>WOXC01006480.1:0-337698 GCA_011680675.1 Gymnobelideus leadbeateri
AAGTTCATGGGATTTTAGGTTCTAGAAGGGACCTAAGAGGATATCTAGATCACTTGTCTCAGTGTATTGAAGAGGAAACTTGAAACGTATAGAAATTTAGTGTCATATCCAATGTCACACAGGTAGTAAAGGTCAAAGTCAGTATTTGAACTCAGAGCTTCTGGTTCTAGAACTTGTGTTCTTTCTACTGTATTGTATGGTACCATGCTATTCCCTCTTTTAGTGACAAACTTTCAAACACTTTTTCTTTTTTTCAGAGGAGGGAAGGCAAGGCAATTGGGGTTAAGTACTTGCCCAAGGTCACACAGCTAGTAATTGTGTCCAGTGTCTGAGGCCAGATTTGAACTTGAATCTTTCTGACTTCAGAGTCAGTGCTCTATTAACTGCACTACCTAGCTTTCTCCCAGATTTTCAAATACTTTAAGAGACTTAGACAACTCCAGGTACTACTAGAGAAACTTCAGGAGGTGAAATATAGCATACCCTGCCTTCAGGAAGTGAGGGCTGGGGTAGCCACTATTATACAGATAATTCTTAGATCTGTTTATCCAGCCCTAACCTCTTCCTCAAACTTTAATCTCACTTCTTCAAATGTGTGTTGGA
This sequence comes from Gymnobelideus leadbeateri, assembly GCA_011680675.1. Lineage (NCBI taxonomy): Eukaryota > Metazoa > Chordata > Mammalia > Diprotodontia > Petauridae > Gymnobelideus > Gymnobelideus leadbeateri. The sequence continues at coordinate 604 of WOXC01006480.1, forward strand.
TATCTTGAACTGGATGTCTCATACACATTTTTTTTTACTCTCCCCCCCTCTCCCAGAGGGCTACAATAAAGTTTAGATATGTTTCTCCATAGCTATAGATATATACACGCACATATACATATATAGACATACAAATTCCCAGATCTATTCTACTCCTGATCCTTGTTTTTATGTATATGCATATTTCATTTCCTATCCCTCCTGCCTCCTCTACTTTATTTGTACCTGCTCCCTTGCCCTCCTATGACTTTCCTACCCTCCCTCCAAAGAGCCCTCCCCTATCCTCCCTTTTCCATAAATCTAAACACCCTTCTATACCCCCCTTTTACCTATTCTCTCACCTTCCCCTCTAAAGATCCCTCCCTTGTCCTCTCCGCCCTCCCTATGCCCCTACCATTTTATTTTTTCTGAATTTAGAAGACTTCGGGGGCGGAGCCAAGATGGCGGAGTAGAAACAGCTCGTCCAAGCCTCTCTGCCCCCAGATTCCCCACAAACTATGTAAAAAAGGACTCTGAAAAACTTCTGGAGCCCCAGCACCCACAGAACGACACAGAGAAGCTAACCTCCCGCTGAGGGCAGCCCAGCACCCTGCAGGAAGGACCAGCGCAGTGGTCTGGGAGCCGGCAGCGCGCAGAGCGCAGGAGCCGAGACGAGCCCAGGTCCACATGAGCCGAGGTTTTAGCCCCAGGGCGGCAGGACCAGCAGCCAGCTGGAGGAACCCCAGAACACCAGGAGCTGTGGCGATTCCAGAATTATCAACATAGACATGCCTAGGACAAAGTAAGAGGTTAGTGTCCTATGGACTTTGGGACCTGTATCTGGGGAATGCGTCAGCTCCCTCCCCTGGGGGCTAGAAGCCACTGAGGAGACACACCATTTTGTAGTTTTCAGAGGCATTTCCGGCTCCCAGCCTACAAATCGTGGGGAGATCCAGCGATCAGTCTTGGGGGGTAATCGCTCTTGCTTTAACCTCCCTGGATCTGGATTGTGATTTAGGGTGGAAGTTGTGGGTGGGTTTACAGCTTGCCAGAAACGGAAGTTGCCCCCTACACGTTCGGGACGAAAATTCCTCTATCTGGCCTTAAAGCCATAGTGTGGCAACAAGCCCAAAAGTCAAGCAATTAAGTGGCAACATGCCAAGGCAAAGGAAACAGAAAATGCAACCCTAGACTCCTATTTTGGGGGCATAGAGCGGGAAAAGGACTGTGAGGTCAGAAGTCCTGCTCCAAAAGCCCCAGGGGAAAACATGAGTGGGTTGCAGGCCATAGAGGACCTTAAGAAGGACTTTAAAAATCAAATAAGAGAAGTGGAGGAAAAATTAGAAAGAGAAATGAGAAGGATGCAGGAAAAGTATGAAATGAGGGTCAACAGCCTGACTGAGGAAAACAACACCTTAAAAAATAGACTAACTCAAATGGCAAAGGAGGCCCAAAAGGGCATTGAGGAGAAGAATGCCTTAAAAAGTCGAATTTGCCAGATGGAAAAAGAATCTCAAAAGTTCACTGAGGAGATTCATTCCTTCAGAGTTAGACTGGAGCAAATGGAAGCTAATGACTTTATGAGAAATCAAGATGCTGTTAAGCAGATCCAAACAAATGAAAGATTAGAAGGCAATGTGAAATATCTCATGGGAAAAACCACTGACCTGGAGAATAGATCCAGGAGAGACAATTTAAAAATTATTGGACTACCTGAAAGCCATGATCAAGGAAAGAACCTAGAAATCACCCTTCAAGAAATTCTCAAGGAAAACTGCCCTGATGTTTTAGATCCAGAGGGCAAAATAGAGGTTGAAAGAATCCACAGATCACCTCCTGAAAAAGATCCCAAAAAGAAAACTCCCAGGAATATTATAGCCAGGTTCCAGAATCCCAGATCAAGGAGAAAATACTCCAAGCAGCCAGGAAGAAACAATTTCAATATTGTGGAAACACAATCAGAATAGCCCAGGACCTGGCAGCTTCTACACTGAGGGATCGAAGGGCATGGAATATGATATTCCAGAGGGCAAAAGAACTGGGAATGAACCCAAGGGTCACCTACCCAGCAAAACTGAGTATTTTGTTTCAGGGGAAAATATGGTCATTCAGTGGAATAGAGGACTTTCAAGCATTCTTGAGGAAAAAACCAGAATTGAATAGAAAATTTGACATCCAGACACAAGAAGGAAGAGATGCCTGAGAAGGTAATCAGGGAAAAGAAATCAAAAGGAACTTATCAAAGTTGAACTATTTACATTCCTATATGGAAAAGCAATAACTGTGACTGATGATATCTTTCTCACTATGAAAATAATGGAAGAAGGGGTGTGGTCATATGAATACATATGTGAATGTGTGTGTATATGGTTACAGTTATATATGGATAGAGGGCATAGGTTGATTTTGTTGGGAAGGGAGAGTACTCAAGGGATGAAATTATGAGGTGAGAGAGGAAAGTGGCAAGAGGAGATGGGGAGAGACATGGTAGGGTAAACTATCTCATGTAGGGGAAGTGGTTGCAAAGGAGGGGGAGAATAAGGAAGGCTAAAAAGGCAAAACCACATTCACATTGAATTTGGTTCAGGGAGAAAATGACATACATACTAAATGGGATATCTCAACCTGCAGCAGGATAGGGGGAAGGGGGATGAGAGGAGGGATGATGGATGGGAGGGCATCCTTGGGGTGAGGGGAGGTTGGAAGTACCCACTATAGAAGAGGGACAGGATCATGTAGGGAATGGACCAGGTGGGGGGTGGGATGAGTGGGAGGGAATTATAAGCAGCCTTGCACAATATATCTACTATGATAATGTTTTGCATAGCTAGACATGTACAACATATACTGAATTACTTATATCCCAAGAAGGAATGGGTGACAAGGGAGGAAGGAAATGGATCTGAAATTCAAGGTCGTAACATTAAATGTTTCAAATATATATATAAATACTATTATTAATACTCTTTTGCCTATAATTGGGAGATAAGATGTGCAGGCATTGGGACACAAAGATTCATCTTCCTCTAATGGAAAAGTCGATGGGGGTATGGGAGAAGGTATGGGAGAGAGCAGATTGGAGGAAGCGATATCTTGTGGGACTGCTATTCTGGGAGGTTGGGTAGGGGAATAATGGGGGGAAAATGATTGTAACTCAAAATCTGGCGGAAATGAATGATGTAAAACAGAAGTTAATAAAGTATTTGTTTGAATTTAGAAGACTTCTATACTCTTAAACATACATACACGTATGTATGTATATGTATTGTTCCCTTTTACACCCATTCCCGATGAAAGTAGGTTACCAGAGCTACCAGCCTTCTTCCCCCATCTAATTCCTATGTATCAATTCTTCCTCTTGCACCTCATTTGTATAAAATAATTACTCCTTTTAGCTGTTTGTAAATGGTTTTACTTTTAAAATTCATATCATGCTCAGGTTTTTCCTAGTCTTTCTCATGAAATATCCAATTGTTAAGAAGAATCTTAGATGTAAATTTTATATTTTACATATATAAAAAGTAAACAGCCTGTCCTTATGGATCCCTTATAATAAGTCTTTGTTATGTAGATCTTATATTTATTTATATTGGTTCTTGTATGTTGAATTGTCTAATAAGTTTACGTTTATTTTTTTAACAAAGTCTTGAAAATCTGAGAGTTAATCAAATGTCCATTTTTCTTTCTTTCAAGATAATAGTTATCTTTGCAGAGTATGAAATTTTTGGCTGGAGTCCCAGTTCTTTTGCTCTTCTATATGTTGTGTTCTAAGACCTGCAGTCCTTTAATGTTTCTGCTGCTAGGTCTTGTGTAATTCTAATTGTGGCACCATCATATTTAAATTGTTTTAATCTTGATTTTTTAAAAATAATTTTTCCTTGAGCTGGGGATTTCGGAATTTAGCTATGATATTCCTATGAGTTTTTCTCATAGGATCTCTTTTAAGTGGTGATCGATGGGTTTTTTCTGTTTCTACTCACCCCCACCCCCTGTTCTAATGCTTCAGGACAATTTTCTTTAATTATTTCTTGTATTATTGTATCAAGATTCTTTTTTTGATCATAATTTTCATTTAGTCCAATTATTTTTATATTTTCTCTTCTCAATCTATTCTCTAAATCTGTTGTTTTTCTTTTTCTTTTTCCAAATGCTTTATTAACTTCTGGTTTACATCATTCATTTCCACCAGATTTTGAATTAAAATTTTTTCCCCCATTATCCCCCTACCCACCACCCCAGAATAGCAGTCCCACTGGATATCCCCTCATCCAACCTGCTCTCTCCCATATCTTCTCTCATACCCCCTTTGACTTTTTCAGTAGGGCAAGGAGAATCTCTGTGCCCCAATGCCTGTATATATTATTTCCCAATTATATATAAAATAATGTTAATAATAGTATTTATACATTTTTAAACATTTGATTTTAAAACTTTGAATTCCAGATTCATTCCCTTCCTCCCTTGTCACCTACCCTTACTGGGAAGATAAGCAATTCAGTATATGTTGTACATGTGCAGCTATGCAAAACATTATCATAGTAGATGTACTGTAAAAGAGTGACTATATTTCCCTCCCTCCTATCCCACCTCCCACTTGGTCTATTCCTTACTTTGATCCTGTCCCTTTTCAAAAGTGAGTGCTTCTAACTTCCCTCCCCCTCAGCCTGCCCTCCCTTCCATCATCCCCCTTTTCATCCCCTTCCCCCCTACTCTCCTGTAGGGTGAGATATCCTATTTAGTATGTATGTCATTCTCTCCCTGAGCCAAATTCAATGAGAATAAGGTTTTGCATTTTTGCCTTCATGTTCTTCCCCTCCCTTGTAACCATTTTCCCTTGCTTCTTCTATATGAGATAGTTTACCCCATTCTGTCTCTCCCCATCTCTTCTCACTATATTCCTCTCTCACCTCTTAATTTCATCTTTTAAGTATCATCCCTTCCTATTAAATTCCACCTGTGCCCTCTATCTATGTATACCTGTAAACATATATACACACATTCACATATGTATTAATATGCCCTTATACCCTTCTTCAACTATTTTCATACTGAGAAAAGTTTCATCAGTTACAATTATTGTTTTTCCATTTAGGAATGTAAAGAGTTCAACTTTGATAAGTTCCTTATGATTTCTTTTCCCTGTTTACCTTCTCAAGCCTCTTTTGCTTCTTGTATCTGACTGTCAAATTTTCTATTCAACTCTGTTTTTTTCCTCAAGAATGCTTGAAAGTCCTCTATTCCACTGAATGAACATATTTTCCCCTGAAACATGATACTCAGTTTTGCTGGGTCAGTGATTTTTGGTTTTAATCCCAGCTCCTTTGCCCTCCAGAATATCATATTCCAAGCCTTTTGATCCCTCAGTGTAGAAACTGCCAGATCCTGTGTTATCCTGATTGTGTTTCCACAGTATTCAAATTGTTACTTCCTGGCTGCTTGTAATATTTTCTCTTTGATCTGGGAATTCTGGAACCTGGCTATAATATTCCTAGGAATTTTCTTTTTTGCGATCTTTTTCAGGAGGTGATGGGTGGATTCTTTCAACCTCTATTTTGCCCTCTGGTTCTAAAACATCAGGGCAATTTACCTGGAAAATTTCTTGAAGGATGATTTCTAGGTTCTTTCTTTGATCATGGTTTTCAGGTAGTCCAATAATTTTAAAATTATCACTCCTGGATCTATTTTCCTGGTCAGTGGTTTTTCCCATGAGATATTTCACATTGCCTTCTATTCTTTCATTTGTTTGGATCTGCTTAACAGCATCTTGATTTCTCATAAACTCACTAGCTTCCATTTCCTCCAATCTAATTCTGAAGGAATGATTCTCTTCAGTGAGCTTTTGAGATTCTTTTTCCATCTGGCAAATTTGGCTTTTTAAGGCATTCTTTTCCTCATTGCCTTTTTGAGCCTCTTTTGCCATTTGAGTTATTCTATTTTTTAAGGTGTTATTTTCCTCAGTCAGGCTGTTGACTCTCATTTCATACTTTCCTTGCATCTTTCTCATTTCTCTTCCCAATTTTTCCTCCACTTCTCTTATCTGCTTCTTAAGGTCCTCTATGGCCTGTAGCCAGCTTGTATTTTCATTTGGGGCTTTTGGTGCAGGAGTTCTGACCTCCCAGTCCTCCTCCTGTTCCATGCTTAGATCCTCTTTGCCCCCCAAATAGGAGTCTAATGTTGAATTTTTCTGTTTATTTTGTTTTCTTTGCCTAGGCATGTTGCCACTTAATTACTTGACTTTTGGGCTTGTTGCCACAGTTGGACTCTGCCACCAGCCAGGGGAGCTTCTGTCCCAAATGCTGAGGTTTTCTCAGCTGCCAGAGGTATTAGTTGGGTGCCCTCTCTGAAGCCTCCACAGGGTCTGGCAAGTTGGTCACACACCCCAACACCTCCACCTCAGACCACAATGCAGATTCAAGAAGGTTAAGGCAAGAGAGATAACCACCCCCTATCCTGGACTGATCAACGTGTCCCGCCACAGTCCACAGGCCAGGAGCTTAAGCTGCTGAGTAGCCCTCTGTGCAGCCCACCATGTTGCAACTTCAGCCCCTGGCCTACAGATTGTAGGGGAACCAGGTGATCAGTCTGGGGGGTAAGTGCTCTTGACTTAACCTTCTTTCATTTGTATTGTGGCTGCACTGAAGTGTCTCAGTGGCTTCTTGCCCTCAGGGAAAGAGGCCGATGTGCTCCCAAGAACTGGTCCCAAAGTCCATAGGGCACTGACCTCCCACTTTGTCCCTGGCATCTATGTGTTGATAATTCTGGAAACGCCACAGCTGCTGGTGTTCTGGAGTCTCTCTAGCTGGCTGCTGGTCTGGCCGCCCTGGGGCTAAAACCTCTGACTCATGCAGGCCTGGGCTTGGCTCCCAGAGCACTGTGCTAGCCACTCCCCATCAGGCTGCCAGTCTGTCATCAGAGGGAGGTTAGCTTCTCTGTGTCATTTTGTGGGTTCTGTAGCTCCAGAGTTTTTTCAGAGTCTCCATCTCTCTCTCTCTCTCTCTCTCTCTCTCTCTCTCTCTCTCTCTCTCTCTCTCTATATATATATATATATATATATATTGGAAGTGGTGTGGGCTGAAGAGCTGTGGAAGTGCTGTTTCTACTCTGCCATCTTGACTCCACCCCCTGTTGTTTTTCTTATAAGATGTTTTACTTTCTCTTCTATTTTTTCAGTATTGATATTTTGCTTAATCATTTCTCGATCTCTTATAATTTCACTGACTTCACATTGCCCAATTCTAATTTTCAAGGCATCATTTTCTTCCTTAAGATTCTGGATCTCCTTTTCTAGTTGATTGACTTTCCTTTCATACCCTTCTTGTTTTTCTTGGGTTATTCTTATTTTCTTTTTTTAGTTATTCCTCAATCTCTGTCATTTGATTTTCAAAGTCAGAAGACTATAAATTCTTTTTGGGCAGGTGACCATTTAACATTACTCTTTGGGGGTTCCTTCACTTCAATTTCCTCCTCTGAAGATGAACCCTGGTCATATCTATTCCCATAATAGGTTTTTATAGTTGGATTCTTTTTCTTTTGCCTGCGCATTTTTTTTTTTGTGTGTGTGGTGATAACTTAGTTATTTGTAGTCATCTCTACTCCAGGGGTATGGGAAATGGTGCCTCTTGCCCCAGATCTTCAGTTCTCCCCTCTAGCCTGAAATCAAAGCCAAACCTTCACACCATAGCCAGGGGCTTTCTGCCTCCCCTTTTCTGCCCCCACCAGGCTTATGCTGGTTCTTTCTTGCCCCCACTCACAGTACAACTGGGTCTGGCGTTCCTGGTCAGCAGAGGTTCCCTTGGATCTTCCTGGGCTCAGGTGCCCAACTCCCCTCACTAACCCAGAGGTAAAAGTTCAGGTGGCTGGGACCCAGGCAGCTTTTCAAATCAACAAGCTCAGGGCTCGCAGCTTAAGTGGCTAGCCACTTGCTGTTATAATGGAGCCTGATCTGAAGGTGTTTAGTTTTCAAAGGGACCAAACTTTGTCCTGAGATTTTTCTTCTGATCTCAAAAATTGTCCCAGGAGAACTCTGGTTATTCCCCTGTTCTTATTTATCTCCACCCACACTTTGTTCAGCCTAAGGTGCTATTTTAACTCTTTTGTGGGGGAAGATCTTGAGAACTTGGAATTTTCTGACCTATTCGGACATCTTCTCAGAATGCTGTCTCTCATAGACATATTAAACTCAATATGTTCATAAATGGATTCATTATCTTTGCCCTCAAACTCTTCTCTCTTCCAATGTCTCTGTAGCTGGAGAAGTCACCATCATTTTTCCAGTCACTTAGCTTGTTGGCAAATCTCTACTTGTCATTCTCTCCCTCACCCACAATATCTTAAATCTGTTGCCAAATCCTGTTAATTCCATTGTGACAATATCTCTCATATATGCCTCTTCTTCTGACATTGTTACAGGTTCTCATCATTTTATGCCTGTACTATTTCTTTTCCTTCTTTCTTTCTTTCTTTCTTTCTTTCTTTCTTTCTTTCTTTCTTTCTTTCTTTTTTTAAGCAATTGGGGTTAAGTAACTTGCTCAAGGTTACACGGCTAGTCATTATTTATGCGTGGGTGCTCATTTTCTGAGGCCGGATCTGATCTCGGGTCATTCCAACTCCGAGGCTGGCGCTCTTACTCACTGCGCCACCTAGCCACCCCTTTAGGGCAATTGGGGTTAAGTAACTTGCCCAAGGTTACACGGCTAGGTTTTTGTTTGCGTGGATTAAGTCTGAGGCCGGCTCCGAACTCAGGTCCTTCTGACTCCAGGGCTGGTGCTCTATTCACTGCGCCACCTAGCCGCCCCCCTTTCTTTTTTTTTTTTTAAAGCAATTGGGGTTAAGTAACTTGCTCAAAGTTACATGGCTAGTCATTATTTATGTGTGGGTGCTCATTTTCTGAATGGGTTCTCATTTTCTTGATCCTGGGTCATCTCAACTCTGAGGCCGTCACTCTTACTCACTGCGCCACCTAGCCACCCCCATGCCTGTATTATTTCAATAGTCTTCTATTTAGTCTTCCTGACTTGTCTTGCTCAACCCCAGTTCATTCTCCACTCAGCTATAAAAAATGATCTTCCTAAAGTGCAGCTCTGACCATGTTACATCCTCTACTCAATTTCAGTGGTTCACCATTGCTTTCAGAATCAAATATAAAATCTTCTGTTATGGCTCTGAAAGCCTTTCATAATCTAGTCCCAACCTTTCCAGTCTTTTTACACTTAATTCCCTCCCCCACTAATCCCTGCCTCTTCTATGTTTTTATTATATGATATGATTATTATATATTATATAATATATGTAAATAATCATAATATTATATGATATTATATGATTTACCAAGACTGGTCTTCTTGCTATTCCTCATAGGACATTCCATCTCTAAAGTCTGTGACTTTTCACTCCTCCTCTCTGCCTCCTGGCTTCCATAACTTCCTCACCTCCATCCTACCTTCTATAACAAGTCTTTCCTCAAGGTTTTTGCCTTCCCTGAGATAATATTTATAAAGCACTTAGTAGGCACTGTATAAATGCTTATGCCCATCCCCTTACCCTATGAGATTCTTTTCACTTTAGTATATATAGTATAGATATGTTTGTGTATCTATCTCATATGTATATAGTTGTTTGTGTATTGCTTCCTTTATTAGAATGTGAACTCCTCGAGGGCAGGGACTATTTTTGCCTTTCTTTATACATCTAGTGCTTCTTACAGCACCTGGCACATACACTAAGCTCTCAATAAAAACTTATTAACTTGGAAAAATATCAAAATGTGATCATATAAAATGCCTTAAACTCAAAATAGACATTTTTTCTCTGCTCAATAGAATACTATATGAATGCTAATAAGTTTTTAAACAAGATTTTTTTCCCTTGAAAATTATGGTGAACTGGGAAGACAAGTTTAAGGCTGGTAGTAGAGAGGGTGCTTGGCAATGGGATAGAGAGGAATGTAAGAGGAAGAATGACAGAATCATAGGCATGGAGTTGGAAGGGAATTTGCAATTTAAGCCCCTTATGTTAGAGGTATGGAAACTGAGGTCCTGGGAAATTAAATAATGTGTCCAAAGTCATTAGGTAAGAACCAGAGGAAGGCATCAGAAACAAACTACTTCATCATGTCAACTGAGCATCAGGCATTGTACAAATGGACGATAATATAAATAGTGATAGTGGTTGGTTCAGGAAGATTAGTATGAATAGTGTCACAGGGAGAGGAGAAGGAAAGAATCAGGTGATTCTAATTACCACATTAAGGTCAGGTCAGCCTGACCAATTTCCTCTTTCCTATTTTCCTTTAAAGCTGAATTGTTTAGGTTTAGATAAGTGAACAAAACCCCAAATTTTGCTCATCATCAAATTTTGTGCTTTAATTGCTGCATTCACTGGTTTGGAAAATAGATATCCCCAAATTTACTTATCTGACCAAGCAAAGGAAATAGTGTTTGTTTGTTTTTTTCATTAAAAAAATAAGTTTTATTCTGGTGTTAACTTCCTTTGGAAATCTATTTTAGTGTATTGATTCTTTCTTTCTCTGACTGATAACAAATTAAGTATGACCATCAAACTCCATGAGTATATGTTATAGAAAATAAAGTAAAAACATTAATACTTAATAATCCCAAATTGTTGTTTTGTTTGTCCTTCGTTTTCGAAGAGGACCATGGCATCAGGGAAATGATGGCATAATTTGCAGTTGACTTTGATTTGAGTGAGGGAGGACTGTGCAAGGTCACCAGCCTTACTTTCTCCTCTAGAGCCAATCTGCATCCAGTGACCCGATATTGGCAGGATGACTGGAGATGACCCAGGATACAAAATAATGAAGAGTAACAAAGGTGAAGGTAGGGTAAAATAGTTGAGGACAAAGATTAGCCAAATAATGTGATACAGTAGAAAGAGCGGTGCTCTTGGGTTCAGAAGTTTTCACATTTATAAAATAAAGTGATTGGACAACTTGATCTCAGAATGGCCTTTTCCAGTTTTAAAATTCTGATTTTTCTGATTCTAAGACCTGAATTAGAATTTAAGAAGTGTGCTTACTATGATCTTTGGCAAGTAACTTAGCCTCTCAAAGTCTGTTTCCTTACTTGAAAAGTAGTGGTAGTAATATTTGCAGAACTGTCCTTATGGGTCTAGAGAGATCAAGGATTTTGTGGTTGGTAGGAGTGCATAACAAAGGTGGAGTGCCTCATCTGGCCCTTCCTGTCTTGTGCCAAGTTGATTTGTCTGGAAAACAGGCATGTTCGAGGTGGAAAAGAATCTTGTTAACCAAATTCAGTGGAGCAACTTTGTAGTTTTGCTACACAGAGGGTGACAAGAGTTGAATGAAATTTTCAGACCTGAAGTCAGATAGAAAATTAGGATCAGGGAGCCTTAGTCTAGAAAGTGGAAAAAGGCAATTCAAAGGACAGATTTTTAAAAATCTAAAAATATTTCTAATTAGATGACTGGGCTCTGCATCACAAAAGACCTGAGGACAGCCCTAGGGGTATAAACTAAAGAGCTGGTAGGCACTGCTTTTCCCTTTCCCCCCACCCCCATGAGGAAGAAGCCACAAAGTAATTGTAGTCTAGAAAACAGCAGCAGAGAACAATTTAAGTTTAACAGAGAGTAAACACATAGAAGGGACAAGCATGGTAGAAAGAACAGAGCAGCAAAAGAACCCAGTTTCATATGGCAAGCAGCTTTCTAGATGATAACACCATTGTAATGGATCTGAATCATTGGAGATAGGACTTATCCTGTTCACATATGTGTACCAAGCACATATGTTTGTGTTACCTATGATTGAGTTCTTCCATATTGTGTTCTCTGGTCAAGCAATGAATAAAAGAAAATTATAACAACAACAAAACCAATAATAGCAAACAATTATATAATATTATATGCAAAGTCCTCTACTAAATGTTTTACAATTATTGATCCTCACAACAATCCTGGGAGGTACTACTATTATGCCCATTGTACAGAAGAGGAAGCCAAGACAAACAAAGGTTAAGTGACTTGCTCAAGATCACACAGCAAGTATCAGAGGCTATATCTGAACTCAGATCTTCCTGACTCCAGACCTGATGCTCTATGTATTATGGTCACCTTATTAAGTGCTATGTTCCAGACACTATACTAACTCTAAGAATACAAAAAATAAGGGTGAAATAGCCTCTGTCTTCAAGGAGCTTTTACATTCTAATGAAGGAGACAACATGTACTTTCATAAACTAATAAAAGATATATACAAAGCAGAAACAGGGTAATCTTGAATGGGAAGGCTTTAGCGGCTAGGGGGCACACAAAATGCTTCTTGCAGAAAATGGAATTTGAGCTGAATCTTAAAAAAAGGACTAGGGATTCTACAAGACAGAAGTGAGGATAGAGGTATCTTAGAAATGACATAGGTCTATATAGAGACAGGAGATGGAGCATCATGTGTGAGAAATAACAAGGGGCCACCATGACTGGATTGTAGAGTGTATGGAGAGAGGCAATGTATAAGAAAACTAAATTGGTAGGTAGGGAACAGGTTATAAAAACTTCTAGGTGCCAAACAATGAAATTTATATTTGAATATAGAGGTAACAGGGACCTTCTGTTGAACTTACTGAGGCAGCTAGATGACTCAATGAATAGAGCATTGAGATTGGTGTCAGGGAGACCTGAACTCAAATATGACCTCAAACACTTGCTAGCTGTGTGACCCTGGGCAAGTAATTTAACCTCTGTTTGTCTTAATCCCTTGGAGAAAGAAATGGCAAACCATTCTGGTATCTTTGCCAAGAAAACCCCACGAACAATATGGTCCAGAGTCAGACATGACTAAACAACTGAACAAACAATTTGAGCTTACTGAGTAGGAGTGTGATGTGGTCAGACCTACACTTAAGAAAAAAATCACTTTGCATATAGAGAGAGATGGGGAGAAACCCGAGGCAGAGAGAATAAATTGGAGTCTATTGTGGTAGTACAAGTAAGAGGTGATGACGGACAGATGATAAACAGGGGTGGTAGTTGTGTGAGTGGAGAGATGAATGCTGGAGATGTAGAGATAAAAACAAGACTTGGCAATGATTAGATCTGTGGGACAGAGAGTGAGGAGTTTAGGCATTATAGAGAAGTTTGAAAGAAGGGTTGGTTTTTGGGGAAAGAGTTTTGATTTGGACTATTGGGTTTGAAATGCCTAAAGACATTTAATTTGAAATGTCCAATAGGCAGTTAGTCACACATGCTCACTGGTTGAATTCCTTTTCCCCAAATCCGTGATATGAATGAAAAAATGTGTGAAAAAATAATTTATGTAGTTTTTACTATATTCTAAGCACTGTGGTAAGCAATGGGCATACAAATGCAAAAGCAATACAGTTCTTGCTCTCAAGGAGCAAATATTTGAATGGGGGTGTTGGTGGTGATCACATATGAGGAAATGGTGACCAGGAAGGGGTGTTTTGTTCTGGGAAGTCATAAAGATAGTAGGTGGAATTAGAGAATGGCTGAACAAGTTATGGTATATGAATGTAATGGAATTTTATTTTTCTATTAGAAATAATGAACAGATGGATTTCAGAAAAACCTGGGAAGATTTATATGAACTGATGATGAGTGAAATGAGCAGAGCCAGAACATTGTACATAGTAACAGTCACATTGTGCAATGACTGACTTTAATAGACTTAGCTCCTCTCAGCAATGCAGGGACCTAAAACAACTCCAAAAGACTCATGATGGAAAATGTCATCTACATCCAGAGAAAGAAATATGGAGTCCAAATGCAGATTGAAGCGTACTATTTGCTTTCTATTTTTGATTTGTTTTTTCTTTCTCACAGTTCCTCCTATTCGTTCAAATTCTTCTATGCAATATGATTAATGTGAAAATATGTTTAAGAAGAATGCATATGTAGAGCCTATATTGAATTGCACACCAACTTGGGAAGGGGGGCGAAGAGGGAGGGGGACAAAATTTAAAACTTATGGATGTGAATGTTGAGAACTAAAAATAAATAAATTAATTTATTTAAAAATATTTTAAAAGGCAGTGAGTGGAGTCATAGGGGAAATTATTGGTATTCCCTTTCCAGTGTAAGCAATGGCAGTATTGTTATGAATATATTTTCTAAGTAGGAAAGCAGGTAGCAGGGCCAATATGGTACATTTGTGATGCCAGAGTGGATGGCAAGATGGTGGTGGGGTGGAATTTGAAGCATGGTTAGGGCTGGCTAGATATAATAAGTCATGTAATGTGTTCTTCAGTGTGGACGTGTAGCCCAGTTCTAGAGTTGGGAGTTCTAGAGCTGAGAGGGTTAAGTTCCTGAAGAAGTTTCAGTGACAGAGTTAATGTTAAAGTCTGGGTGGTTCTCAGGACTTAAGGGTAGGCAGGTCAAGTAGGAAGATGGAGGAGTGGTATGTGAATTATAGGCTGGGGTTAGATAAATGTAGTTATCCTTGTGGGCATGGGAGCATGTATCCCCTGTCTAGAGGGACAAACCTTCTTTGACACTTTTTTGTTATTCTATATGTTTATATATTATATTATTATATATATTCTATATGTTTACATGTCTTTTGCTCTGAACTAGTGTGTCCTCTAGTAGAATTCAGATGAGTTAGCACATTGGTGAGAGCTTGTGAGCTATGGTTTTGAGTGAATAGGGATCCTCAAAACGCTTCAGACTTTGGGCTGCTTGATGGGGGTCCCAATGTTATATAGCAATCAAGCTATATAATGTTGGGTGGTTTAGTTAATGCAAAAGGCTTTGTAACAGTAAAGTTTATTCAAATTTGTCATTTATTTAGTGCACATTGTATGCTGAGCATTGTAGAAATAGGTTATTTTATAATTGACATTTACTTTGGCTAGTCAAGAAAACAGTCAAACACATAAACAAAGACAAACTGTTCATACCTACTCTGCTGGAACTGAACACCTCCCAAGCTTAGCTCCCTTTTTTAACAGTCTCAGATGAATGAAACAATGAATGACCTTTCCTTTCTCCAATTGGGGAGATATTATTTGTCTCCTGCATTTTTTTTCATGTTGCATTGAGTGATTGACAGAGAGAGAGAGAGAGAGAGAGAGAGAGAGAGAGAGAGAGAGAGAGAGAGAGAGAGAGAGAATGCAGGCAATTTATATAATCCACATTCACAAATTCTGGCTCCATTACATAGGCTAACAATCATTATGAGTAATACAAATTTGTCATTCCATTTTCCCATGCCATAGGATCAGAGAGAATCTTAGATTTAGACCTGGAAGGCACCCCTGAAGCCATCTAGTATAATTCCCTTATTTTACAGATAAGGAAAATGAGACCCAGGGGGCCAGGCTTTAGGTCACAAGGATATTAAGTGACAGAATTTGAACTCAGGCTTATTGATTCCAAAGGCTAGACTCTTTAAATCTTAAAAGTATTTTTGCTCTATTAATGAGGCCAGTTCTTTCTAAATCTTCTTGTTGATATTTCTCTAATCCATGGCTGTTCTATTATTGGCACTGACTTCACCAGTGAGGGAGGCAGTTTGTGCCAATATCCTGTCTTCGAAGTGTTGAGTCACCTGTTAGTCAGAAGCCTGACCTTGATGAACTCTCAAAAAGATAACTGTAATGGATGTAACACTTATTTAGTGCCTGTCTTTTCAAGAGCTAATGCTAATAGATTTGCTGTTACAGCTGCTGCTTTGCTTAACCTTATTTTTTTTTAATGGAAAAGGCATTTCCACTGTTAGAAGACTACAAGTTAAGATTTACTCTATTTATAGCTGGACTTTCTTGAAAGACATGTTTTGAATATTTTGATTCTTATTATGTTTATATTTTTCCCCCAATCTCTGCCCCCCCCATTTTCATATCACCCCTTGTTGACCCCAGGGCCATGGCATTCAAAACATTAATTGTCTTGCTCAACCCATGTCATCAGGCTCCATTTCCATTGAATCTCCCTTACCAAGCCCAGAACAAAAAATGGGGCAAAGAATATTTACTAGAAACAAAATGGAAGTTAAATAACAAAGAATCAAATCAAGTTGAAATTATTCTCACCCCTCTATTTTCCAAAGATTCTACTTCCTATACCCTGAATGGCAGTCCACTCTGCCATTCAAATCTTTTTTCTTCCCAACACTGTAGGAGAATGATATAGGCAATTTACCTATATTAAAGAATATTGTCTTCAAGTAGTCTTCTGGGTCACTTTTCACCTCAGTAATGCAGCTTATCAGTATTGTCTTCTTGGGAACTAGAACTTCAGGATATTAGCCTGCAGTTATCTTCCCAAGTCTCCAGCATCTCTGTGCCATCATTAAACCAGGCTTTCACAAACTCACATCTATACCTTCAGTACCCAGCTTCTCCAGTATCTCATATCATTTCCAGCTGTGCCACTTTTGACCATTTATAGATTCTGGAGTCAAGCTACAACAGTCATTCTTCCTCATATCTTACGGCTCTGCCTTCCCACATCTACATCTCCTCTCAAAAACCTCATCCTCTTTTCAAACACAGGATGCCGAAAACTGCTTGGCTAACTCACAGGCATCTGGGACATAGATTCCTAGTCTTTTTTTTCTTACACCATAGATTGTCTGCATTCAAGTGTTTGGAAGGTATCTTAAAAATGGTAGTGTAGTGGACAGAGAGCTGGACTTGGAGACAGGAAGATCTGAGTTCACATCTAGCCTCAGACACTGATTAGCTGTGTGACTCTGGGCAAGTCACTTAATTTCTCTAAGCCTCAGTTCTCACATCTGTAAAATGGGGATAATAATAGCACCCACTTCCCAGGCTTGTTGTGAGAATAAAATGTGATAATATTTGTAAAGCTTTCTGCAAACCTTTAAAGCACTACATAAAAGCTAGTCATTATTATTAGATGCTATAACTGAAAATCAGAAATTAGGTATAGTAAGTACCTTTGGTAAAATCTTGCATCTCATATTTGAGATAGAATCAATGATTTGGGAGCTCCTGTTATGATTTTAATAAAAGGCTCTGTTCCAGGTGAGGTTTTTCCTTTTTTTTCCAGTCACGTGTTAGACAAAGATAGTGATGGCCAGAAAAGGGACCTAGAGAGGAAGTAGAGACCAAGGAAGAGAAAGGGAAGAGAAATAGAAAGAAGAGAGGAGGAAGAGGAAAAGAGGGCTAGGAAGGGAGCAAGCAAGCAAGATTGTACTTGTGTAAATGAAAATGTTTGTTTATATTTGTGCTTATGTGGAAGTATGAGGGTGAAAGTCGTAAGAAACAGATGGTATTTTAGAATTCCTTTTTGTAAGTATATAAAAGTTAATTCACACATTTAGAGTAAATATCCACATAGGGCAATTTTATATTTGTGTATTTATTAAAGCTCTATTTTACATATTCGATGTTTCACAGATTGCTGAAAAAGGAAAGTTCCCATGGAGGTGTTATAGTTCATAGAAATAGTAACTCTATTGACTGTGTTGTAAAGAAAATTAATTAATTCAAGAACCATGCATAACACTTCCTACATTTATTTCTCCCCAACTTGCTCCTACAGTGGTTGATTGAGTCTCTAGGGGGATAGCTACTACCCAGAATTCAAGCTTCTCCATGGGCCTGCTCTTACAAAACTACAAATTATAAGTCTCCATCAGTGTGCTTTCTGGTAAAGTCACTTAGTAAACACAATTAACTCAAAGGCATTTAACGAAACAGCATCATGAGGATAGCAACTACAAAACATCCCCTGGATAAACCTGGAGTGCACTCTCCCACAGATACACACTGTGTCTGGAAAGAAAACTCATACAAATACACTTATAGAGAGGCATATACATATGGAACAAATATGCCTGGAGCAACTCATACTTCCATTTCTCTGGGATTGGTGCCAGGAATAGAGCAGCTCGGCCTGGAGTCGTGGACCTCTGACTCTTATAAACTAAGCAAGGAACTCTGAGCAAGTCACTGTGCCCCTGTTTCCTCATCTATAAAATGGGGAAATAATAGTGTCTATCTCCTACGGTGTTATGAGGATCAAATGAGATATTTGTAAAGCACTTGTCACAGTGCCTGGCACATAGTGAATGCTATATAAATGTTAACTATTGTTATTACTTTTATCTCTGCTGGACAGTTCACTTACCTGGGCTCTGTAGGCCTGTTCCTCTCTACCTGTAGACTCCTGGCTATCAAGGCAAACCTCTAAAATCCATAACTGGTTCTCTTCTTTAATCCTAAATAACAACAACAACAATAATAGCAATAACAACAATGAATACTTATACAGTTGTTACTATTTACTGGTTACTGTGCTAAGCACTTTGCAACTGATCCTCACAAGAACACTATCAGGTAGGTGCTATTATTAATCCCATTTTACTGAGGAGGAAATTGAGGCAAATAGTAGTTAAGTGACTTGCCCCAGTAGTGTGTGAGGCTGGATTTGAACTTCATCTTCCTGACTGTAGGCCTGGCCCTCTGTCCACAGTAACATTAGTCATCAGAGCTATATTCTCAACAGTTGATTACAGAGCGTATCCTATTTTGTAAAGGGCTGGAACTTGGACTGCTTATAGCTAGCTTCTTCCTAACTTCATCAAGGAGAGCTTCTTCATACGTCATAGAGGGATAGAGAACACCCTTAGCTTAACACTTTGTTCTCTGTTACCTGCCTCTTACTTTCTATGAATATTTCAAATGGACTAGGGAAAACCAATTTATCAGAGGTGTCTACAGCAATACTACCTCCTTCCCCTCAACATACATACATATATGGGAAACACTGTACTACGTGCTTGGGACACAAAGCCAAAGGAACTTCTCTCAAGGAATTTATGTTCTATTTTGGAAGAAATGGATAGTAGGATTGGAATTCTACTATTAGAAGATACGAATTGAGATAAGTATTATTTCATGTAACATAAGGAGAGAACACTAGAAATGGGAGTAGGAGGGTGAATAAAAAAAAAGCCATCTTGGAAGGTGTGACACCTGAGCTAATCCTTGGATTCTTAAAAGGTGGAGTATGAGTAGGGGCTGCATTTCAAGAATGGGAAATTACTTCCATACATATATACAAGTAGGAGATAGCAAGCTGATTTCATAAACAGTTACTAGTTGAGTTTTGTTAGAATATAGAAAGCATGGGATGGTGACTAAAGTTGTGATTTCACTGGTGTAAGGAAGGAACTCCCAGCAAAGGTAACTTACCTAATCAATGTTGGTTTGTACTGCTACAACCTATAGCCACATAGATTAAGTGATTCACTCAGCCAGTATGCAACAAAGGTAGGACTTGAACTTAATCTTGCCCTTCAGACTGACTCTCTATTGATTATACCATGCAGCCTTTCATCATAGAGTGCATGAAGATTGGTAATATGATGTCAGACTAGAAAGAGAGATTGGATCCAGACTGCAGAGATTATTATATACCAGGTTGAGGAGTTTGTGTTTGATCTTGGGTCAAGAGGGAGCCAATGAAGGCTTTTGAGTAGGAATGGCTAGATTTGTTCCTTAAGAAAATTATTTTGGTAGTTATGTGTAAGGTAGGTTGGAAATGGAATAGAAGGCAGAGAGACCAATTAGAAAGTTATTAAAATAGTTCAAATGAAAAACAACAAAGTCCTGGAGTAGGGTAGTGACTGTGTTAGTAGAAAGAAGGTAAGAGGTACAAAAGATATTGTGTGAGTAGAACTTATAAAACTTGGGAATTTATTTGATATAGTGGATGAGTGGGAGGGAAGAGTCATGGATAACGTTCAGGTTTTGAACCTGAGTGAACAGAAAAATGGTGATAGAAGTAGGGAAGTTTAGAGGGATTGGGGAAAATATTCATTGCTGTCTTAGATATTTTGAGTTTGAGATGCTACTTGAACATCCAGGTAAACATATACAATAAATAGTTGTTGGTATATGACTCAGATATCTCAGGAGGAGAGAGTGAGGCTGGTGACTTTGTACAGCCCTTCCTTTTTTAAATGCAATTCACTTGCAAGTCATGGCATCACTTCCTGATGTCATGGTCCTCTTTGAGAATGGATAAACAACAACAAAAACAAGAATTCAGGAAAAAATGTTTAACATGGTGTCAGGAGTGACATGGTTTTGAATTTTGACTCTTATTAGCTATGTGACCCCTTGGTAACCAGTCACAACCTCTATTATCCTAAGTTTCTTCATCTGTAAAAACAATCTGAGGCATCTATGTATAAATGTCCAGTGAGCAGCTAGAAGTGTGGGACTAGAATTAAAAGAGAGATTAAGTTTAGACATATAGATTCAGAATTCACCTGTATAGAAATAGTCATTAAACCCATAGGAGATTATGATATCACTTATAATTAGTAAAAAGAAAAAAGAAATAGGAAAGAGAAGAGGCCCCAGGACAAACTCTTTGAGGACATCCACACTTAGGGGGCTAAGATGATAGCTTGGCAAATGGTACTGAAAAGGAGTGATCAGACAAGTAGGAGAACTTGGAGACAACAATGCCTTGAAATTTAAAAGGCAGAATAGTCACTGAGTCAGTAGTATGAAAATCTTTAGAGAGGTCAAAGGTGATGAGACATAGGGAAAGATTATTGGCTTTATCATTGAAGAGATCAATTTATGTAGAGTGGGATGGCAGAAACCAATACAGTGGGGGTGAGAAGTGAGTGGGTTGTGAAGAAATGAAGGCTGTAGGTATAGATAAATTTTGGGGAATTTAGAGTGAAAGGGAGGAATGACAAGGAAGGTAAGGGGAAAGTGTGGTTTTTGTTTGTTTGTTTTTTAAAGATTGGAGAGACCTGGGAGTGTTTTTAGGTAATGAGGAAGAATGCAATAGATAGGGAGAGGGTGAAGAAGAGACACAATAATGGGACAGATTCCCAGAGGAGAAGGGATAGAATGGGGTCAAAAGGGCAAATAGAGAGGCCAGCTTTGCAAAGGGAAGTCCCTCCTTGCTCTCAGAGACTGGAAGCAATGGAAGAGAGAATAAGTGAGGCCTGTATAGTGGTCCTGAGTTGGGTATGAGATATCTCATGCATGGCAGTTTCTATTTTCTTAGCACAGTGGAAGTTGAGGTCATTTCCTAGAGACATGAAAGTGGGAATGGCATTTAAAACTTGAGGAGAGAGTAGAAAGTTTGGGTTAGCCTAAGCAGGATGGTGATAACCTATTGGGGAAGGATAAAAGAATTGCTTTGCAGCAGTGGGGGCCTGTTTGAGATAAGATACAGTAAATATGTGCTACTGCATCAGCTCAGTTTCATTGCTTTGTACAATAGTATTCAAGGGCTTAGTAATAGGAACGAATAAAGTGAATAGGAAGTAGTGGAAAATAAAGCTGCAATCATAACTTGGAGGATCTTAAATAGATTTTCTTCAGCCTGCAATGGGAAACCATTAAAGGATTCTGAGAGGAATAGTGACATATTTAGAGCAGTGATATGGCAAGATTAATCTGGTGATGGTGTGCATTGGCCAATTCATTATTTAAAATATAGAGAAAACTTTATTGTCCACTTAAAATCATAGTAATACTGTTGCTAATATAATGCAAATCAGGAACTACCTATATCCTCTAGTGTAGTTTCTGCTTCACTAGTGAGTTGTATTAAATAACTACAGCAACTACAGATGCAATTCAAATGCTTTAATAGTCAGATCCCCAATCTCCATTTCTCTTCATCAGATTTGTTGAGCATATCCATTGAAATGGATATTTGGTTTGTGATGTATTTTAATACATGGGTGGTTTTAAAATGAACAGGCAGCAATCATATGGATTGATCGTCTGTCTATTTGACTATCTTTTCACGGAAGTTGTCTATTAATGAATACAGACCTTGAATTGGCAAAGACACAATGCAACTTTAAGTGAATGTTAGCCTTCTAAAATGTGATTATTTTGTGTTCAGGGCTAGCATTCTTTCTCTGGAGGAAACCAGCTCTGAAATTATAATGGTAGCACCTGGGAGAAGATGAGTCATTTTACAAAGATTTGTTTTCTGTAACATTTCAGTAACATATCTAATGTAGAAAGAAAAATGAAGTTTCAGTGATGGTGAACTTTTTAAGAGTTTCTGGTGCTTAAGGCAATACTCTCTAATCCAACCTTTACCTGAAGGAAGTCGCCAAAACAACTATGGAATATATTTCTGTATAGAAGTGATAATTAAACCCACGAGAGTGTATGATATCATTTTTCATAAGTAAAAAAAGTAAAGAAAAGTAAAGAGGAAAGAGAAGAGGCCCCAGGACAAAATCTTTAGGGACATTCACATTTAGGTGGTAAGATAATAGCTTGGCAAATGGTTCTGAAAAGGAGTGATCAGACACGGAGGAGAACTTGGAGACAATTGTAATCAGTAATCATGTGAAGGAGATGACGACAAATAATTAAGCAATGAATTTGTAAACAGCTCAGATATCACAAGGTATTGGGTAGCAGTAACCATGATAGCTTTATGAAGAGCTAGTCATGCCCAAAATATTTAATTTCCTTTTGTTATAGAAAGACAAGGGGGAAGGAATGTATGCAAAGTATTTGGATTTCAGTAATGTTTTGTATTTCATTTTGCATGACATTCTCATCAAGAAGTGTCATAACTGGCTGGAGGGTCATATCAACAGAGCAGTCATTATTATAATGATGCAGCTGTAAACTTTGTCATTATGTTTGCAGTCAACACCAAACTAGAGCAGCTTTTTAATCTGTTAGAATCTCACAGAAGAAGAGCATGAGCAGCTCTCCCATCTTATTTACCAGGTCAAGACGTCTAAGAAGAGTTGCAAATAATCACAAATTTATTTTGATAAAAATTTTTTAACACACTTACTATGTACAAGAGATACACAGAGTAAGAAAACAAAAGAAGTGCAAATAAAATACTACAAGGTTTCAAAGGAAACAGGGATTATTTTTTTCTCTTCTTTCTTTCTTTTTTTTTTTGGAGGTCAATTGGGATTAAGTAACTTGCCCAAGGTCACATGGCTAGGTTTTTATTTGTGTGTGTGTTAAGTGTCTGAGGTCGGATCCAAACTCAGGTCCTTCTGACTCCAGGGCCGACGCTCTACTCACTGCGCCACCTAGCCACCCCAACAGGGATCATTTTCAAGGAAGGGGTGAAATTAGGGCATGCTTCAAGGAGGAGGCAATACTTGAGCTAGACATTGAAGAATGGATGGAATTTGGACCAGTAGATCTCTAAAACTATATCCACATGTGTATGTATATACACACATATACATATGAATTCACAAATACATAGATGTACACACACATATATATTTACTCATACACATATATCCAAGCAGTTGCCAAGCCTAGTTGTTTTTTGCTCCACAACATCTCTTCTATCTCCCCCTTTCCCTCTATTCTTACACTCACCACCTTAGTTCAGACTCTCATCACCTCTCCCTTAGACTCCCTTAGACTCAATTGGTCTTCCTGCCTCTAATCTCTCTCTATTACAATCCATCCTCTACATAGATGTCAGAGTTATTTTCCTTAAATAAAGATTTGACAATGTCATTCAATAAACTCATTGGCTCCCTGTTACCTCAAAGATAAAATAGAAATTCTTCTTAAATGCAATTTCTGTTTAGTTTTTAAATTCTTCTAGAACCTGATCTCATTCTATCTTTCTAGCCCCATTCATTACTCATTACACCCTTTCTCAAACTTTAAGGTCCAGCCAAATTGGCCTTCTCTCTAGTCCTTACATACAGTACTCCATCTCTCATCTCTATGCCTTTTTGTTTGTTTGTTTTTTTGCTTTTTGGAGGGGCAATTGGGATTAAGTGACTTGGCCAAAGTCACATGGCTAGTTAAGTATTAAGTGTCTGAGGCTGGATTTGAACTCAGGTCCTCCTAACTCCAGGGCCAGTGCTCTATTTACTGCACTACCTAGCTGCCCCTTCCACACCTTTTTTGATCCCCAAACTGCTAGTGCCCCTCACCCTACCTGCCTTATATTTATTTTGTGCTAAATCAGCACATATTCATTACATGCATATTTATATTTGTATACATCTCCCTTGACAGAATTCACTCCCTAAGAATAGGGATTGTTTCATTTTTGTGTTTATATTTCCAGCTCTTAGCATAGTGTTTGGCACATAGAAAATACTTAGTAAATCCTCATTGATTAATTGATTGAATAAGGGCCGTTCCAATGCTATCATTTTAATATGTATATGTTGGGGCAGCTAGGTGGTGCAGTGAGTAGAGTGTTGGCCCTGGGGTCAGAAGGACCTGAGTTCAGATCTGACCTCAGACACTTAACGCACACAAACAAAAACCTAGCCGTGTGACCTTGAGCAAGTTACTTAACCCCAATGCCCTCCAAAAAGAAAAAATGTTTATGTATGTATGTATATCTCTTCAATATATAACTTTAAAAACTGTCTTGTGTATTATGATTCTTTCTAGTCTTCTAGCCTACCTAGTCCTGTATTTAATAAGCTTCAATGGTCCACTTTTCTTTTCTTTTTTTTTTGTTTTCTATATCCATACTCTTCTTAGTCTCCTTCCCATTGAAAAAAAAAAGAAAAAGCAAACCATTATAACAAATGTGTATTTTCAAGCAAAACAAATTCCCTCATTAACTGTGTCCCAAAATGTGTGTTTTATGTGTCGTTTTGAGTCCATCATCTCTCTACCAGGAGGTAGTTAAGGATGCTTCATTATTGATCCTATGGTATCATGGTTACTCATTGCATTGATCAGAATGCTTAAGTATTTGTGACTTGATTTGCTTTACAATGTTGTTATTGTATAGATTGTTTTCCTGGCTCTATTCACTTTACCATATATCAGTTCAGGCAAGTCTTCCTACATTTTTTTGCAATTGTCCTTTTCTCGATTTCTTAGGGGGCAATAATATTCCATTCCACTTACATATCATAATTTGTTAAGTCATTACCCAGTTAATGGGCATCCTGTTATTTTCCCCTCCACAAAGAACTGTTAGAAATATTTTTGTATATGTGGGTCTTTTTTATTTTTTCTTTGATCTATTTGTGCTATGGGCCCAGTTGTGGCAAAGCTGAGTTAAAACTCAACAAAATTGAGTTTTTTTTTTACATAGTTCCAAATTGCTTTCCAAAATGGCTGGATCAATTCATTGTTCCACTAACATCATATTTCTGTGACTAGGGCAGTTAGGTGGTGCAGTGGATAGAGTCCTGGGCTTGGAGTCAAGCCTGAGTTCAAAACCAATCTCTGACAATTACTAACTGTGTGATCTAAGGCAAGTCATAGAACTTCTGTCTTAGTTTCCTTATCTGTAAAATAGGGATAATGATAGTATCTATTTCCCAGGGTTGCTGTGAGGATAAAATGAGAGAATACAGTGTCTGGTTCATAGTAATCACTATATAAATATTGTTTTATTTTCCTTTTTGGTAATCTTTGACAATTTGTTGGGTGTGAAGTTGGACCTTGAACTGCTTTAATTTGTATTTCTTTAGTTATTAGTGTTTTGGAACATTTTTTCATATGATGGTTGATAATTTCAATTTCTTCCTTTGAGTATTGTCTTCTCATATCCATTGAACGGGTGCTCTTCTTTTCAATTTGTCTTTATTTTTCTTCACCAAGACATTCTAATATTTATTCATGAAGAAAATCTCACATAGAATTAGCTTAAAAACATCAAGGTCCCAAGTTTAAGCCTCATGTGGAACATTCAACATTGGTCAAGAAATGCAGAAGGGTCATAAAACTAGATTTGAAAAGACCTTAGAGACCATTTAGTGATTTATTTTTCAGAAAAGTAAGCTGAGGTTGAGGGGCATTAAGAACCTTGCTTAATATCACATAATTATTTAATATGAGAGATGAGATTTGAACTCAAGTCCTCAGAGGCAGTGTTCATTTCATGTATTATAATGAGAGAGATACAAATAAAATACTATCTCTGTTAGACAGTACTGTTCTCAGAAACATATTATAGTTTTTGATAGTATTAATTCCCTTTAGGTTTAGGATGCATCAGAGAAGGACCAATGACTGTAACAGAAAACCAATTTGGCCTCAAACCCATCTTACTTCTGATAACAGGACTGGACAACTGGATAAGAAATAGTAAATGAGTCAAAGCAGGTAATTTCCCACTGTTGGAAGAACTTATATTAGCTCTGGCATAGTAATGGAGGATCAGAGATGTAGTGGGTAGAATGTTGGCCATCGGGCCAGGAAGACCTGGTTCAATGACTGTTTCTGAAATTTAAGAGCTTTATGGCCATGCGTCATAAAGATTACTAGGACTCTTTGAGCTTCAGCTTATTCATCTGTGAGGATAACAATACCTGTAATATCTCAGGGCTGTTGTGAGACTCAGATGATATAGTGTATATAAAATTCATTTCAAAACCTTAAAGGGCTATATAAATATTAACTTTCATCATATACAAAGTGGCACAAGGTAGCAGATAGTCCACTTTTGGTTAGGAAGATTAGAGTCCAGTTCCCATGTCTGACATATCCTGGCAGTGTCACTAGGCAAGTTTCAAGTTTCTAAACTGTAGAACAGGTGCCTTTGATGATAACTCCCAACACTGAAGAAATAATATAACTAGACAAAATAAAAAGACTACGACATCATTGTCCTACGAATGCTCACTTTGGAAAACAAGGAAGGACTAGGGAAGAAAAAGTGGGTGGAGCAAAGTGAATCAATTCCCACTCCTGAAACAACTGATTGGAGCCTGAAAACGGGGAACCTGAGACTTCATCTTTGGATTTAAAGTATTGTTATTTTTATTCAGTTGTTAAGTTGTGTCTGACTCTTTGTGGTCCTATGGGCCATAGCATGCCAGGTTTTTATATCCTCAACTATCTCCTGACTTCTATGACACTATCTAACCATCTCATTCTCTGCTGTCCCCTTCTCCCTCTGTCTTTAATCTTTCCCAACATCAGTCTTATCTTCTCACTATACGGTCAAAATATTTAAACTTCAACTCCAGTGTTTATCCTTCCAATGAATAGTCTGAATTAAATTCTTTAAATATTGACTAATTTGATCTCCTTGCTGTCCAAGGGACTCTCAGAAAGCTTCTCCAGAACGGCAATTTGGAAGTGTTGATTCTGTGGTGTTCATTTTTTCTTATAGTCAGCTCTCATACATTATGATTGCAAAAACCATACCTTTGACTATATGGACCTTGGCAAGGTGATGTTTCTGCTTTTTAGTATGGTGTCCAGATTTGCCATAGTTCTCCTTCCAAGGAGCAAGTGTCTTTTAATTTCATGGCTGCGGTTACTGTTTGCAGTGATCTTTGAACCCAAGAATATAAACTCTGACCGTGCTTCCATTTCTTCTCTATTTGTCATAAAGTAATGAGATCAGTTGCCATTATCTTAGTTTTTTTTGATGTTAAGTTTCAAGTCAGCTTTTATGCTCTCCTCTTTAACCCTCATCAAGAAGCTTCTTAATTCTTCACTTTCTGCCATTAGAGTGGTATCATCTGCAGATCTGAGATTGTTGATATTTTTCCTGGCAACCTTCAGTCAAAGGGCTGCACTTGAGGACCTAGAGGGTCACATGTGACCTAGAGGCTGCAGGTTCCCCACCGATACAATAGGTCAACAATCGCCAAATTCCATGTCTTGAAAGCATTTCTGTGTGTTTGAGGCCTATTTTGTCAAGTGCTATATTCTATATTAAGTATTTTGTGTTTAAATTGAATCACATAGCAAAAGCTCATGGAAAATTTAGAGGCAAAAATCATGTATTAGGAGGCAGAAATAATACAAGTGATTGTGTCTCAGCAAGCCCCCTACTTTCTTCCATTCTCCTATTCATCCTAGCTCACTTCCTTTCCCAGTGCCATAATCTTAGCCTAAATCCTTTGATGATGTTACCCCCTTACAGAGGAATACCATGTTATTTTGGGACCCAATGACTTTCTGATTATCCTATCTATGGTTAGACCATTATTGCTGGGAAAGACTGAGAACTGGAATAACAACAACAAAAAAAATCTGTGGGTTTCTGTGGCCTGCTTGAGTCCTTAATAACAGAACAAGAAGCAGCTGCCTCCTGCCAAGTTTATAATAATATGTTGCTCACATTTTTTTCTTTAATTGATTCGTGCTCATGGAAAGTACAATCAATTCTGGATTGTTCATAGGAGTGAAACAAAGTTGGGTATGGGTAATCCTCCTGAAATGGATACTATAAGAAATCATTTAGAATTGGTTCTTGACTGCATTATATGGGAGTGTACACAAATACATATGTAGCCTTTTAAATTATATTTTGGATTAGAATCATGATTTTATTACTATAGAGAATTCCCACTGAGGAAATACCTTCTACCAATGCAAAAGCATACCTGCTATGCAATTTATACTTATAAAGAGTTTCCTAATGCACTTAGAGGTTGAAAGATTTACCTAGGGTCAAGCAGTCAGTGTGTATATGTGTGTGGAGTGGGGAAGAGGTGAAGGTGTGAAACCAGGTCTTCCTGACTCAATCTGGTTCTCTAAACTCTATACTTATGCAACTTCTTTCTTAACTATGTTAAACTTAGGCAAAGTATTATTCTAAATTATGGTTGGGCATACCCAACCCCAATTATTCTCCCAAAGGCTAAAGTTTGTGGTGATTAAGATGAATTTAGTCCTTGTCTCATTTCTTAATCTTATATCTATTGGTGTACTTGCATTATAAACTAAGTTCAGTTTCTAAATTAAAATTGTTTTAATTTATATATGAAAATAAAATGAGGGATTTGGATAGTTAATCTCTAAATTCTTTTCTATAGTTAATGATCTGTGATTCTATGACTTCATTTTCCTAACCATCTTAAAGAACTTTAATTTAGGAAAAAGACATACTTTTTATTGAGGTCCAGAAAATTTTTTAAAATTCAATTTCATTTTCAGTTCCAAATTATTTTTCTTCTTTACCCTCTCCCTCATTCATTGAGAAGGCATTCATTGAGAAGGCAATAAATTCAAAACCCATCACAAATATGAAGTCATGCAAAACAAATTTCTGCATTAGCCATATTCTGAAAAAAAGAAACAAACAAGAAAAAGAAAAAAAACAAAATACATTTTAATCTGTAGTCTGAGTTCATCAGTTCTCTATCTGGAGATGGATAGCATTTTTCAACATTAGTCTTTCAGAATTCTGGTGAGTCATTGTATTGATCAGAATTACTAGATTGTTCATAGCTGATTATTATTTTTTTTACAATATTGCATTACTGTATAAATTTTTTCTTGGTTCTGCTCACTTCTTTTTGCATCACTATTTCATATAAATTTTCCCAGGTGTTTCTGAAGCCATCACCTTCAAAATTTCTTATAGCACACTAGCAGTCCATCACATTCATATATCATAACTTTTTCAGCCATTCCCCAGTTGACTAGCACCCTGTCAATTTTCAATTCTTTGCTACCACAAAAAAGCTGCTATAAGTATTTTTGTACATATGGGTCCTTTCCCTCTTTCTTTGATTTCTTTGGGTATATAGACCTAATTTCACTAATTCTAGTTATGTACAGTTTAGTGTTTTTTTGGGCATGGTTCCAAATTGCTTTCTAGAATGGGTAGGCTAGCTCACAGCTCCACCACCAGTGCATTATTGTACTTCTTTTTTGTCATCTAAACTAATCTGATTGAAGTGATACCTCAGAGTTATTTTAATGTACATTTCTACATTTACTGGTGATTTAGAGCATTTTTCATATGACTAATGATAACTTTGATTTCTTTGTCTGAAAACTGTCTGTTCATATCCTCTGACCATTACCAATTGAGAAATAGTTCTTACTGATACAGACCAATTAAACAGAGTTTGTGTCTTTACCAAGATCATAGAGGTAGTAAGAATCAGAGTTTGAATCTGAACCTTTCAAATCTGGGATGTTATTTGTATCTCTTGACTGGAAGACTGGTGTTTGCTCCACTAGGCAGCACCACCTCTCACTTCTCCAAGCAACAATCATCACAAAAATACCAAAATCACGCCCCCATCCCCAATGAGCAATATCATCTACATGTAGCATGTGAACTTTACAGATTCAAAAAGTACTTTACACTTGTTTTCTCAGGTCCTCATGAACTCCTCATTTTCTATATGAGGAAATTGAGGCCCAGTGGTTAAATAACTTGCTCAAGGTCATAGAGTTAATAGATATCTGACTTAGGGTGTAACATGTCTTTATGACTCAGTCCAGTGTTCCATATACTTCTACCTAGTTGCCTAAATGGGTCTGAGAGTTTTAGGGTAGGTCCTGCAGTGCTAAACTTGGTCTCGAATTCTTTCAGTGTCTGTCTGTCTGTCTGTCTCTCTCTCTTCCTCTTTTTTATTGCATTATTACATTTTATGCTGGGATAATTAATTGCTAAAAAGTATTTACCTAAAATCGTAAGCAAGTATTATTTGCAATGAAGATCAGCTAGACTCCTCAGAAAGATTGGGTGTGAAACAAAGATGCTCACTGTTACCAATATTATTCAATGTTGTATTGGAGTCTCTTATTCTTTCAAAGTTACCTTTAAGACACCATGAGTAAATGATATTGCTACTGTGTGTGTGTGTGTGTGTGTGTGTGTGTGTGTGTGCTTGTGATGATTTGTGCTAGAGAAGTGAGAGGTGGTGCTGCCTAGTGGAACAAACACCTGTCTTCCAGTCAAGAGATACAGATAACACCCTAGATTTAAGATGTTCAGATTCAAACTCTGATTCTTACTACCTCTATGATATTGGTAAAGACACAAACTGTCTGGGCCTCAACTATATCCTGAAGACATCCTTTATCCTATCACCTCTAGGATAAAATATAAACTCTGTTTAGCTTTTAAAACCTTACATAATCTGACCCCAACCTATCTTTGCAGCCTCGTTGGACATTGTTATGATATAAGCTCTTGTTAGTTGGAATTGCTTTGCTTTTTGTATTTATATCCTCATAATCTACCAGAGTGCTTGGCACATAGTAGGTGCATAATAAATTCTTGTTGATAAATTGACTACATCTCTGTGTAATGCTTCATTTGTTGCTTCTTGTTCATGTCTGCCAGATGCCTCTCTATTGCCTTTGAATGACCCTCTACTTCAATTCTTAGGAGACTCTAGTGTTCAGTGACTCAGAGCCATACATTGCTGGAAAAATATTGATATTAATAGTTAGTATTTATATGAGCTTTAAGATTTTACAGATATTATCTCAATCCTTACAACAGTCCAGGGAATTAGGTACTGTAAGTCCTGGAGATATAAAGGAAAGGTAAAAATTATTCCTGTTCTTAAGGAGATGCCAGTCTAATTGGGGTGGGGGTGGGGGAAGAGATAACATGTGAACAACTATATACAAACAAGATAGATACAGGATAAATTAGAGTTGATCTTAGATAGGAGACACTATCATTAAGAATAGGTGGGGTTTGGAGGGCAATTGGGGTTAAGTGACTTGCCCAAGAACTCAGGTCCTCCTGACTCCAGGGCTGGTGCTCTGTTCACTGTGCCACCTAGACGCCCCTGAGAGTGTCTTTTTGGAGGATGAACCTCTTTGAACTGGACTTTTGGTGAGGAGTCTTTTTGTACTTAGCTAGGCTAGGTCTTGAATAACATATAGTCCATCACCAAACCCACTTTCAAATCCTTTTTAGCCTGGTAAAGCCTGTCAGAGATGGTTCTCTGTTGGTATAATCTTGGAGAACCCAGGGTCATCTTCACTTCAAAGGCGGCTTTGGATTAGGATTTAATATAACATATAAGCACATTCACACACATATAAATATCAATATATATGTATACACACATATGCTATAGAAAAGATTTAGATTTGGAAGGGATCTTAGAGGTCATGGAGTCTAAGCTTATCATTTTGCTTGTGAGGGAACTGAGGTCCAGATGACTTAAATGATTTGCTCAGGGTCACATAGTTTATAAGTGACAAAAGTACTATTCAAACCTGAGTCTTCCTAACTCTTTCAACTCAGTACTATATCCATTACACCATTCTCCCCCACCCTTTCCTCCCTTTTTCTTTCTCCCTCCTTCTCTTTCTTCTATTTTCCTCTCTTTCTCTCCCCTTTCTTTCCTATCTCTATCTCTTTTCCTCTACGTAGTTGTGTATTTATATTGAGTCAATTAAAAAGCATTTATATATGTCAAATACGTCAGAGGGTTGGAAATATAAAGTAAAAATCAAAACCATTCCCTGCCCTCAGGAAATATTTATTATATTGGGGGAGATGATATGGACATATGTAAGTAATTATAAAATATGATAATATTAAAATAATGTAAATATAGGTACCTATCTATTTAAATGAATGAATGCAATGGTGTTGCTGGGCGGAGATGTAGGTGTAGTCCTCAAATAGAGAGGAACAGGAACAGGAAGGCTCTTTTCTTAGGCCCCAGAGGGGCTTCATGGCTCCCCACAGTTTTTGACTACTGAAAAAATAATCATTCATTTATACAATCTCCATGAAGTTACCTTTCCTAGCTCTGGTAACCTTAATCACTATAACAATGTCTTGGTACAGTTGTAATTAGTTACTGTTACATGTTTACTTCATTCATACTTGAATATATTTATGTTTTTTGAAGTCAATAACTAGGACAAATTTAAGAACATCTTCAAAATGCTTTATTTCAGAAACAAGAACAAAAACGTTTTATCTTTGTATTGCACAAACCTTGAGTACCATGTATTCAGACATTGTGATAAGGGCTTATGTGTACATGATAGGTAAATCATGTTTATGAAGGATGAATTGATAGCATCATGACTAATAGAATCTCAGAGCTGGAAGAGACCTTAAAGGTCAGACATCAGGTCCAAACTTTACTTGAAACCTAAATCCTACATAAAATCTAAGTTCCCTTCTAGTTCTGTATTTAATATGCCATGTCTAAGAGCTGGGGCACTCTTTATAATAAAGCATAACAAGAAGAAGCTCTTCCTTTTTTTTTTTTTTTGGACAATTTAATGGGTTAGGAGTTCTTCCTTATAATGAGCTAAACCTTGACTCTCCATTATTTCTACTCCTTTATTCTAGTTCTGTCTTCTGCAGCTAAATAAAATTCAGTTCACTTCAGCAAACATTTATTAAGCACCTTATATGTGCAAAGCACTATGGGAGGTGCTGGACAAGTTTATTTCCTTCTCTACATAACAACCATTTTAATATTTGAAGATAGCTATTTCATCTACTCTAAAGCTTTTTCTTCTCCAGGCTTAATATACAAGTCCTTTAACTGATCCTGGCATGACATTGTGTAGTGGTCCAGAATATAGATTATTTCTTGGGAGTGTGTTTTGCTTGGTGCATCCTTTCTTATTACTTACTTAGTTTACTCAGCATAAGAGCTACAGTGCCTGATTCCCCTATTGTGATTTGTAAAGCTATAATGATAAACTATGCTGGAGGACTTGGTCCTTTTTGTCATCTATTTCTGAGTGCTATGAACTGATTCATAAAGTTTTGCTGATTAATGACATTATTATAGAAAAACCTAGGGTTTGCCTTCAACCACTCTCAGGTTTCCTCTGTCAGGACTGTCAGCCCTGAATCGTGTATGTATATCCCAGGTTAGTGAATGCTTCTGTGGCATGTGGGTTACCATGCATCACAGACTTAAGTGATTATGGGACTGAGTTCACTATGGCAGAAGACACATGTAACCTTTGTCCAATAAAAATCCAATTTGATCCATTAATAAATGAATGTGGCAGTAGGTTTGTTAATTCAACCCTAATCCCCAAGATACTTATCAGTTATATTGATGCATCTGGAATAGGTGAGCACAGATGGTTTCTAGTCTCCTTGTAATTTTTGTCGCCTTCCATTAAAAACAGTACAGCTTATTATCACCTCTCCTAAAATGAGGCATTGAGATCTGAACAAAATTACTGTAGATTAGGAGTTATTAGTTTGGGTTCCATTGGTCCCCAAGCAGTGTGTGGATAGATTTCAGGGTGAGGTCCAGGACCTGTGATAGGAAAAAAATTTACCTCTATTTTCATATATATATGTGTGTGTGTGTGTGTGTGTGTGTGTGTGTGTGTGTGTGTGTGTGTGTGTATGTACACATATTCATGAAATATTTCCCAATTACATGTAAAAATTAATGTTCATTTAAACATTTTTTGAGTCCAAAATTCTCTTCCTCCCTCCTGACCCTCCCCCACTCCTTGAGAAAGCACAGTTTTTGTGTGTCAATCCACTCCTTTATGTCTCTACTCTTTAATAATATCTCCAACTTCTTAAACCAAAATGCCTCTCCCTGGCTTTTGTTGTTGTTCAGTCCTGAGTCTCCATGACCCCATTTGGGGTTTTCTTTTCAAGGATACTGGAATGATTTACTGTTTCCTTCTCCAGCTCATTTTACAGCTAAGGAAATTGAGACAAACAGGGTTAAGTGACTTTCTCAGGGTCACACAGCTAGTAAGCATCTGATGCCAGATTTGAACTCAAAAGGATGTCTTCCTGACTTCAGATTGGACACTCTATCCACCTTGCTGCCCCTCTCCCTTGCTACATTTCTCTATAGGTATTGTCTTCCCCTATTAGATCATAGCTCCTTAAGGGCAGTGATGATCCTGGCTTTTTGTATTCTAAGCACAAAGTTAACACTTAACAATCACTTTTTCTTTCCTCCATTCCTTGAAAAACTTTAAATTGCACATAAATATTATTTTTGTAGTTAATGTATTTATGTTACCTAGAAGGGAAGAGAGGACTCATGTCTTTGCCTTCTCCCATTAGTACACCATTACTGATCCATGTGAGATCCTCTCTTCTAGCAAATTGTAAGCTCTTTGAGGACAGAAAATGTCTTTTAATGTTCTTAGTTTTCCAAGGTGCCTACCACAGTGTCTTTCTCATAGTAGGTATTCAATACATATTTGTATCTTTGAATTGAATTGAAGCAGTTTATGTGGTGGTCATCTTGGAAAGAAGACAACACATCCTGCAGTGGGAATGGGGTCTAGGGTATAGGACAGGCAAGTGTTAATTTTGTGGTTGTCAAATAGGAAAGACTCAAGACATTTCCCCACCAATTCTGACGTAAGAAATCTGGGGAGCTTGGAGAGAAGCCACACAAAGGTATGTTTTGTATGGGGGAGTAGGGAGGAGATAACAAAAACTTATCTTTCTTGATATCCTTGTTCTTGTTGGCCTTCCCTGGTCAAGGAGCCAGGAATACTATTAGAAGAAACTGAATAAATTGTGCTTCTCCTCTTAGGTGGAAACTGACCTTGCTTGAGCTGGACTGAACCATTTATTTTCCCCTCCTTCTGCCACCAACAGGGAACTGACACATATGCTCAGCTATCAGGAACATCATCTAATGCAAACACCTGCTGCCACTGCTAATTACCAAGAGCCCTCCCAGGTAGATGGAGTTCAACACCTGGGCAGGGGCAGCAGGATTTCTTTTAGTATCTGCAAGAACTTGGCTTTGCAGTCACTGGTTATGTCTTATCCATTAATTAGTGAAACAGAGCTTGGTAGAACAGGGGGCAGAGAGTAAATTTTACTTCTAGTTACCAGGTTTTGTTTTTTAAATTGTTTTTTTTTTTTAGAGGATGATAAGGTGATTTCCTTTGAATTACTGTAACAATAAGAGTGTAATCAATCCATGGACAAAAAGTGGCTAGGCTATAGCAAAATCCTTGCTCTACTTTGGATAGAGCTTGTTTTCTAACAGAAATCTAAGTGGAAATTGCATATTGGACCATATTACCTGGTCTTCAAAAGACTATCCTCTTACTTGTAGATCAGACTGAGATATTTAATTAGTTGGTCAGTCAGCAGACATCTGTTAAGTTTGTAAGTGCAGCTTAAGCTATTCTGCAAAGTTCAGGGGTTACATAAAAAGGCCCAAACAGTCTTTTCCCTGAAGAAGCTCATGTTATAGTAGGGGAGACAATTTGTAAATAATTAAATACACAGAATATATATACAGAGTAGATCAAGGTTAAGTAGAAAGGGAAGGCATTAGCAGCTGGGGGAACTCTGAAAGGCCTCTTGTATAAAGTGGGATTTGATCTGTGCCTTGGAGAAATCCAGGGAAATTTAGAGGTAGAGGTTAAGGAGCAGCTCATTCCTCGTGTGGGGGACAGTCAACGAAAAGTCAGGGAATCAGGAGAGGGAGGGTCATGAGTAAGGAACAGCAAGATTAAGTCACTGGATTATAGAGTACATGGAGGGGAGCGATGTCTAAGAAGACTGGAAAAGTAGCAAGAGGTCAACTTAAAAAGACTTTTAAAATGCCAAACAGAAGAGTTTATATTTGATCCTGGAGCTAACAGGGCACCACTGGAGCTCATTCAGCATGTGAGTAACATGGTTAGATCTATTTACCTTGGCAGATGAGTAGAGTATGGATTGGAGTGGGAAAAAAATATCAAGGTAGGGAGATTGATTTGAAATCTATTGAAATAACCAAGGCTAGAGACGATGGGCACCTGAACTAGGGTGGTGGCTGTGTAAATTGAGATATAAAGATGAATGTGAGAGATGTTGTGAAGGTAGAAAAGAAAATATTTGGCAATGAATTAAATATGTGGTGTGAATTGAATAAGGAGTTGAGTGAACCAGTATGATTGGGGAAGAATGGTGATGTCTTCAAAAATGATGGAGAAGCTTGAAAGGAAGGATGTTTTGGTGGGAAACAAAAATAATTATTTCTGTTTTGGCTATGTTGAGTTTGAGATGCCTCCCCAATTTGAAATTCCTAAGAGGCAGCTGATGATATATGACTGTAACTTAGGAGAGATATTATTGTTTGATTTATGGATCTGGGAATTATCTGCTTAGAGAGGATGACTGAGCCCATGGGAATTGATTAATTTACCAGGTAAGATAGTAAAAAAAATAGAGAAGAGAGCCCAGGACAGAGCCTTGGGGGACACCTACAATTAAAAGATATGACATAGACCAAGACTCTGAAAAGGAGACTGAGAAGGAGTATCTGGATGGAGAGTGGGAGAACCAGGAAAGTGTGATGTCACAAAAGCTTAGAGAGAAAGGAAAATGGAGAGAGGTGAGTGGCAGTATTAAATGCTACAGAGTCCAGAATGATAAAGACAGAAAATGCTATTGAGAATTGTCAATGAGGAGATCATTGGTAGCTTTGGATAGGACAGTTTCTGGAGAAATATGAGGTTGGAAACCAGGATGTAAGGGTTCAGAAGAAAGTTAGATTGGAGGCACTGAGTGTAGTTGGCTTTTTCGAGGACTTTAGTTAAGTGGGGAAGGGGAGATACAGAACAATAGTTAGCTGGGAAAGTAGGATCAAGTGAAGATTTTTTAAAGGTGAGGAAGACATGAGCATTGTTGTAGGCGGTAGGGAAGGAGATAGGAAGAGGTTGAAGGTAAGAAAAAGAGTACGGTAGTGGTGCCAACCTGCTTGAGAAGACAAGAGAGGATGGTGAGATAGAGAGAAAGGGAGAGAGAGAGAGAGAGAGAGAGAGAGAAAGGGAGAGAGAGAGAGAGAGAGAGAGAGAGAGAGAGAGAGAGAGAGAGAGAGAAGAGGGATTGGTGAATAAGAAGGTAGTGGAGAAGGGGTAGCTAGGTGGTGCAGTGAGTAAAAGCTCTGGTCCCAGAGTTGGGACAACCCAGGATCGGATCTGGCCTCAGAAAATGAGCACCCACACATAAATAATGACTGGCCGTGTAACCTTGAGCAAGTTACTTAACCATAATTGCTTTAAAAAAAAAGATAAAATAAAAAAAAATTTTAAAAAAAGAAGGTAGTGGAGAAAGAGGATCACAATTTACATCTTGGGGGTAGATTGCAGGGAATATTTTGATAACATAAAAATTTTTTTTAAATTTTTTTCTTTTTGGAGGGCAATTGGGGTTAAGTGACTTGCTCAGAGTCACATAGCTAGTAAGTGTGTCAAGTGTCTGAGGCCAGATTTGAAATCAGGTCCTCCTGACTCCAGGGCCTGTGCTCTATTCACTGCGCCACCTAGCCATCCCTATTTTGATAACTTTTGGAAATAATACTATCACTACTTATTAAAAGACTTCTGTTACAGGCCTTATGTAGCCTCTTCTTTTCTCTATAACTCTCATTAACCTTTTCAGTATTTCTAGGGCTTTGTAGGTGACTTAAGGAACACGTAGTAATAGAAGACCTGTTTACTTTTATCCTTTACTTGGACTCTGACACATACCTCACTAGTCTTTCTGTGTCACCTTAAGTTCATTAGACAAAAACCTATCCCTACTCTAGGCCTGGATCTCAGGGACCTCAGGCAAAAGTTTAATACCACCCATAGGTCAGGCCTCAGATAAAAAGCCTAGAGCTAGAAAGATTGGGACCATAGACAAAGACCTAATACTAGTTTGACTGGTGTCTTAGGCACCAGCCTGAATGCAAATAGGACCAGGTCTTCGGAAATCAGATTCAACACAGAACTGAAGGCATATTTCGTGTGTGGTAGGCATGCTACCCTCTGCTATCTTGGGACAGAGTGACTTAGTGACCTGGTACCATGTATAAATTCAGCCCAATCCCTAAATACCCCAATTCTATCCTGAACTCCTTGCCCTTTCAAGCCTCAGCTGTTTGGTTTTTGGAGAGGTAGTACTATGCCAATGCTGAACACCTTCATCACAGGATTCTGGAAGGTAGAGGCACTAAACAATTACTACCTTTGGCTAGGAAATTTGCACCTCCTGGCTATCTGCTGCCATTGGTTCTAATGTCTCCTTGGGGGAAAAAAACCTACTTCATCACTGCCTTTTCCTTTTTTCTCTCATCTTCATCCATCTAAATACTAACACTTCATAATATGTTTGCTCCTTTTTTTCTTTCTTTTCATGATGTCCTCAGGACTAGCCACCTAACTGCTAATTAAATTCCCTTCTTCCTCTATCTCTTTTTAAAAATTCCCTCTTTTTGTGCTGATAAAAACCCTATTCTCAGAATGACAATGCATTACTGGTTGCCTTCAGCTGCTGGATTTTCCTTACTGCATATCCCCTGAGACATTAGGCCAGAAGAAGTGTAATGATAATGGGGATTTGAATATCTTTCCTGCCCCTTAATAGACCTAAGGGAATTTGAAGCTCTTCCCCTTCATTGAAGAACTTCCCTGCCCCCTAATAGGATGAATGTAATCACATGGAGCCTGTGGTGGGAGGAGTTTTCTGAAGAGTAGAGCAGAGCCCACAGGAAACTGGGAGTCAGAGCAGCTAGATGGTGGGAGACAGAGGACACACAGGCAAGGAGACAGATAGGCTTGTGAGTGTTTGTTTGTGATAAGGCTAAAGGATCATGTGGCTCCCTGCTGTGCTATGGTGTATGAAATTATTTATTGCTATGATGGATTTGGTTTCCTGGTGTTGGAATTTGGTTTTCTGGTGTCTGAATAAATGTTTTGCTTCTTTCTTCTATATGGAGAGTCTGTTATATTTTGTAATTGAGAACTATGCCCATTTACTCACAGTCACTGTTGGTGCTGTGAATATTGCATTGGCACTACAAGAAAGAATGGGTATATTTTTTGCTATCTACAACTACTTTGAGATGCACCCTTTTCCATCATCACTTAATAACCTATACTCCTTTGAGATTTACTCCATTTGTATATATCACCTGATTCATATTCTTGTTGTGTACTTCTAGCCTCCAGGACATTCTGCCTTTCATCTCAAGGAGTAGAGCCTCAGAGGTCTACCAATAGTGCATTAATGTGACTGTTTCCCTACAGTCCCTCTAACATTGTCATTTTCCCTTTTTTAGTCATCTTTGCCATTCTGAAGTGTATAAGGTAGAACCTCAGAATTGCTTTAATTTGCATTTCTTTTTTTCTCTTATTTTTGTCTTTATTAATTTGTTTGTTTACTTTTAGTTTACAAGATTCAGTTCCACAATTCCTTGGGTTTCAAATTTTCTCTCCCTCTCTCCCCTCCCCCCACCCATGACGGCATACAATCAAATATAGGATCTGCAAATACTTTCATATTAGATATTAGTCAGGGTATAAAGACGAATTGTATCAGATGGAATGAAAAATGGGAAAGAGGAAACAAAACCAAACAAGAAAAGGAAAAGGAACCAGTAGTTTGCTTCAATCTGGATTCAAACTCAGTTCTTTCTAGTTCTTTCTCTGGATGTAGACATCTCTCTCCATCATGAGTCTTTTGGGATTGACTTATAACACTGCATTGCTGAGAAGAGTCCAGTCTAGCAAAGCTGGTCATCACACATATGTTGTGTCTATAACTGTGTACAAATTTCTTCTGGCTCTACTTTTCTTACTCAGCATCAGTTTGTATAAGCCTCTCCAGATAAATATGAAGTCCATCTGCTCCTTGTTGTATTGTAGCACAATAGTATTCCATTACATGCATATACCACAACTTGTTCAGCCATTCCCCAATTGATGGGCACCCCCTTAATTTCCAATTCTTTGTCACCATAAAAAGAGCTGCTATAATTATTTTTGTACATATAGGTCTTCCTCCCACTTTTATGATCTCTTTGGGATACAACTCTAGAAGTGGTATTGCTGGGTCAAAGGGTATGAAATTACTTATAGCCCTTTGGGTATAATTCCAGATTGCTCTCCAGAAAGGTTGGATCAGTTCACAACTCTACCAGCAATGTATTAGTGTTCTAATTTGCCCACATCCTCTCTAGCATTTGTCATTTTCCTGTTTTGTCATCTTAGCCAATCTGACTGGTGAGATGTGGTTGGTACCTCAGAGTTGTTTTGATTTGCATTTCTCTAATCAATAGTGATTTAGAGCATTTTTCCATATGCTTATAGATATCTTTAATTTCTTTCTCTGAAAATTGCCTGTTCATATCCTTTGATCATTCCAATTGGGGAATGACTTCTATTC
The DNA here is from genome assembly GCA_011680675.1 of Gymnobelideus leadbeateri. Classification (NCBI taxonomy): domain Eukaryota; kingdom Metazoa; phylum Chordata; class Mammalia; order Diprotodontia; family Petauridae; genus Gymnobelideus; species Gymnobelideus leadbeateri. Next base: position 41,359 of record WOXC01006480.1, read on the forward strand.
TTATAGTTTTGACTCAATTCTCTGTGTATTTTAGAAATGAGTCCTTTATCAGAGATATAGGTTATAGAAATTCTTTCCCAATTCCCCACTTCCCTCTTAATCTTGGTTACATTGGCTTTGTTTGTACAGAAGCTTTTCAATTTGATGTAGTCAAAATTATCCATTTTGCATTTTATGATGCTCTCTAATTTTTGTTTGGTCATGAAGTCTTCCCTTCTCCATAGATCTGAGAGGTAAACTATTCCTTGCTTTCCGAAATTGCTTACAGTATCAACCTTTATACCTAGATCATACACCCATTTAGACTTGATTTTGGTATATGGTGTTAGATCTGAGTTTTTTTTTTTTTAACCTCAAGAAGTACCTGCTTATATCTTTAGATTATTTCCCAACTGTAGGATACTTTTTATTCTTATCCATTTGGAGGAATTCTTTACATACTGTATCTTGCAAAAACTGGCTGCAAATATATTCTCTACTCATTTCTCTTTTAATGTTAGCTGTATTTGGATTTATTAAACCTATATCACAAAGAGATCAAAGAAATAGGAGTTTCTACTTATACCAAATTATTTAGTTTTTTTGTAGTGGCAAAAATCTGGAAACTGAGGGGATACCTATCAGCTGAAGAATGATTGAACCCATTATGACATATGAATGTAATGGAATATTATTGTGTAAAAGAAATAGAGAAAAAGATGATTTCAAAGAGACATAGAAATATTTGTATGAACTGATGAAGAATGAACGAGCAGAACTAGAACAATTTAGAATGTAACACCAATTTAATAAAAATGAACAATTTTGAAAACATATGAATTAATGAAGAATGAAATGAGCTAAACCAGGAGAACAATTTATACAATAATAATAGAAATATAAAAACATTAAGAGCTATAAGAACTCTGATCAACACAATGACTATTCATGATTCCAGAGAACTGATGATGAAGCATGATATCCACCTCCTGACAGAGAGGTGACAGATTCCTGGTGCAGAGTGATACATACATATACAATACACATACATACACACATGCATACACATATATACACAGATATATACATACATACATATATGTTTCAAAGTCAATGAGAGAATTTGTCTTTTTTTTTTCTTTTTGGAGGGGGAAGGCAGGGCAATTGGGGTTAAGTGACTTGCCCAAGGTCACATGGCCAGTAAGTGCTAAGTGTCTGAGGTCGCATTTGAACTCAGGTCCTCCTGACTCCAGGGCTGTGCTCTATTCATTGTGCCACCTAGCTGTCCTGAGAATTTGTTTTTCTTAATACTGTATATCTGTTACAAGAATTTTGTTTTTATTTTGCCAATGGGGTGAGGATAAGTGTAAGATAAAATAGATTTCCGTTAGTTAAAAAATAAAATTTAATTAAAAAAGAAAATTAATCTGACAGTATTGTAAATTATGGAAGGGGCAGAATTTTAATCAGAATTATTGATTAGGAATAGTCTCTAAAAGTCATAATAAGTGCAAGGTGACAGTGTAAATAGTGAAACTGGGGCAGATATGAATAGTAGCAGTAGGAACTGCAAGAGAGAATAAATTCCATGATCTAATCTATTCCAAGGCTTCATTTTTCACCTCTATTCAAATGAGTCCCCTATTGAATCTACAACTATAGTATCTTCTTCAGATCTCTAGTCATATATTTTCAAATGCATATTGTATATCTATCCTCTCCAGTCCTTCAAATTTAACATTTCTAAAACTGTTCATCATCCACATAACTTCCTTCCGATAAAATTATTATTTTTGTTGAAAGCACCAACATCTTCCCACTGACCTAGGCTGATAACCTTCCATTCATCTTAGTCTTCTCTCTCATTTGATCAGCACAGTTACTAGGGCATTTAGGTAGTTTCAGTCCATTGAACTTTAAAACCAGTGTCCTCCCATTGTACCATGCTGTTCCCCCACTTCAATAGACAGAAATGAGAGGAGTTAAATAGTCCATTCCATGTGTAGGGGATGGTGTCAGTAAAGACATGCAGTTGGGAGAAGGAAGAATGAGAAAAGGGGGCTGGAGAAAAATGCATTTGGATGGAACTTACAAAGGGGAATATATATGAAATAAGATTGAAAGGGGCAGCTAGGTGGCACAGTGGACAGAGTACACTGGGCCTGGAGTCAGGAAGATATGAGCTCAAATCCAGCCTCAGACATTTATTAGCTGTGTGCTAGGCAAGTCACAACCCTTTTTGCCCAACTTTCCTCATCTGTAAAATGAGTTGGAGCCGGAAATGACAAACCATTCCAGTATCTTTGCCAAGAAATCCTCTAATGGAGTTACAAAGAATCAGATATGACTGAAAAACCACTAAACAACAACAGCAAATTTAGAAATATGGTTTACAAACAGACTGTGAAGGGCTTTGAAAACCAGGATGAGGAGATTATTTTTTGTTGGGTGATAGGGGAATTGCTGGGAGGGTCTTTGAAGAATGCTATCTATGAGCGGGGAATTTGGCACGTTAATTTGGCAGCAGTGTAAAAAATGGAGTGGAGAGGAGATGTGTAATGAGCACATAGAAAACCACTCTTTCTAGGTATTTATGTGTGTGTGTGTGTGTGTGTGTGTGTGTGTGTGTGTGTGTGTGTGTTCCTCTCCCTCTCCCTCTTGCTCATATTTGCACTATCACTGAAAGCATCTTAGGTCAGACTCTTATCTTGCCTCATGTAGATATCACTGGTATGGGAAGTTACTGAAGGTTTTTGAGTAGAAGAACAGGATAATCATGGTATTGAATTAAGGAAGATGCCCTGGGCTGAAGCATAGAGGTTGGGATGAAGACTGGATAGACCAAAGGAAGATCATCTGTAAGGAGGCCCTTCCAAAAGTCTAGACAAAATTCAAAGGGAGAGAATTTCAAATCAAATGGAGAAGCCTCTTGCATTTGGGCAATTACCTCATTCCAGTTGGAGTACCAGAAAGGACTTCTTGTTTTGCTATGTGAAAAAGATCTCTTTTACAAACTCTGAAAAGACAAGACTGTTGAGTCCTCTAGTTAAAGTGAATGTTATTTATACTAGAAAATTACAATGCATTTGTGATATTATTATGGGAACTTATTCCCTTTGGTGGTATTGATAGGAACCCCTATACTCCTATCCATCCTATGCAGCTCTTATCCATGTTGCCTTATAAATCTGCCACAGACAGTACAGAAAACATTCTGGGTATCTTCACAGAGATCATTTGGCATTGACTCTAAGGTCATAAATCCAGAACTCTTTGGAGTTCAGAAGTCACCTGGCTAACTCCCCAGCTTTTATAGTTGAGGAAAATGAGGCCTATAGAGTTGATTTGTCCAAAGTCATACAAATAGGAAGAATCAGAGGCATGATTTAAATCCAGGTCCTCTGACTTCATAGCCACCACAGTACCATTTTGCCTCCTATTGCATGAATCCCAACTGAGGATTCTGGCTGTCTAACTCTTGATACCATTGTGTGGCCCTGTTTTGAAATGCATTGGATGGATACCAAGATACAGGACACATTAGCCAGAGGCAATGCAAAAAAACAAGTTTTATCTTGGGGCATACTCACAATGGCTCCATTGCTATGCTGTGCTGCTTATTTATAAGATTACTTAACTGGGTTTCCACCTGGTCTAACCCAGTTTGAGCTAACCACTTGTTAACTAATTGAAGCCACCTGGTACTTTAATTGTTGAATCATAGCATAGCTCCCCTGACATTCTGAGCATTTACAAGGCTTTATAGACCACCCCACCTATTTTTTTTTCTCATTATACATTTTCTGGATGATATTCTTGACATTCTTTCTTGCATAATTCCTCATTTACAATTTGTTGTAGCCTATTCATGCCCACCACATGCTTATTCAATGCCCCTTGGATAACCTGAAACTTCAGCTCTTTGGAAACTATAGTAGTCCATGATTCTCTACTATACAAAAGCAGAATCAAAGGATAAGCCTTTGTTTCAGGAATGTTTTGGGGATCACAAAAAATAAAACTCTCATTCCCTGAAGGCATTCCAGGCTGGAGGCCTCCTACTGTTTAAATTCTAAGCCCATCAATTTGCAGTATCTAATAGATGAATTTGTGGTTAGTTCACCCAACTATACACTATATCAGTCAGAACCATGGACATTGTGTGTTCACTTGATTTTCCTTGGTGGATACTTATCTATCATCTCCTCTGGGCTACTCTCCCAACTTGCAATCACATTTGAGAATTGGATCCCCACAAGGTGGTATCTACCTTGGATTTTAGGAGTGGGCATATGTCTACATATCACCAACAATGCTCTTAAGTAGGTGGCTTAAAGATGGAGTATTGGGCCTCAGATGCTAACTGTGTGACATTGAGTAAGTCACTCTACCCTCTATCTGCTTTAGTTTTCTCAACTGAAAAATAGAGATAATAATAGTAACTATCTCCCAGGGTTGTTGTGAGGATCAAATGAGATATTATTTGTGAGGCACTTAGCATGGTGCCTGGCACATAATTGGTGCTATATAAATGCTAAATATTATTATTAGCTTGTTGCCATTAAAGATCAGCTAGGGAACAAAATCAACTTTTAACAAAGGCAATGTGAGAAATGCTAGCATTTTGGTTTCCACAGATTCTATAGGAACAATGGATAACTCCAGAAACAGATGTTACACAGGACATACAGGTAGGTGTAAATTAGGATGAGGGGAGGAAGGGCAGAGTGACCCTATCCAATCATATAACTAGAAGAAATCTGTAAGTTTCCCCTTGGAAGAGGCCTAGACTAAGCTGGGTCAAACTGGCTAGGGTCAAAGGATGGTCACTGACCTTTTATTAACACAAATGCTTAACTAGCCTCATACATATTAGCTGACATACCCCTAATAGAATTAGAGCCTCATTATCTGATCATGACACCTATGTTAGCTCATGTTTGGGAGGAGGGAAACTATGAAGGAATAAATGTGGAGTGGGCAGGTAAGAAAGATTGTAACCCAGAAGAGCTGGCACCAATCCCAGTTCTGAAGGAAGGAACAAGGCAGGAAATTGATATGGAAGCAGCACAAAAGGGCTTACGTTTGTCTTATTCTCTGTAGTTTTTTGAAGAGGCTACCCATTTATTCAGGAAAGAATAAGTGTAAAATAAAGGTAATGAAAATCTTCCTGGCTTTCCAAAGAGTATTTTTTATTCCTAGACCAAGTATGTTTCTAACAGGCAACTACTAAGATGCTTTAGTAAAAACAGTAGCTTTAAAATATTCCCTCTGTTTGTGATGAAAAATCTCATTCATAGTTTAATCAAGAACAGGGAGATCTCTTAGGATAGGAAAAGGAATTTATTCTCTTCCCAGGGTGAAGAGGAGAGGTGCTTTACAAAAGGCAGAACAAGAATTTATACCCTAATGGAGTCCCTTCTCCCATTGGTTGAGAGGTGGGCTCAAGTCTCTTAGCAAAAATCTTCCCCAATGGTAAACAACAGAGGAGCCTGCCACTAGAGCTTACAAAGAACAAGGATGCTGATTGACAGCAATGGAAAACTGGTGGGGAAGATCCCAAAGCAATGGGGAGGAGTGGGTTTGGGCTGTCCCCAACCCCCTCTGGCTGGGAGGAGCGGCCCGCAGAGGCGGGAAATCTGAAAGCCTCCTGAAAGGGCTTGCTGCTGATTAACAGCAGAAGAAGGAGTGGGGGATGGGAGAGGGAAGTTCTGAGAAGTTTTCTCTTCCTCCCAGACACCACCATATAAAGCTGGGTACATTCTTCCACAAATACAGTTATTCATGGGAAGAGTAGGTAGGCACAAACTTTTGAGTACAATAGTAGTGAGACACATGTAGGAAACACATGCTGCCAAGGCACCTCATAACTGTAGGGTCTTAATGTCCTTTTCTCCTGTGGCAGGGAGGTGACGTCTACAAGGCACAGTGTTTTTATGTGTGGGTTACTTCATTAGATTCCCTGGACTTGTTCTTCAGTGGGTAGTTATGCACCTCCAGTTTCAGGCTTAGTTGCAAACTTCAGCTGGGATACCTTTTATCCTTGAGAGAGAGCAGAGAGCCTTGGCCTAAGACTAGAAGCCTCACCAGTTCTGGCCCCTCTGGCTCTGATGCTTGCCATCTACCACGCAAGAGGGAGGAGAGTTGCGTTAATCTTTCTTCTGGAAATTCTTCCTGGTACAGGGTTCTGTCTCCTAGGAGAGAGACCAAATTCAAGCAATGGCCTAAATTGGCCTATTTGGCTAATATTCACTAAGCATCACTGGAGGTCAGGGAGCCCCATTAAAAACCAAACCAGACCAAACCAAAACTAACATTCTCCTGTGGTTTTATGAAAAAGAGTGGTTGGGGAAAGGGGAGGAGATAATCTGTGCTTTGATGAAGAGCAATTGACTGCTCAGAATGCTTACCTTTTCATATGCAAATGAACTACTTAACACCTCCCTTCCTTTCCTAGTTGCAAATGAGCCTACTTAATGTTTTATATCCTTAATTTACAAGTTGTAAAATTATCCACTTATGTCTGAGAGGGACTCTTCACAAGATAAAAATTCATTCTGTGTGGAGCAGGTCTTAACATTTCATTTTCTCAGTAACTTGCCCTTTTGTGACCTGAAAATTTGCTGAAATCTGAATGAGCCACACCCTTATGCTTATTTGCCTAAATTCTTTTACTCCTCTGGAAGAGTACCAAAATGGAGTTGAAGGAAACAAAGATGGGGAAAAAGCAACTGGATTAGATCCTGTATACATAGATGTGGTCTTTGACATTATTTTGAAAGCATTGAAGGATCAATTCTGTAGGTTTCTAAAAAAAAGACAAAAGACAAAAAAAACTTAGATTTTATTATTTGAAAAAAAGGGCAACAGGCAGTACACCAAACTTCTCTGTCTTCTATCCCATATATACACATTTTTAACAGGATATTCTACATGATAGACAGTGTTGCATAATGGATAAAGACCTAGCCTTAGGAGTCTAGAAGACTTGAATTCATGTTTGGCACATAATGTCCCTGTGAGCTGGGCAAATCACTTATTCTTTCAAGTGCTCTAGGCAACTTCCCAATACTATAAATTATGGCATTGGGGAAGATATGCATAGGTAAAAGAAATGCTTTAACTGGAGCTCTTTATACCAATCAAATCAAAAGATTAGTTAAAGAAATCTATACATACTTTGAGAGCACTCTTGATGACAGAATGATAAAGGAGAATATAGGCTTTTGCAAATGATACCCTACAAATCACATTTTAACAATCACACAATTGTCTAAAAGTATAGAGAATACAAGTTTCCATTTGGTTTCCTCAGTGTATGTTTTTTTTTTTTATCAGACCTGTGAGATTTTTTTTTTTTTTTGATGAAGAGAACTTCAGTAAGAAACTTCCTCTACCAACTCAGATCAGCATTTCCCCCCATTGTACAGTCTTGTGGTACTGAGAGGTTAAGGGATTTCTTCAGAAACATACTTCTAGTACTATCTGTGTCAGAGACTGGACTTGAACGAAGGTCTTCCTTATGCTGAGGCTAACACTACACACTATAGCAAACTGCCTTGAGGTTATTGTTTGTTGAATATGTAAAAAAACAAACAAAACAAACAAAACTCCAAAAGAACCACAAAAAAACCTCCTACAAACATTTTATTTAATAAAGCTACTTAAACACCATTATCCCAACAAACTCTCTCCCCCATGTGTCAAAATTGTGCAAGATCATACCTTTATTTAATGACTTTTTGATTATTACTATCAAACAAATCAGGGAGACATTTACTTGCCAAGGAAGTTTGCCACTGTCATGGATAGTATCTAGAGAAGAATCTGAGTTGAAGCGGAGCTCCCCATCAATAATAAGTTCTTTCAGATGTTCCTGTTTGTGGATGATGTTGTCCAATTTATATCAAGCCCTGAAACACTGTTGAGTCTTCTAAATGAGATCCCCTAGTCTTTCAAAAAGAATATTATTAATTGTGCTTAGCATTTATAAAGTGGCTTTTCTAGACAGGTTAAAGGATTGTAAATTGTGTTTAGTTTTAAAATCCCATCATTTCTGTTGTTTGTATATTTCTGAAATTTGACAAGCTTGCTTACTATGATTTATCTGTTGCAAAATATGGGTTCTCAAAATGGCAGCAGCTTTTCTTGAACTTGACTCATTATAACAATGAAGATAATAGAACTACATGAAAGGGAAGTGACTGACTTTAACTTTTGGGTCTATATAAACTTAATTCTATTTGTACTTGGCAATAGAGTTTGAACTGTGTGTGTTGTCATGGGATTTATGATGTTCATATTAATCAATATGATATGTGTAATGATTATACTATCTAGATTTGTTGGAGTTCCCCTATTTCCTAGGAGATCCTGGCCTGAGAGATGGAGCTACAGATGAGATGCTGAAGCAGAAAGTGATTAATCACATCTCCTGACATTCTAACAACCCCTGTGCTTGTAACCACTAAGTAACCAAACCAAGTCTTTCACTCCTGTTCCTACCACACTAACTCTGGTACTGTACCCCACTGAAAGATCACAAGACTCAACAACTATAATAACTTGGGGACTGTTTCTACATGACCTGTATTGTCCCCAAAATGTCTGCACATGTGGGCCTGTTGTGGGAACTGTTGACTCAAGACATAAGAATGATTTTGTTGGGTCCTACCTTTTAGTGGTTTTCATGCTTAAAACTCTACCCCTGCTGCAAGCCACAAGCCCTCCTTCTCAGAAGGACTTGGGTTTGCAAATCTGTTTTCCTCCCTCTGAAATTAAACTGCTATTTGATTCCTGACTCACCTGTCTCTGGCCTTCTTTGTTTGCCTCCAGACATGCACAGGTTAAGGATTGGTCCAGTCTGGACTACATTCAAAATTTTTTTGTCAGTGTGTGTGTGTGTGTGTGTGTGTGTGTGTGTGTGTGTGTGTGTGTGTGTGTGTGTGTGTGTATAAGAATTTACAAAGCGGCATCCTACTTTGTGGATTATGATCTCTTTGAGGAGTTTGGAATTTTTATCTATAATTTCCTGGGTGTAATTGGGCATGAACATTTAGAAGTGTAAGGATGGTTGCATAGATTATGTTGCTTCCCTCATTAAAATGTTAGCTTACTAAATACTTCATTCATTCATTCATGGAAAATGATGATGGAAACTCTTTTCTCATAACACCCTCATAGTCAGAGACCATTAGGCTTCTGTCCATAGACATTCACCAAGAGAAAAGTATAATTAAAAAACAGAATAGACCTTATAGCAGGTCTTCATTTTCATAGGAGGGTTAGTACTAGAAAATAAGACCATTTAAAAATAATACAAACATTATGAAAATATTTTTATATTGAACAAAATTTAAGTTATAATTGCAAGTATGCACTAAGTTTTAGAACAAAAAAAGAATGAGTAAAGCTAATTTTTAGGAAGTATAATTTTTTAGACAAAATTTATGAGAGCATGGAAAAGTGTCCATTTGTACTTGACTTTTTTTTTCTTTTTGGAGGGCAATTGGGGTTAAGTGACTTGCCCAAGGTCACACGGCTAGCTTTTTTTTGTGTGTGTGTTAAGTGTGTGAGGCTGGATCCAAACTCAGGTCCTCCTGACTCCAGGGCCGGTGCTCTATTCACTGCACCACCTAGCCACCCCTGTACTTGACTTTTACAACAGGATCAGGAAGAAGGTCATTGTTGCAAAGATATTAATGTGTTTCATCAGTTTTCCCAGTTTCTCTTTGATATTCAGATAGTTTACTTCTGATATTAACACTAAAGGATGAGAAGAAACAATGCCAATGTTAAGCATAGGAAGTAGTTTTGGGTGGGGAAAAATTTTGTAAAATGGTCAGTTCATCAGTGAGTTTATTTTGTGTTACAATGATTTCCCCCCCATATAACTTAAAAAATATTATTTAAATTTTTTTTAATTTTTTAAACATTTGATTTTAAAACTTTGAACTCCAGACTCCTCCCCTTCTTCCTTTGTCACCCACCCCCACCGGGAAGACAAGCAACTCAATACAGGTTGTACATGTGTAGCCACACAAAACATTTCCATAGTGGTTTTATTGTGAAAGACTGACTACATTTCTCTCTATCCCATCCTTACCCCCACCCATTCTACCCTCTATTTTGACCCTGTACCCCTTCAAAAGTGTGTGCTTCCAACTACCCTCCCCCCACACTGCTCCCCCATCCCCCTTCCCATCTCTCCCCTGCCCCACTCTCCTGTAAGGCAAGACACCCAATCCTGTGTGTATGTCATTCCCTCCCCAAGCCAAATTCAATGAGAGCAAGGTGGACCCATTTCCCTCTTGCCCTTCTGTTTTTCCTCTCCATTGCAACAATTATCCTCTGCCTCTTCCATATGAGATAATTTACCCCATTCTGTCTCTCCCCATCTCTCCCCACCATATTCCTCTCTCACCTCTCAACTCCACCCTTCAAAAACCATCCCTTCCTATTCAATGGGTCCTGTGCCCTCTGTCCATGCATATCTGTACATATATATACACACACTGACATGTGTATTCATACACACATATACCCTCCTATATAGACATAAATAGACATTAACACACACACATATATACATACATACATTTATATTCCCTTCAACTATCCTCACACTGAGAAAAGCTTCCTAAGTTACAACCATCATTTTTCCATGTAGGCATGTAAATAGTTCAACTTTGATAAGTTCCTTATGATTTCTTTTCTCTGTTTACCTTCTCATGCTTCTCTTGCTTCTTGTGTCTGGATGTCAAATTTTCTATTCAACTCTGTTTTTTTCATCAATAATGCTTGAAAGTCCTCTATTCCACTGAATGACCATATTTTCCTCTGAAACATTATACTCAGTTTTGCTAGGTAGGTGATTCTTGGTTTTAATCTTAGCTCCTTTGACCTCCAGAATATCCTATTCCAACCCCTTCAATCCCTTAATGTAGAAGCTGCTAGATCCTGTGTTATCCTGATTGTGTTTCCACAATATTCAAATTGGTTCTTCTTGGCTGCTTGTAATATTTTCTCCTTGATATGGGAACTCTGGAACCTGGCTATAATATTTCTAGGAGTTTTCTTTTTGGCATCTTTTTCAAGAGGTTATATTGGTGAATTCTTTCAACCTTTATTTTGCCCTCTGGTTCTAAAACATTGGGACAATTTTCCTTGAGAATTTCTTGAAGGATGATTTCTAGGTTCTTTTTTTGATCATGGCTTTCAGGTAGTCCAATAATTTTTAAATTATCTCTCCTGGATCTATTTTCCAGGTCAGTGGTTTTTCCAATGAGATATTTCCCATTACCTTCTATTTTTTTCATTTGTTGGGATCTGTTTTATATTATCTTGATTTCTCATAAAGTTACAAGTTTCCATTTGCTTGAATATAAGTCTGAAGGAATGATTCTCCTTAGTGAGATTTTGAAATTCTTTTTCTGTCTGGCAAATTTGGCTTTTTAAGGCATTCTTCTCCTTATTGGCTTTTTGATCCTCTTTTGCTACTTGAGTTAGTCTATTTTTAAGGTGTTATTTTCTTCAGTCAGGTTGATTCTCTTTTCATGATTTTCCTGCATCATTCTCATTTCTCTTCCCAATTTTTCCTCTACTTCTATTACTTGATTTTCAAAATCCTTCTTGAGCTCCTCCATGGCCTATACACAGTTCATATTTTTCTTGGAAGCTTTTGGTGCAGGAGTTCTGACTTTGTTGTCTTCCTCCAATTCCATGTTTTGATCCTTTTTGTCTCCAAAAAAGGAATCTAAAGTTGGATTGCTATGCTTGCTTTGCTTCCTTTGCTTGCTCATGTTGCCACTCAATTACTTGACTTTTGAGCTCTTTGCCATGGTAGAACTCTGCTTCTAGAATGAAGACAGCTTCGTCCCAAATTGCTGGGGTTTTCATAGCTGCTGGAGCTATTAGGAAGATGCTGTCTCTGCAGCCCCCCAAACTCTGGCTCACTGGTCACACACCTCAGGACCAACACCCAAGACCATGATCCAGATCCAGGCAGGTTAAAGCAAGAATAATTACCCTCTGAATGGTTGCTTGACCCCCCTACAATCTGCAGTCCAGGAACTCTGAAGCAGCCAAGTGGAGGCAGCTGCATGGCTGCCTTGCCTCTGTTGCTTTTCACTCTGGGGGGCAGAGGCTGAACCATGCCTCTGTCCCCCCAAGTTCCAACAGAGTTTTACACTGACCTTTTACTTTGTCTTTGGCATTTATGGGTTGATAATTCTGGAAACCACCACAGCTACTGGTGATCCACTCTCCTGAAGTCCACTCCAGCCGCTTCTGGTCAGGGCCACCCTGGGGCTAAAACCTTAGGCTCAAGTAGGGCTGGGCTCGGCTCCCAGCATGCCATGATGGATCCTTCCTGCTGGCCTGCCAGGATGCCTTCAGTGTGAGATTTGTTCCTCTCTGTCACTTTGTGGGTTTTGTAGCTCTAAAATTTGTTTAGAGTCATTTTTTATAGGTATTTGGTTATGGGGGGAGCTCACAGAATTTTCCTGCTTCTATGCTGCCATTTTAACTCCACACCTTACATAACTTTTTAGGAAGACAGTGTGGTGCTGTGGCTAGTAAGACAGGAAAAACTGGGTTCAAGTACCCCCTCTGACATTCGTTGGCTCTCTTACCCCACACAAGTCACTTAACTTATTTATTCACCAGATAACCATTTAAGGAAATTGGAGAACAACCGATTATCATCATTAGTTGACAGGCATGCAACAAGCATTTTTAAAGCACTGATTGTGTTTCAGGCACTGTGCTACAACATAAGGATAGAAAAAGAAGCAAAAAGAAAGATACTACTTATTCTCAAAGAGTTTATATTCTAAAGGTGAAGGTAACATAAAAAAGAGGTGAAAAGGAGGGAGGGAAGATACATATCCAGTGGTATAATTGCAAAGTCTGAAGAATAAGGAGCATAGCTGGGAGGGGAATGGACCATGGCCATCCAGGGACCATCACCAAAATGCAAGCCCTTAGAAGGAACTTGAATATGAGAGAAGGAGACTGGTATGTCAGAATATTATTCCAGGGTTAGAAGGCCTCCAGGAGCTGAGGGAAGTTACAGGGTGAGAAGGCAGCTGAGTTAAAGTCTAGGAGAGTTATGAACACAGTTGTGATTATGCCAATCAAATTGTAGGATCAGACCAAGACAAAATACATTATAACTGTGGAGAGTAGGAGAATGGCTATTCAGGGGAGTACACCTTATATCAAATTAAGTCAATGCAAATTAAATTCTGAAAGAACATTTATGAACTGATTGATCAATTATGGTGTCTCCAGTCTTATTCCTTATTCCTTCTCTCATACCCCACATTCTGCTCAGTATCATATAAAGACACAGACCATGAAAAAACCATGTGGCTTGTAGCTCAATTATGCATTTGTCATCCTGAATGATCTATTGATCTGTGTCATCAAACTGTAACTTGTGTTTCAAATCTTAAATCCCTTTATAGATGTAAATTATTATTATTATCATCATCATCCTTACCATAATTAGGAAAAGAGGATGGACACACAAAGTTGTTATTGTTGTTGAATTGTTTCAGCTATGTCTGATCCTTTGTGACCTCATTTTGAGGTTTTCTTGGCAAAGATACTGGAGGAGTTTGCCATTTCCATCTTCAGCTCATTTTACAGATGAAGAACTGAGGCAAACTGGGGTTAAATGACTTGCCCAGGGTTATGCAGCTTGTAAGTGTCAAGCCAGATTTGAACTCATGACGATGAGTTCCTGATTCCAAGCACAGTGCTCTATCCATGGCATTACCTAGCTGCCCCAAAGATGCCACTGTCAGATTGATACCATCTTGGAGGAATATCTTTAAGGGAGTACCTCAGGATCTGTCCTTGGCTCTGAACTATTTAATATATTTTTTTCATCACTGACTTAGAAGAAGGCATACATATTTGCTTATCAAATTTGCAGATGAAACAAGGCTTTATGGGACAAATAACATCTTGGGTTTCATAAATACAAGATGGAATTAGACAACAATTTTTGTTATAAATATATTGGGGGCCTGCTTCTCTACTTATCCTATAGCAGTGTTACTATGGGACAGGGGTCCATAGCTTCCTCTGACCATCCCCATAACCAAATAGTTGTGGTCTAGGGTGATTTGAATAATCTTACTCAGTTGCCCCAGAAATATTCCTTAGGATTTGAAAGAGAAATTGGGGGTGTTTTTCAACATTCTGGACTAGTGAAAAAGTAGTTACTATGACAGGAAACAGAGAGTCACATGTCTGAGGGGTCTAATTCTAAGGCATTTGATTTTGGAATCACCAGTGCTTAGCACTCTGCCTAGGCTGTAGTAGGTACTTAATAAATGTTTATTGATTGATTGATTGTGCTTGAACCTTGTATTGTTTTTTTAATTTTATTTTTAAGGGGGGAAGGCAAGGCAGTTGGGGTTAAGCAACTTGCCCAGGGTCACACAGCTAGTTAAGTGTCAAGTATCTGAGGCCAGATTTGACTTCAGGGCTGGTGCTTTATTCACTGTGCCACATAGCTGCCACTTGAAACTTGTATTATTAATGGAGATATAATTTGGACATTCGAAGAGTGGTGTCTTGATCTCTGGGTATACTTCCAAGAGGTCAGAGATTAGCAAGAAGATCAGTACCACCAAGGTACTCCATAAACAAAGGTCCACTGACTGGCACTACATTAGAACTGTGACAAGGAGAATGATGCCTCCTATAAAGAGAAAAGCTGTGGAATATCTCCCTCTGTATGGATAAGATGGGTCCCATGATAAAGAAGAACTTCTGATGAAGTTCAAAAAAAGACTGAGGAGCAAATCTATTGAGGGTGGCTTGAGAAGAGATGGATGCTTGTGCCACCTGCTGGTCACTTTCTAGAACTACAGCAGGAAGTGATACCTGCAAAGAGCTCCGCCTAATTGTGACTGAGTACTTGAGGCTTGGCTAGTGCAAGTCTCTGTAAAGAGAATTATTTGGTAGAGGATATCTTTATGGTGTGTGTGTGTGTGTGTGTGTGTGTGTGTGTGTGTGTGTGGTGTGTGTGTTCTATTACTCTTTTGTATTTTCCAACTCACCAGTAAAAGTTTTTCCCCCTTGTTTTGTCAACTATGTGCTTATAAGGGTAGCTGCAGAATGCCTATTCAGGTAACATTTGGGCTAGGACCTCTGAGGTCCTCACTCCATGGTCTGATTCTGTGAAGGCAACAAGTGCTGCCAGAAGTCCAATACTAAGGTACCTGGAGCAGCACAGAAAACCAGGCCCTTGGCTGGGTTTCCCTAAATTGGCCCTTATACTGTGGTTGTATACCTGATTATTTTGGAAGGAAGGAGAGGGAAAATATCATTGTGACAGAGCAGGACAGGTTTGAGGCTACCTGTTAGGCTTTCTCTGCATTTCCACATTTGTGCATTCCCTGGAAAAGTCTTGTGAACCGATTTCTACAGTAAGCCATAGGAGGTGTTAAGATATGAAATACATGAAAGAACTGAGAAGTAACAATATAAACATAGATATGGACATACCTAAAGCTATACTTGTATTATCTTTACTTATGCCACCTATATTTATACCTGGATTATCTTTACTTATGTTATCTATATCTATACCTATATCTGTATCTATTTTTCAGCAGTCATGGAATTCTTGCAGTCAGTGGCTGAGAGATCCTTACGATTTGAGTGACTTACTCAGACCTAGTGTGCTCTTACCTCCTTCCACCTCCTTTCTTGGAGTATGTGACCGGCCAGTCCTAGGTTTCCTCAGGTTAACCTTGGCCTGCAAAGGGACACTTAAATAAATCTGTTTGCTTACCTCCTAAAATGCCATCTTCTTATCACACAGGTATATCCAGGAGCTTGAGGAAGAACTTTATTCCCCTGTGGCATTATAAACTCCAAATATGTTTTCTTTTTCTCAGTGTAATGGTCCTAAATCAAATAGCACTTAATACATTTTCCTGTGAGTGTGACCTTATTCGTGAACACCATGATGAAGCTGTATTGAGTTGTAGCAGACCTAGTACTTGAGCACATTACAACTCATATTGAAGCCCTCCCACAGTGAGTTATTGACTGACATGCTGTGATGGGAAAACAAAATGCAATCAAGAAAAGCAATATCTCTGCACTCAAGAGGAGAAAAGATTTCCATCAGCTTTCTTATGTTTTGATTTTCTCACTAATCATCTGAGAGATAGCGTGACCTAGTGGACAGAGAGATGACTTTAAAGCTAGAAAGACTTGTGTTCTATCTCTCTACCTCTAATACATATTGGCTGTGCCACCATGAGCAAGTCACTTAAAATTTTCAGTGTTCTAGGCAACCCTCTAGGACTATAAGTTTCTGGCAAGGTGCCAACCTGACTGATGGAATTTCCTTACTTGGGAGTTCCCCATAGTAATTAACTCCCAGATCCAATACCTAACCCTATCTAATCATCTACCATGGTAACTCTAATACATAAGAAGCCAAATTCAGAAAATTATAGCAAATTTTCCTTTGTGTAACAAAAAAGGTAACTGATTTTAGAAACGGCTTGTGCTTTGAATTGTTTTGCTGCTAGTAGTGATATTTTTGTGTTGGTTGAGTCACACTGTTGTACATAGTTCTGCTTGTGATATTGGCTACTCATTTGCAAGATTGTTGCCCATAGTATAGGGTACATTGTCTGGTCAGAAAATGAGACAAAATTACCTGATTCTTTTTGGGGATTGAAACTATGAGCCTGGATTCATTAATATTTCGATGCTTTAGTGGACTTGTAATCTTATTGATGTGGGTGCCCTCTCCAATAGTTCAGATCACTAGCCTTCCATGCCTTTTCCTCCAATGTGATTCATGTTACTATCCTCCCATACATTTTCCACAGTGGGTCTATGAAACCTGTTAAAGTCTTTCCTCTAGCCTTCTTGACAATGAATGAATACTGTAGGAGCATATGGGATGTCTCTCACCTCACTAACTTTTCTAGTAATATATCTCTTGGGTAGCATCCATTATATGATATTTCCCTGCACAGCTCCTTATTGATAATGTGTGATAGCCTACTCACGACCACAGTGTACCTCTCCACTGCTTTTGTCACATACAAATTTAGTTTTTCAAAGACCATGATATTCCAAGACTGAAATTTCATAAATCATCATCAAAATTATTTTATTTTGAATAGATGGGCTATTGTTTCTTGAAGAAGCTTGGGTCATTAAAAACACTGTGCAACCTCTATAAGGTAATCCAATCTACTTTCTTATATTTCCTTCTATCTCAAATTCATTTTTTATCTTAAGTATTTTGTACAATCAACTGATATAGAAACTTTTGCTGTATCATGTCAAGTTCCTTTTTGTAATCAACAAACATCATATGTTATATTCTCTATCTTTCTTTTATGTGACTGTAAAGATTTTTCCTTCTCATACCTTTAGCAAGAATGCCCTAAATGTGTGTGTGTATGTGTGTATACATACACAAGACAATAGTTATTGATATAGTCTCATTTGCCTTTTCAGTTTACCAATAAAGTTTATAATTTCTCTCAAGCCTTATATATATGTACATATATATGTATGCATGTATATGTATACATACACACATACATACATATAATAGGAATTAATCCTTCATTGCCTTTAAAAGTATATCAAATCTATCATGAACCTCCTCTGTCTACTTGTGTGTATACTTGGTCTGGTCCAAATATTCCTCTCATTTTTCTTTTCTCTATTGCTATTTCTACTTCCTAATATAGTACAGGAGAGATTTGATAATATCTGAATGTGTTGTCTCAAATATCACTTATGTAGAAAAAATTTGTCATAGAAATCTTCACAAATCTTTTATATTTTTCATCTAATTATTTTCTTTTCAGTTTCACTCATATGTAATTTTGGCTCATGTCTATAAGCCCACACTTTACCCTGTATGGTTACACTTAAATGCCCTTGGTATCATCTCTATACACATTTATTTTTATACCCACTATTTCTCATTAATTTGAGGTGATAACTGTTCATAATTTTTTTTTTACCATTTTCCTTTGTAACATTTTACAAAAATATTAAATTCCCATTTGGTATTGCCCTTTTCTCACTATCAATGAGTCTGTGTTTTTGACATTTTTGTCAGTTTCTAGACTTTGGTCTCCTCATTTTGGCAATTCACTTACATTAATCAAACTTTTTTAGGAGATGGTGTTAGTCTTTATTAATATTTGTTCTCCTATCTATTTCCTATTTTCAGCACCAATAGCTTGGTTAAATAGATCAGGTTAAAACGGTCAAAATTGCATTTCATATTTTTACATTTTGACTAGTTACCTTACTGGCAGTGTTTTCTTTCTTTTAAAACAAAACAAAACAAACATTTCCATAATACAGGGTAATTTTATTAATTTAATTTAATTTTTTTTGCTTTTTTTTGGGGGGGGAAGGCAGGGCAATTGGGGTTAAGTGACTTGCCCAAGGTCACTCAGCTAGTAAGTGTTAAGTATCTGAGGCCGGATTTGAACTCAGGTCTTCCTGACTCCAGGGCCGGTGCTCTATTCACTGTACCACCTAGCCACTCCCACTGGCAGTGTTTTCTTGATGTTAAGATAGAATCAATTTCATTTTTTCTGTGATATCTGGTACATTAATAACTGCTATCTATATAATTCTCTAAGGCTTACAGAGTATTTTACATATATTATCTCATATGATTCTTACAAAACTTATATGAAGCTGGCATTAAAGCTATTATTTTTAGTTTATAGATAAGAAAACAGATTCTGAGGTTAAAATGACTACCCCATAGTCACATTGATATAATATTGAGTGTTGGAGGTAGGATTTAAACTTAGAGCTCTCCCAGCTCTAAGTTAGTGCTCTTCCCAGTATGTTCTGGATAATTAAGCTAGTTTACCCAGATTGTATACCATCTTACAATCAACAAAAAGCACACAGATTGTATACAAAATTATCAGTTCAACATAATTTTCAGTCTGTGTGGCATCGAAGGTATGGCTGAGATCTGGAGGATATCTATTCTGACTATGTCATAAATATGTGTGGGCTCAAAAGTGATCTCATTTCTTTTTATTAGTGAAGTCAATACTATATTATTATACTACTCATTGTATATATAAACTGAAGACCAAGTATAGCATTGGGAAATAATAGTGAACAAAAGAATGAATTATTTTTGTTTATAGTACCAACAAACAAGCTTTAAACATTGTTTGGCTTAACAGATTGCATTTTAACTAAAAGCCATTAGCAGGTCATTAATAAATGAAACTCTTTAGATTTCTTATATCTGATCCTTCTTTTCCTTTCCCAGTGCTCCCACCCTAGTTTGAGAACTCATTACCATTTACCTTGACTCATTTAATAGTCTTCTAATTGTTCTTTCTGTCAGCAACTGGGTGTGGGGCAGAGCAACACAGCTGGGACTGAACACTGGAGATGAGCTTCAGAGGCTCCATCTGTACCTTTGTTAGGGGAGAAGAGTTATTTAAGTTAGGTCATGCTGCTTTTAGTGCTGATGTGCACTTGTCAAAGTAGTGCATCTTTTGTGAAGTTTTTAGTGTAGTCAAGGAGAAAAGACCAATGTGAACAGGCAGGTAAGGCTCTGAGAAGCTTGTATTTCTATTTCTTGTATATGTATTTCCTTCTGTGTTTTGTTTATGTGTCTTTGGCTGTTGACCATTTGTAAAAGGCAGTCAATTGGCCATGTAGGTTCATGTTTTTCTGGGAGAGATTCAATATACGGTCCACAGTCAGATTCTATTCTGCTTCTAATTTAGGACAGAGAAAGTACATAAAAAAGGAGATCATGCTATGAAGTGCCTCAAAAGTGCGTCTGATAACTGAGCTTGATTCCCTACCAACTCAAAAGAGTAGCTGATGATGGCCCCCACATGTGATCCCTATACTAGCCCTAGTGGAATGGGTAATCACCCTGGGAGGGACCATGCAAGCAGTGAACAGGTCAGGGGATCAGTTACAAATGGTAGACATCTAAACATGCATTTCCATATTCTGGCTCAATATCCATTAGCTCCTCAATAAGTAGAGACTTCTGGGTACTTAGAACTACCCCCATCAGGTACTTATATGAGCTAGGGCTTTCTTTCTCTTGTGCTCCAAGTGCTGATATCAATGAATGGGACTCCCAAGATATGAGTAGATTGCAACCATCTTCAACAGCCTGTGGACCCGTTTTCCCACCCTTTATATTTCCAAAAACCCAGGCACAGAGGTTTCACACTGGCCATAGCTTTTTACTCTAAGCACTACCCAAAGTTCCATTCTCTCTTGTATTCCTGTTCTTTGCTCACTCAAGAACTATGCCATGAATGGTCACAAACACCATAGTGGCCCTATGTTTAGGAAAATGTGAAGAAAAGATCATCCTGATAGTTGATATAGGGTAATGCTATTGTTTTTCCCTAAGAAAAGAGGAACTGTGTGACCCTGCTTTAACAAGATGGGGTCAGTGAGGTAGCTGTTGTTTGCCCTTTATTTTAAGATACTTTTGCAAAGGTTTATGCTATATTAGTTTTGGAAGGGTGGTGTATTTTTTATGAGTATTAGACCTAGGGATGTATGGGAGATGATTTGGACAGAGCATTGGTTATTGTCCTTTGTTCTCCAAGAGGACCATAATGAAATGACTATGTTGGAGTCAAGATATAGGTCCAACTGGGGCTGGTTAGACTCCTCCTTCTCCTTCTCCTCCTCCTCCAACTCCAACTACTACTACTGCTACTCCTCCTCCTCCTCCTCTTTTTTCTCCTCCTCCTACTAACCTACTGAGTTTAGAAGGCTCTACCACAGGTTGGGCACAAGTAGTTCATATAAACATTTTGAGTAGAGATGTCTCTAAATTTGTGCAATTCATGTCTCTTTTGAGCTACTGTAATTCTTTACGCATAGAGCACAGAGCCTTCTTTGATGCAGGTATGTCAAATTGAGGAGTCCTTTGCCAATGTCTCCCATGTCATTCAATCAGTTCCAAAGTTCTTCAAAGAGTCCTTAAGCTTGTCCTTGTATAACTTCTTTTGATTGCCATGTGAATGCCTGACTTGCATGGGTTTTTAGTAAAATAGTCTTTTAGGCAAATATATATTTGTCATTTGAACAATGTGGCCAGCCCATCAGAGTTGCGCTCTTTGCAGTACAGCATGAATGCTTGGCAGTTTAGCTTGAGAAAGGACCTCAGTGTCCAGTACCTTATCCTGCCAGGTGATCTTCAGACTCTTCCTAAGATAATTCAAGTGGAAGCGATTTAGTTTCTTGGTGTGGTACTGCTATACTGTCCAGGTTTCATAGGTGTACAACAATGACATCAGCACAATGTCTTTGTAGACTTTCAGTATGGTAGGCTGTCTAATGCCTCTTCTCTCCCATATTTCCTTTGGAGCCTCCTAAACACTGAGCTAGATCTGGCAATGCATGCATTGACTTTATTGTCTATTTGTACATCTCTGGAAAATATACTGCCAAGATAAGAACATCCATCATATTCAAAATTTCTCCCTTTGCTGTAACTTATGGTTCCACATATGGATGGTGTGGTGCTGGCTGGTGGAGAACCTGTTTTCTTTCTTTCTTTAAAAAATAATTAATTGTTTTCAACATTCATTTCCACATGATTTTGAGTTACAAATTTTCTCCTTGTCTCTCTCCCACCCCCACCCCAAGATAGCAAGCATACTGAATACCTCTTTTGCCAATCTCTTCTCTCTTATATCCTCCGCCATCAACTCCCTAACTTTCTAGTAGGGCAAGATGGATTTCTATACCCCAGTGCCTATATATCTTATTTCCCAGTTGCATGTAAGAAACATTTTTTAAACATTTGTTTTTAAAACTCTGAGTTCCAGTGCAGGAGACCCAGCAGTTAATGAATATAGCAATCTATTGTTCGATAAACCCAAAGACCCCAGTTTTTGGGATAAGAATGCACTATTTGACAAAAACTGCTGGGAAAACTGGAATACAGTATGGCAGAAACTGGGCATAGATCACTATCTAACACCATATACCAAAATCAAGTCTAAATGGGTGCATGATCTAGGTGTAAAGGATGATACTGTAAGCAATTTGGGAAAGCAAGGAATAGTTTACCTGACAGATCTGTGGAGAGGGGAAGATTTTAGGACCAAACAAGAATTAGAGAGCATTATAAAATGCAAAATGGATAATTTTGATTACATTAAATTGAAAAGCTTCTGCACAAACAAAGCCAATGTAACCAAGATCAAGAGGGAGGTGGGAAATTGGGAAAGAATTTTTACAACTTGTGTCTCTGATAAAGGACTCATTTCTAAAATTTATAGAGAATTGAGCCAAATCTATATGAATACAAGTCATTCCCCAATTGAGAAATGGTCAAAGGATATGAATAGGAAGTTTTCAGAGAAAGAAATTAAAGATATCTATAAGCATATGAAGAAATGCTCTAAATCACTATTAATTAGAGAAATGCAAATCAAAACAACTCTGAGATACCACATCTCTCCAGTCAGATTGGCTAAGATGACAAAACAAGAAAGTGACAAATGCTGTAGAGGATGTGGGCAAATTGGAATACTAATACATTGCTGGTGGAGTTGTGAACTTATCCAACCATTCTGGAGAGCAATCTGGAATTATGCCCAAAGGATTATAAATAATTTCATACCCTTTGACCCAGCCATACCACTTTTAGGGTTATATCCCAAAGAGATCATAGTAGTGGGAGGAAGAACCATATGTACAAAAATATTTTTAGCAGCCCTTTTTGTGGTTGCAAAGAATTGGAAACTAAAGGGGTGCCCATCAATTGGGGAATGGCTAAACAAGTTGTGGTATATGAATGTAATGGAATTTTATTGTGCTATAAGAAACGAGGAGGTGACAGATTTCATAATTACCTGGAGAGACTTATACAAACTGATGCTGAGCGAGAAGAGTAGAATCAGAAGAAATTTGTATACAATCACAGACATACCATATCTGTGATGACCAACTATGACAGACTGGACTCTTTTCAGCAATGCAGTGATATAAGTTAATCCCGAATGACTCAAGAAAGTGAGAAATGAGCCATCCAGAGATATAACTAGAAAGAACTGAGCCTGAATCCTGATGGAAGCAAACTAAATGATCTTGTTCTTCTCATTGTTTGGTTTTACTTCTTCCTTATCATCTTTCATCCCACCTAGTACAATATGCCTTTGTAATTGGAATAATGTTTAATATGAATGCATTTGCAGACCCTATACTGTACTATATGCTGTCATGAGGGGAGGGGGGAGGGAAGTAAAGGAAATTTGAAAATCAAGGAACTATGGAATTGAATCTTGTTAACTGAAACTAAACTAATAAATTAATTAAAAAAAAACTCTTGAGTTCCAGATTTTTTCCCTTCTTCCCACCTCATCCACCCCCACTGGGAAGACAAGCAATTGAATATAGGTTGTACATGTGTAGTTACACAAAACATTTCCATAGTAGTTATATTGTGAAAGACTAACTGTATTTCCCTCCATTCTATCCCGCCCCCCATTTATTCTATTTTCTCCTTTGACCCTGTCCCTTTTCAAAAGGGTTTACTTCTAAGTACCCTCTCCTCCAATCTGCCCTCCATTCTATCATCCTTCCACTTGTCCCCTTCCCCCTTACTTTCCTGTAGGGTAAAATACCCAACTGAGTGTGTATGTTATTCCTCCTTAAGCCAAATCCAAAGAGAGTAAGTTTGACTCATTCTCTTTCACCTTTCTGCTCTTCCCCTCTATTGTAACAGTTTTTCTCTTGCCTCTTTTATGTGAGATAATTTACTGTATTCTATCTTTCCCTTTCTACTCCCAATATCTTCCTCTCTCACCTCTTAATTTTATTTTTTAGATATCATCCTTTCATATTCAACTCATCATATGCCCTCTGTCTATGTATATATGTACAAATATATACACACATATATATTCACACACATATCCTCCTATACATACATACATATTTCCTTCAACTATCTCCATACTGAGAAAAGTCTCATAAGTTACAATGATCATTTTTCCATGTAGGAATGTAAATAGTTCACCTTTAATAAGTTCCTTATGATTTCTTTTCTCTGTTTGCCTTCTCATGCTTCTCTTGCTTCTTATATTTGAAAGTCAATTTTTCTCTTCAGCTCTGGTTTTTTCATCAAGAATGCTTGAAAGTCCTCTATTTCATTGAATGATCATATTTCCCCCTGTAGAATTATACTCAGTTTTGCTGGGTAGGTGATTCTTGGCTTTAATCCTAGCTACTTTCACCTACAGAATATCATATTTCAAGCCCTTTGGTCCCATAATGTAGAAGCTGCTAGATCTTGTGTTTTCCTGATTGTATTCCCACAATACTCAAATTATTTCTTCCTGACTGCTTGTAATATTTTCCCCTTGACCTGGGAACTCTGGAATTTGGCTATAATTTGCCTAGGAGTTTTCTTTTTGGGATCTTTTTAAAGAGATTATTGGTGGGGGGTGTAGGGGGGCAGAGCCAAGATGGAGGAGTAGAAGCACAAACTTGGCCTGAGCTCCTCTCCAATCACTTCCAATACATGTAATAAAATGACCCTAAACAAACTTTAGAGCTACAGATCCCACAAAGTGACAGAGAAACAAATGTCCCAGTGAAGACAGCCTGGCAGGCAGACAGGAAGGGTCTATCACACTGAGCTGGGAGCTGAGCTCAGTGAGATTGAGCTGCATGGTTCTGGCCCCAGGGCAACCCTGACCAGTGGTGGCCAGAGCAGACTCCAGGAGAGTGAATCACCAGTAGCTGTTGTGGTTTCCAGACTTCTCAACCTATAAATTCTGAAGACAAAGTAAAAGGTCACTGTGAAACTCTGTTGGAACAGGGGGGATGGAAGAGCATGTTCCAGCCCCTGCCCCTGGGGTGAGAAGTGGCAGGGGCATGGAGTCTGTGCCACATGGCTGGCTCAGGAGCTTCTAGCCTTCACATCACAAAGTGACCAAGAGACAATTCAGAAGGTAATCACTCTTGCTTTGACCTGCCTGGATCTGGATCACAGTCTTGGGTAGTGGTCCTGGAGTGTGTGGCCAGTGAGCCAGAGTGGGGGCTATAGAGAGGGTACCCTTCTAATAGCTCCAGCAGCTGCAAAAACCCCAGTGATTTGGGGGACAAAGCTCTTTTCATTTTGGAAGGAGAGTTCTACTGTGGAAAAGAGCTCAAAAGTCAAGTAATTGGCTGGCAATGTGAGCAAGCAGAGGAAGCATAGATCATAGAATCTTTTTGGGGACAAAAGGGATCAATGAATGGAGTGGAAGGAAGAAAGTGATGTCAGAATTCCTGAATCAAAAGCCTACAAGAAAAATATTGATTGGTTTAGGGTGTGGAGGAGCTCAAGAAGGGTTTTGAAAATCAAGTAAGAGAAGTGGAGGAAAAATTGGGAAGAGAAGTTAGAATGATGCAAGAAAATAATGAAAAGTGAGTCAACAGCCTGCTAAAGGAGACATGAAAATACCACCTTAAAAAATAATAGACTAACTCAAATGGCAAAAGAGGTCCAAAAAACCAATGAGGAAAAGAATGCTTTAAAAAGCCAAATTTGCCAGATGGAAAAGGAATTTCAAAAACTCACTGAAGAGACTAACTCCTTCAAAATTAGATTGGAGCAATTGGAAGCTAATGACTTTATGAGAAATCAAGATACTATAAAACAGATCCAAACAAATGAAAACATAGAAGGCAATGTGACTATCTCATTGGAAAAACCACTGACCTGGAAAATAGATCCAGGAGAAATAATTTAAAAGTATTGGACTACCTGAAAGCCATGATAAAAAAAGAGCCTAGACACCATTTTCAAGAAATTATCAAGCAAAATTGCCCTGATATTCTAGAACCAGAGGGCAAAATAGAAATGGAAAGAATTCACTGACCACCTCTTTAAAAAGATCCCCAAAAGAAAACTAGGAATATTATTCCAGAGTTCCCAGGTCAAGGAGAAAATATTATAAGTGGTCAGGAAGAAACAATTTGAGTATTGTGGGAACACAATCAGGATAACACAAGACCTAGCAGCTTCTACATTAAGGGATCAGAGGGCTTGGAATATGATATTCCAGAGGTCAAAGGAGCTAGGACTAAAACCAAGAATCACCTACCCAGCAAAACTGAGTATAATGCTATAGGAGGAAATATGGTCATTCAATGAAACAGAGGGTTTTCAAGTATTCTTGACAAAAAGATCAGGGCTGAACAGAAAATTTGACTTTCAAATACAAGAAGCAAGAGAAGCATGAGAAGGTAAACAGGGAAAAGAAATCATAAGAAACTTATTAAAGTTGAACTATTTATATTCCTACATGGAAAAATGATAATTGTATGTCATAAGGCTTTTCTCAGTATGAGGATAGTTTGAAGGGAATATATATGTATATGTATATAAATATGTATTTGTATATATATATACACTATATATAATATATATGTATATGTATATAAATATGTATTTGTATATATATACTATATATGTATATGTATATAAATATGTATTTGAGTGTGGGCATATGTGTGTTTATATATAGACAGAGGGCACAGCATGAGTTGAATATGAGGGGATGATATCTGAAAAATAAAATTAAGAGGTGAGAGAGGAAGATATTGGGAGGAGAAAGGGAAAGATAGATTAGGGTAAATTATCTCATATAAAAGAGGCAAGAGAAAACCATTCCAATGGAGGGGAAGAGCAGGAAGATGAAGGGGAATGGGACAACCTTATTCTCATTGAATTTGGCTTAAGGAGGGAATAACATACACACTCAATAGGATATCTTACACTACAGAAAGGGTAGGGGATAAAAGGGGGGGGATGATAGAAGGGAGGGCAGATTGGGGGAGAAGATAGCTAGAAGCAAACATTTTTGAAAAGGGATAGGGTCAAAGGAGGAAATAGAATAAGTGGGGGATGGGATAGGATGGAGGGAAATACAGTTAGTCTTTCACAAAATAGCTACTATGGAAATGTTTTGTGTAACTATACATGTACAACCTATATTCAATTGTTTGTCTTCCCAGTGGGGGTGGGTGAAGAGGGAAGAAGAAAAAAACCTGGAACTCAAAGTTTTAAAAGCAAATGTTTAAAAAATTTTTTTTACATGCTACTGGGAAATAAGATATACAGGCACTGGGGTATAGAAATCCATCTTGCCCTACTAGAAAGTTAGGAGGTTGATGGTGGAAGATATAAGAGAGAACAGATTGTGGGAAGGGATATTCAATAGGATTGTTATTTTGGGATGGGATATAGGGGAAACATGGGGAGAAAATGGAAATGAATGTTGAAAACTAAAAATATATAAACAAATTTAAAAAAAAATTAAAAAAAAAGAGATGATTGGTGAATTCTTTCAATTTGTATTTTGCCCTCTGGTTCTAGAATATTGGGGCAATTTTCCTTGAGAATTTCTTGAAAGATGGTGTCTAGGCTCTTTTTTTAATCATGGCTTTCAAGTAGTCCAATACTTTTAAAATTATCTCTCCTGGATCTATTTTCCAGGTCAATGGTGCTTCCAATGAGGTATTTCACATTGCCTTCTATGTTTTCATTTGTTTGGATCTGTTTTATAGTATCTTGATTTCTTGTAAAGTTATTGGCTTCCATTTGCTCCAAACTAATTTTGAAGGAATTGTTCTCTTCAGTGAATTTCTGAAATTCTTTTCCATATGACCAAATCTGCTTTTTAAAGCATTCTTCTCCTCATTGGCTTTTTGGACCTCTTTTGCCATTTGAGTTAGTCTATTTTTTAAGGTGTTATTTTCTTCAGTCAGGCTGTTGACTTGTTTTTCATAATTTTCTTGCATCATTCTCATTTCTCTTCCCAATTTTTCCTCTACTTGTCTTACTTGATTTTCAAAATCCTTCTTGATCTCCTCCATGACCTGCGATCAGTTCATATTTTTTTTGGAGGCTCCCAGTTCAGTGTGATAGACCTTTCCTGTTGGCCAACTGGGCTGTCTTCAATGGGGGATTTGTTCCTCTCTGTCACTTTGTGGGTTCTGTAGCTCTAAAATTTGTTTAGAGTCATATTTTACAGGTGTTGGAGGTGGGTAGAGCAGGGGCTCAAGCAAGTTCCTGCTTTTACTCTGCCATCTTGGCTCAGCCCCTCTAAACCTCTGTTTTCTTGGTCTTAATTGTTAGGCCAAAATTAGCACAAATAGTAGAGGCTTGATTCATGCTCTATTGCATCTCATCTTCAGAGGCTGCATTAAGTGCACAATCATCTAAAAACAGAAAAATATACACAAACTCTCCCTCTGCTTTCATCTTGATTTGTAGCCTTTTCAAGTTAAATAATTTACCGTCAGTGAAGTAGATGACCTTGATGATGTTTTTGTCATTGTTGAAAGCATCTGACAACATTACTGAAAACATCATGCTAAAATGGGTGGGAATAAGCACACAGTCTTGCTTCATCCCATTGGTGACTGGGAAAATACAAGAGAATCATCCATTATTCAGTACTCAGGAAAGTGTGCCATCATGAAGTTGATATACAATACTGATGAACTTCTCAGAGCAATTGAATTTAGACATAATTTTCCACAAGCCCTCATGACTGACAGTATCAAATACCTTGGTCAGATCAACAAACATCATATGCAGAACTCTCTTTTGTGCCTGGCATTTCTCCTGGAATTGTCAGGCAATAAAAACACCATGTTGACCATTTCTTGACTCCTTCTGAAGCCACCCTGGCTCTCTGATAGATGGGGACTCTGGCAAGAATATTTTCAGCAGACTAAGAGAGGGGTTCCTTATGATTGTCATAGGACCTATCTATTTCCTTTGCCTTGGAAGCATCCTTGAATTCCTGAGGGATAACCTCCTCTTGCCATGTAACCCAGAAAATTTTAGTCAGCCTTTATATGATCAAGTTCCCCCTGCCTTGTAAATGCCAGCTAGAATAGAATCATCGCCAGGTGCTCTGCCAGATGAGAGGAGTCTAATGGCATTCAAAACCTCTTCTTCAGTTGGAAATTTGACTAGAATGGCATTGACTTCAACCTGTGCTCTATGTTCCAATGGCCTTAGCATTGATTGATGATGTTCTGTTGAGAACACTATGGAAGTATTCAGTCCATCTCTCCAGGATCATGTCCTTATCACTTATCAATGTGACTGCATCAGCACCGAGTAGTTGAGATGCCCCATAGGTCTTTGGCCCATAAATAGCCTGCAGGGCATCATAAAAACACTTTGGATTGTTACTATCACCTTAAAACTGAATTTCATTTGTATTGTTACTGAGCCAAGAATTCTGCATCTCTCTAAGCTTTGCTTATACTTTGCTTTTTATGGAGTTAAACACTGCCTTCTTAGAGACAGATGAACTATCCTGTTGGTAAACCCTGCTGAGTTCTCATTTTTTGTTTAGTTGCTTCTGTATTTCCCCATCATTTTTGTCAAACCAATCTTGATGTTTGTGAGTGTTCTTGCCCAGATGAATAAATGCAGTGCTGTACAGCAGATCTCTGAAAGCTGCCCACTCCTTTTCTGCTCCACAGTTGCCGATCATGTGTTGACTCAGTTTTTCCTCCAAGGTAGAAATAACTGCTCTCACTCAGAGAAGCACTCTAATTTGTTGACATTAAGTCTTCTGGTAGTCATCTTGCTGTGCGGTCACAGCATTTGTTGAATGTGAATGTTTAGCTTGGAGAGGATAAGTCTATGATCAGCCTAGCATTCTACACCACACGTTGCCTTTGACACTCTGTCTGTCTCTTCTTACAATGACATAGTCTATTAAATGCCAATGTTTCTGCAAAGGTGCATGCACGTATTTCATTATGTTTAGGTAAACAGAAGGCAGTGTTGGTGATGAGAAGATCATGAGAGGCACAAGTCTTCAGTATTAAGTGACTATTGTTATTACTGTTTCCAACTCCATTCCTCCCAACAACTCCCTGTCATGTCTGGTAATCTATGCTTACTCTAATATGAAAGTTACCCAGAATCAAAAACTTGTCCTCTTTTGGCATATTGATGATGAGGGTCTCCTGGTCTTCATGAACTTTTTTCTTTGACCTTATCAGGGTTTGTCATACACGATGGGGCCATACATATTGATGATAGTAGCATGGTGCCTTCCTGCAAATGCCAATCTCATTTTCATGAGTTTGTCATTCACTCCTTTTGGTAGACATACAAGCTTGTTAATTAAGTTAGTTTTCATTGTGAAATATATGCCAGCTTCATGGCGCTTCCCTTCACTGCAGTCACTGCAGAAAATTGTGTATACAGTTCTGACTTTGGTAAGCTAGCCTACATTTGCCAGCTTTATTTCACTTAGGGCTGCTATTTGGATGTGATACCTGCTGAGTTCTCCTTCAAGAGCTATTTGTATTTCAGATCTACTGGATTTCATGTTGTCCATAAGTGTGTGCACATTCTGTGTACTGATGGTGAATGGAATCATCTTTGCAAAAGTTTTTGAACGTGTGTGTGTGTTTTGACTGCATGGTGGGATCCTTGCCTACTGCAGTAATCAGGCCAGGGCTGAGTAAAGCAGACAATTTTTAGGGCACCTTTTCTATTCCTTTCCTCACACCAGGAGGTGAGCAATTTGGTCCTTTAAAAAGGATGCTCAAACATCCAGGGGGGCTGCCAAATCCCTCTGCTGCTTCTAGTGAGAAAGCTACCCTATGGCCCAGGCTGCCTGTGTGCATGATTGTGACTATGGCTCCCAGTGTATATACACCTGCTGCTTTGCAACTTGCCTCTCACAACAGGACTCTGAAATAGGTAGAAATGGTATAAAGGTATGGGTTATAGATTTTGATTTGCATATAAATTGGATTTGTGTGGCAGAGTTGCAAGAAGTAATCAGTCTCACTCTCTCTTTTAGAGTCATCAAAGTCCAGTTGCAAGACAAAGTCAAGACGACTGGTGATAGTTTGGGATGCAGTAGATAACCCTGGTGTCTTTGATGTCTAACCAAGCTCTAAGTGCTCCAGAGCACGTGCTTCAGTCGCCTTCAAGGCTGTTGGGATGAATTGTTTTCTTTCATCCATTCTGTTGGGGGAAGTCTTCACATGCTGGGTATAGACATGCTCCTAAACTCACTGGAGGGTTTGAGACCCCCTCGGTTATCCTCAACTTAATTTAGCCCATCTCCTGAAATGGTTTATAGGATGTGGCCTCTGCACATGCTACAATTTCTTGGAGCTACAGGTGAGAGTTAGGTGAATCAGGTGGACACCAAAGATGGAAAGCAGCTCTGAAAAGGCCCCAGAAGACGTCACACCCGAGGTACTAGTTTTCCCTGAACACACCCTACACCCTATTGAATACTGGGCAATTCATCAGCACCAATTCATCATTGTTAGTATTCAGCTGACTTTCTGGATCAATTTGTTACTATTTGCCTTAATGACATTTAGATGGACATGTCTGTGTAATGAGGGAAATATTAACCTAGTTGTAGTACCAAGGTTTGTAATAGGAAAAATGTACCTTTCATCAGTCTCTAGTCACTTTATTTGGATTTATTTTAGGGTCCAAAGGCCTACAAATGGATCTAGAATATATGCTAGCTGTTAGGGATTGGGTGGCACTTCTTAAGGAGAAAGCCTATGAATTTTCTTGGAACTGCAAATTTCTAGTGACAGTTAATCCCAGGATACCTGAAAATTCGTGAAGCCCTTGCCTCTTCATTACTTGCCCTTGTGCAGTTTATATTGCAACCAAGTGTAGCAGCAAGCACCCCAATATCCCCAGGGTGACTGCCAACACAGGTTCTTAGATCTGCTTTTCAAAAGGAAAGCAACTCAAAATGGGTTAACAAGCTTACTTTAATCAAACAAACACACATTACCTAGTTCAGGGGGAAAAGGTCAGCACCCCGAACTTCAGAGTTACAGAAGTTACAGATCAAACAGACAGGCTTCCAAACTGTCCCAACATTACATACAATACCAAATCACAGTTACCAGAAAGGGAAGCATCAACATCTGGGTTTTCAAAGCCGGGGGGCTCTCAACAACGGCTTCCCAGAGTCTCATCTGGTCAAATCACACAACACTTCTCAAAGTGAGCCCCAAAGCAAAGCCTCTCATCAGGGTTTATATAGCCTTCTCCTGGCTCAGAGAATGTAACAACCTTCTGGACCCACTGCCCAATCACAAAGTATCAAGGTGTGGGCTTTCCTGAAAAAACAAGCCTCCCACCACAGGCTCCTGGTGCACTTAAGCTAGGGGCAGGGAAGATCTTTAAATTTGCATTCCCATTACACCAAGCTATCCCACTTGCTTTTCCAATTAATCAATCAACCAATCAATCATGGAAGAAGCATTTATTAAGCAACCACTATGTGCTAGGCACTGTGTTAAGTACTAGAGATTCAAAGTAAAAGTAAAACAATATAATACCTGCCTTCAAGGAGTTTATATTCTAATGAAGGAGACAACTTATACATATATCAATACATAAAAGTTAAATGCATAGTAGATGGGAGGTAGCCTTAGAGGAAAAAAGAAATAACACTTGTAACTGAGAGACTTGGGAAAGGCCTCCTGAAGGATTTGACACTTAAACTGATGCTTAAAGGGAGTCAGGGATCCTACTAGGCAGAGATAAGGAAACAGGGTACTACTCTAGGCATGAGAAACAACCAATGTAAAGGTACTGGGAAGAGGGATGAAATATTGGGATAAAATCTGAAGTAGGACAGTATGGTCAGATTATAGGGTGTGATGACAGGAATAATATTTAAGATCAGAAAAATAGGAAGGAGTCAGGTTGTAAAGAACTTCAAAAAAAAGAATTTATATTTTATCCTAAAAATAAGAGGAAGCTATTGGAGTTTGTTGAGGAGGAGGGCAACAGATTTGTGTTGCATTTGGGGCTAGTGCACAATTGTCAGATAGATCCATCTTTAATAAAGTTCATCATGAGATTGTGTATGGAAGAGTAGAACTAGACCAGGCAAGGTCTAAGAAGGTTGTTTTTTTTTTTTTAAAGAAAAAAGCATTTATTAAAAGTCTACTATATGCTTTTCAAATATCTCATTTAATCTTCATGACAACCTTTGGATTCGGGTTCTATTATAATCCCCATTTTATAATTTGAGACTCTATAAGGCTGGATTTGAACTAAGATCTTGATTTTAGGGCCAGAGCTCTATCTACTGCATCACTAAGTGCCTTGGAAAATTTGGGAGTCACCAAATACAATTCTGCTGCTAAGATCCATTTTAGTGACTACCAGCCCTTACCATCTATCACACTACTGTGCCTACTAGACTCCTAGCACCTTCATCTAACTTCCAATGCACTTTATCGACCTCTGGGACTTACTACCCATTCTGTGAGAAGCTTTTAATTGCTTGGCTGTTCTAGTCTTGTATGCCTTTCCACTTCTCTTCTGTTTATTTTATGGTTGTCTGGAGTCAGGAAGATCTGAGTTCAAATCCAGCCCCAAACACTAAGTAACTGTGTGGCATTGTGTAAGGCATTAAACCACTGTCAGCTTCAGTTTCCTCATCTGTAAAATTGGAATAAATAATAGTATCTACATTCCAGAGTTGTTGTGAGATTAAACTGAGATATTTGTAAAATGTTTTGCAAACCTTAAAGCATTATATAAATTCAACCACTGTTGTTAACATTATTATTTCCTTTGTCTTTTTGAATCCCTATATTCCTTTAAGACAGTTCAAACTCCATCTTCATCACTATCTTTCCTGGTTTCTCTTCCTGCTCCTCACCTTCTCAACTACTAATGTCCTCATTCTCATAATTACCTTTCATTTGCTTTAAAAAGCTATTTTGGATAGATCTCGGTGGGTATGTTTCCCCTTGATAGAATGTAACCTACTTTGGAAGAGGGACTATTTAACTTTTGTCTTTGTATCCCTGGGGCCTATCATAGTGTCTGGCCTCTATTAGGTGTTTAATAAATGCTTATTGGTTGGTTGATTGGTCTTGACTAATGACCTTTAGAGAAAGGCAGTTAGAAACTTGTAAATGTCTGTGTTTCCCTGAATGTCTTCTTGTGGTCCACAGTTGGGTCCTTTGATCCTTTAGAGCCAGGACATGCACAGAAAACATTAAAGAATATGAAGAATAGTGTGTGTTATAGATTGTAAAGTGCTTAAGTGTCTAATCCTCTGTGATTGAACTAAAATTCTGTCACCTAGAAAGAGTGCCAAGCAGTGAGGGTCATGCATGACAAACTCACCTCATCTATCCTATGGTATATACTGTTGATGAATGATTTATTTATCTTTTAAAAGCAAAACTTTGTCACCTTCTTGCTTATGAATCTTCAATTACTCCCCATTATCTACTGAATGAAGCCCCAAAACTCCTTTGCCTAATTCATGTCTCCTACTTCTATTCTACAATCTATCTCAAACTTATTTTTCTGACTTTATCTTCCACTTATCTCTTTAGTATAGCTTGTTCTCTGGACAAATTCTACTCCTCATGATTCCTTATGTATTTTTATGCCTCTCTGCTTTTGTTCATGATATTGCCTGTGCCTGGAATATGCCTTCCTTTCCAGATTTGCCTATTTGGTTCCTTCCTGTAATTTAAAGCCCAGTGGAAATGCCTATTACTTCATAAAACTTACTGTCTCTCCTTTACCACCACTGTACTCAAAGGATTCTAGATTTAGGGCTAGAATAGTAGGTATCTTACAGGCCATTGAGTAACTGCCCCTTTCCAGTTTTCAGATGGAGTAACTGAGGCTGAGAGAGATTAAGTCACATAGCTACTAAGTGTCTGACACAGGATTTGAACTCAAGTATTCCTGGCTCCAAGCCCAGCACCCTATCCACTGTACCATTTTAGCTGCCAGTAGCACTCTCAGCCTTTCTTAATATATTTTTATATTCTACTTTGAATATAGATATTTGTGTTTATTTCTTATCTCAACTCAATAAGTTCTGTGAGGGTAGGATAAATTTCGTGAGAGCCATCTATGAGAACCTATGATTTCATTGGTATAGAGAACTCCTGGATGAGTCAGAACTCTCTGTTCAACTTATAGTCTTAGTTTTCTAGAGCACAGGGAATTTAAATGACTTGCCCAGGGGTCAAACACAACCAGATCATATTAGAGAAAGACTTGAACACAGTCTTTCAGGCACTGAGTCCAGTCCTCTACCTATTACTCCACATCACTTCTCTTAAGGCCAAAGATCGTGTTTTGTTTCTCATATTTTGGAATTTTATAAGTTTTATATTTCCTACCAGGGTGTCAAGTTCAGTCAACACTTTCATATTAGAAATGACCTCTAATCTAGGCAGAAAGGATAACTTAAAGAAAAGCTTTGGGGAGTGAAGTGTAAACTGTCCTGCTGCCTTCTGATATTAGGTCTTTTGCTATTATCTGTTGCAGCATGAGTATGAAATCAGGTGACTGAGTAGAATATCTAGTGAGATGGGGCCGATGAATGTGTGAAATTTGGAGAAAGTATATTTCATACACTGATTTAGGATTCATTGGAAGTGACTAGTGAACGTGTTAGGGATATAATACCTTTTACCTTAAGATATGTTTCTAACGTAGGCTGTTGCAAACTGTGGTGAGCTATTAAAATAGCAGTGGAAAGAAAAATCATATGAAATGGAAGTCCATTTTATTTGTCATTATTTACATATCTGTTGGTGTACTTTAAGTAGTTTTTCCTCCTAAAACAATATAGTAATCATGAACTAACACTGTAGTTTATCAATTTCTCTGAGTTGTTAAAGATTTCACAAAGGCTATACATATATCGACAATATAAGCCCTATAACAATGTGAGAAATCATATACAAAATTTTAATCTCAAAACGTCTGCAATTTTGGAGGACCTTATTACCATGCTTTTACAGGACTTAAAGGAATAGGGATAGAAATTAGACCTATGATTGAATTGATATATGGAACTCCCAGGAGAATGTAAGTCAGCAACCTACCTCAAGGTCACGTGACTTGCCTAGACTTATATAGCCTATGTGACAGGTGGAACTCCAAACCAGGTCTTCCAGGTATTTCTATATCCACTATATCACATTTTCCCCTCAGAAGCAACTGTTTCAAAAATTATAATTCTGTTTAATCAACAATAGAAAAGGATAGACAATTGTTTACTCAGATGAATCTGTGATCTTATCCATGTGAATGTTCTCTCCAATGATGCAGATTATAACTAAAGTATGCCTGACTGTCTTCTCTAATTTTTTTTTTTTTGCTTTTTGGAGGGCAGTTGGAGTTAAGTGACTTGACCAAGGTCACATGGGTAATTTTTTTTTTTTTGTGTTAAGTGTCTGAGGCTGGATTTGAACTCAGGTCCTCCTGACTCCAGGGCCAGTGCTGTACTCACTGTGCCACCCAGCTACCCTTGTCCACTCTAACTTTTGTCCATAATATCCCATAAGTTTGTCACAGGATATACACCTAACCTGTTTGAAAATATTCTTGAGTTCCGTTGACATTAAGAGGTTACCAGGAGGATACATGGGTCACTCAATAGTTATTCCTCAATATCCTCGTGGCTAGCCCATCTGTTGTTATTGTTTTTCTACTATGCATTTATTTGATAGTAGTCTTTTACTCTAGTTCTTTGGAATTGCTTATTTGTTACAAAATGTAGCCTGTTCATATTCTCTAAGAGATAATCTTATTTTAATTCTTCAGAGATCATCTCATTCAATGATTCTCAGCCATCCAACGACATTGGTAAAATGTTGGTATTAGAAGAATGGGTCTTCATTTCAGGGAGAAATTTGAAGCTATTAAAAGAACTATGCTACTTCTTATGCCCTATCTAGTCTACTTATCTCCTAGGATTTAATTCTAGGTCCAGCTCTTGCATTTGTAGTATTTGTCTAACATGTATAAGTAGATAAGTTCCAAAGATTGCCCCTACAACTAGTGAACTGTAGGCACTCTTTGTCCTCTTGGTTTTCCCATGTGGATGGTGAGGTCAAACTCTTGAGTGCCAAAGGATCTTTTCTAG
Organism: Gymnobelideus leadbeateri; assembly: GCA_011680675.1. Lineage (NCBI taxonomy): Eukaryota > Metazoa > Chordata > Mammalia > Diprotodontia > Petauridae > Gymnobelideus > Gymnobelideus leadbeateri. The sequence continues at coordinate 78,324 of WOXC01006480.1, forward strand.
GAAGCTCTGCAGTATTTGGGATTTAGATCATGGGATTTAAGGACCTCAGTACCTATATTAAATATACTTTAACATATTCAACAAGTGGTTAGCTGGCCATTGCTTGAAAACTTCCAAGGAAAGAGAGCCCAACCCCAACTGAGACAGCCTATTCTACTTTTGGATGGCTCTAATTCTTAGAAATGTTTTCCTGATCTCAAGCCTAAATTTTCCCTTTTTTGCTCATCCAACCATTGTTCCTGGACATATCCTTTGGGACCAAATAGGATAAATCTCATCCTTTTTTCACATGGCAGTCCTTCAGATATTTGAAGATGTATAATGTCCCTCGATTGTTTCTTTTTCTAGATTAAACATCCCCAGTTCCTTCAACTTGTCCTTAAAAGACATGGCTTCAATCCCCTTCACCATCCTGGTTATTCTCCTCTGGGATACTCTCCAGCTTGTCAATGTCATTCTAATACTATGGTTCCTATGAACACAGTACTGTACATGGGTGCCGATAAAGGCAAATTATAGTGACACTATTGCCTTTTTATACGCATGTTTTTTTTCAGTATGGAGTCATCTTTATCTTAATCAGCCTCACCACTTACAGAAGCTATTCTCTCTTAACCATTTATGCTAACTAAACAAAATGGCCTGTTCCCCAAACTTGTGACTGAATTCAGTTGGTGGTAAGATTTTTAACTTCCCTTACTCTCATTGAATTCTTTTATTGCTATTATTTGTCTTTTTCCCTCTTTAAAGGTCATAATAATTTACCACTTTTCCAACTATAATTCATTGGCTTTTAGGTATAACTTGCATTTTTCTAGTCCCAGAATCTTAAATATTCATGATAATCATACTTCAGCTGCTCTTCTTACCTCTTTGGATTTCCAAATTTACTCTACCTTCCAAACTACTCTCAGAAGGTATTCTGGGCCAGGACTAGCTCAAGGCAGTTAGGCTTATAATTAGAATACATTGAAATATATAATGCAAAAATGCATTAAATGCAATAAAATGGCTTCATTTGTGCAAAATGTTAAGGTGATATTTTCTATAATTATTTAAAAGAGATGCTGCTCCCTTCTACCTCTGCATTCACTACAGTATCAATATCAGAACAGAAAAATGTTCTACATGGCAATGGGAATTCTACTGTTACAACTCCAACAACCTCAGGTCTCCATGGGTTAGGGTTTTTGATTCCCCATAGTGGCTTCTACCACACTACCATACTAAATCACTCTATTGCTCTGGATCGAATAAAGGACAGAATCTTTGTTTCCTAAAAAGGAAACATGCCTAGCTTCTGTAAGACATATACTTTTCCTGGCACATCACTCTCATTGGTGACAAGGTACAAGAAAATCTTTCTGGGATTTTCCACCAGAAAATAATTCTGGCCTTAGGAAGAAGCTTACAATAAAGTATGTATAACTTATTACTACTAATAAAAAGATAAATGTTTCTCTAAAAAATATGATATAGGACTTAGTTCTAACATCAGGGGCAGCTTACTGTAGGTCTCCTAATGCAAAATAGTGAGAAACACAAACAACACCAGAAAATCAGGGTTGCAGCACTGATGAAGACACTTTTGTTACTGTCATTGATCTCAATCAGGTCAGGGTCATCTGTAGCAAAGTATCTAAAAGATCATAAGCATCTGTCATGCAAAACATCCTGACATGTAAGTTAGTACCAAGAATTGCCACTTTTCTCCACTTGCTCAGTTTTTCTGTACCAGTAGCTAAAACCTCCCCCTCTTTGAAAGACCCTCCAAGGAAAATACTAAATTATTGCCCTTGTGGAGGCCTATATTTGGAGGGGCTACTCCCTTTTCTCAATAGGGTCTTGATGAAGACTCCCCCTCACCTTCCTCCAAGGACTCAAAATTGCTAGGAAGGAAACTAAAGGATCACCTTACTTCTAGAAGAATACAAATGTACCATAATTATTAAGAGATGATTTCACCTCCCATATGCCTTTTACAGGCAGTACTTAAAAGTACTTCCAAATAATTCTAACCCATGCTCCTTTTAGGAAAGAGAGCTCTTCACTATCCCAGAGGGAGGAAAAAAAGACCTGCAAGGGGGACTTGAACCATTCCCAATATGGATAGAACCTTCCAAAGAAGTGAAAATTGAAAGTTATAAACAACTCTATACAGAAGAAAGGATAATGAAAGACTAGAGAGGTTCAATTGGGACCATGTCTAAAAGTAGTAAAACCTAAGGTGACTCCCAAAAGTAAAAACCTTATCAAGAAAGTCTTCCTGGAGGCCAGTAGAAAGGAACTATTGGAGTGGAAAGTCTGCTCCATGCCTAGGATAATGCCAATTCATCACAAATATAGCTTCTGGGAGATGGGATAGCCAATCTCAATCAAGGATTTGAGGACAGACCTACTGTTTGAAAAGTTTCTTACATGTGGTAACAAAGAACTGGAAATTGAGGAGATGCTCATCAATTAGGGAACAGTTGAATATGTTGTGGAATATAATTTTGATAAATTACTACTGTACTGTAAGAAATGACAAGCAGGTTGATTTTAGAAAAACATGGAAAGACTTTTGTGAAGAGTGAAATGACGAGAACCAAGAGTTGTATATAGTAACTGCAATATTGTTTGAAGAGTAACTGTGAATAACTATGCTATTCTGAGTAATATGAACATTCAAATCAACTATGAAAGATTTATGAAGGAAAATGCTATTCATCTCCAGAGAAAAAACTGATATATGGAAGTATGTATTGTATAGTTCCACATATATCGTTATCAAATGTTGACCTTCTCTAGTACAGGGTTTGGGAGGGAGAGAGGGAGACAGCTTAGAACTCGAAATGTAACAAAAGATAAATGAAATAAATATAAGTTAAATTTTTTAAAAGTCTATTACAAAATTCAACAATATTAGTTGCCTGAGGATGATAAGAGGAGACAGAAAACTCAGTGAATGAGGTGGAAGTGGGTCAGTAATGATTTCCCTCCTTAGAGGTAATGCTTCAGGGTATGGAGATTGGAATAGATATATAGTGGCATAAAGTAGAAAAATATATTCTGTAAAACTTTTTTGGTGGCCAACTATTGGTTGTAATGTCAAACCTCTTGGCCTGAGATGAGGGGAACTAGTATAATCGATTTTTCTAGTCAGAAAGGCAATGGTATTCTAATTGGTCTTCTTACCTCAAGTTCTTACACTGATGCCAAAGTAACTTTCCTTAATGACAGATGTGAACTACACAATCACTATAATAGATCCTTATTGCCTTTAGGATCAAATATAAAATTCTCTCTCTTAAAAAAAGTATTTTACAGTCACTTACAACTTTGTCTCAATCTATCTTCCTGACCTCTTTGGACATTACTTGACCTTCCATACTTTGTGATCAAGTCAACCTGACTTCTGTTCCTCACAAACAATATATTCTTTGTACTGGCCATTTGTCCTGCATGGAATGCAATCCTTTAACAGTTCCACCTCATAGAATCCCTCACTTCTTTAAGGTACAGCTCAAGCACACCTTCCTGATTCTCTCATCTCTAAATAGTAATATTCTTCCTTTCAAATTGCATTTGTTTTTATTCTGCATATACTTATGTATGTACTTGTTTCCCCCACTAGAACATGATCTTGTGAATAGCAATTGTTTCTTTTGTTGTATTTGTGTCCCCAATGCCTAGCTTATTGTCAATACTTAGAAGACTCCTAATAAATGCTTGGTGGTTATTTGAAACGGGAGAAGCTTTATTGTCCAGTTTTGTTTTCTCTAAGCCTTAGACCATTCAGTTAGACCCATGGTCAACACCTAGGAATCAGATCTTATCTGCCCCTCCCTGAAGGTTAGTCACATGCCAGTCATGCAGCTCATAACTTAAGCTATTAGGAAGATGTGCCAGGAATCTCATACCTTAGGCTATCCTCTATTACTGGGTTAGTGCTCTTTGAAGTCCAGATACATGTGCCTGTCTTTTAGTAGGCAGTGAACTAGGCAACAAGAACATCTAAAGGACCTCTTTCTCAACATGTCCAGTGCAGAAAGTGTGTATGTTTTCCAGTTATCTTTCAAATTTTCTATTGTTTTCAAGGGCACCACCATCCTTTCAGGCACTTCAGTTCACAACCTTGGTGTCATTCCTGACTCCTTTCTCACTTGCCTCACAATTCAATCAATTGTATATGTATATATTTGCTTTTTGGAGGGCAAATATATATATATATATATATATATATATATATATATATATATACATGATCACAGGAAATTTTCAACCTATTCCCTCAGTTTTAGTTTGTATATGTTTTTATTTTATTTTTTTAATGTTTCTTGTAAGCAACAGATTGTAGGGTTTTGTTTGGTTATACAAACTGTCACTCTTTTTTGTTTTATTGGATTGCTTAATCCATTTGTATTTAAAGTTATGAGATGTCTATGTTTTCCTCTGTTTCTAATCTTTTTTCATTGTGATTTCCTCCTCTCTTCTGCTGTAAACAAGTTTACATGTTATTTCTGTTACTTTACCATAATCTTTCTTTAAAGTGACCCTGTTCCCATTGATTCTTTTCTCTTTACCCTGAGCTCCTCCTCAAATCCGTTTTGGGATTTTATTCATTAGCTCCTTTATCTTTACTGCTTTTCTCTGCTTATATGATCCTTTCCTCCTTTTTTCCTCTCAATCAAGTAGATCTTTCCTGTCTTTCCCCTTGTTCAACTAGTCCTTTTCATTAATTTTTAAATGTCTTTCTTTTTGGCATTCCTTTCCAAAAAAGGATTTCTTTTAAACTCTCTTCATTATCCTTCTTCTCCTTCTGTTTACTCTAGATCCTTGTTCTTTGATTCATGATTATCTGGTCTCTCTTTTTTCTCTGTATTCCTCATACAGTAAAAGTTCCTAAGGCATCCAATCTAGGCTCTCCCTTCTAGGACGTTTCTGTCACTCCCTTATATAACTTTTGCTACAGAGTCCCCTTTCCTATAGTGCCTCATTTGAAGAACAATACCAATTATTGCAAACATCAGAGAGAACACTGCCCTATGGTTGGGCCCCTCCCCCATAAGTCCCTGAAAATGTATCCAGTCACTGTTCTATACCCTGACCTTTCCTCTCATCCCTATTTGCCTCGAAATCTCCTTCCTGGGTCCATGTTCTCCTCGTCTCCTGGGTGCCCGTTTAAACTGTCCTTCTCCTGAGCAGGATGAGTAGACTTTTCAAACACCAAATTCCCCAGACCACAGGGGTCACCTTCCTCTCATTGTTAACCCTTGATTGATCCTGGTACATCACATATTCTTTTCTATCTCCTTGTTCACTTCCCACCTTTCATGTATCCTTCCATGATGTAATGGAATCCCACCAAAACAAGCAAACAAACAGAAAACAAACAAATCATGGATTCACCTCTAGGCAGTGTCACCAGGTTCTATTTATAATGCTCCATGACTTCCTCTTCACTGTTACCACTACAAGATTTCCACCTTCACCTCATCTCCTTTGTGTACATTTAGAAAGAATTTCCTCACTGTTGTCTCTCCTGTCATTCTATTTATTATTGGTGTTTTTGGCTGCTGCATTTATTCACTTCTCCTACATTTTTGAGGTCTATAGTATTCAAGAAGAAAATGATCTCTTCAGTTTGTTTTTACTTCTAAAAATGTTTCAAATACCTCTTTGTTATTGAATATTTATTTCTCTTTAACATACGATGAACTCAGATCTGCCAGATCCCTGGGCTATGTTCTGAGTTTCATTGCTCTTTGGGACACATTATTCCATTTCTTCTTTTTGGGGAGTGGTGGTGGTGGGGTGGCAAGCTGCAGAATAATATAGTGTTATTCAAATGTATTTTTCTTTGTATTTGACTGTCTTTCTACTAATCACTTGCAGTACTTGCTTCTGAACTGGATTGCTAAATTTAATTCTTATGTATCTTGGAATTTGCAGCCTTGGTTTTTTTTTTCCTGAAGGTGATCTGTGAATTCTTTCAACTGGTATTTCATTTTCTATGTTCAGAGGTTCTGAGCAATTTTCTTCTATTATTTCTTGCATTATGGTGATCAGGTTTTTTTTTTTTTTTGGTCCTGTTTCTTCTGGGACACCTATGATCCTTAGGTTGTCTATACCCACCCTGTCTTTGAGATTAATATGTTTAACTTGCATAGTGTACATATCTTCTTTTAATGGTATTCTTATTATTATTTTTGCTCTCTTCTTCTAGATTGTCCTTTACTTCTATATATTTGCATTCCCAATCTATTCTCTCTTGTTTCTCTGGTGAGACTTACCATAGTATATTCCAGTTTTTCTATTATGCTCATTATTTTTGCTACTCTCATAATTCTTATTTTTCTTTAGAATGATGCAGGAACAGCATGTTGTGGTTCTATATTTTCACATTTCACAGAGTCCTTTGTCTCATCAAGTGTTAGATCATTTTTCTTTGTTTTGCAGTATTTATTCATAGATGCCTAAACTGATTTACTAGACCTAGAGATCATATTTCCTTCTGTTAATACTTTCTCTGTTGATTTATATGCTTATGTTCAAGGTCTTTTGAATCATTCTTTCCTGAGAACTTTGGTAATTTCCATCATCCTCCCATTTTTTTCTATTCACTTTCTGACTGCTGTTTCTCATGGTGATTTCCTTGGGGGCTAGATCTCAGAGTGTCTCAACCTCCCCCTTTGTTGGGCAATTCATGGTTGGTCAGCATAGATCTCTGCCCCAAGTATCTTTTGGGTGGTCAGAATTGACCTCAGCTGGTTGCTTTACTCTTTCCTTCAGGCTTAGTGAAGTGTTACACAGCACCCCCTTACCCTTACCCCAATACACAGTGTCCTGTCCCAGTGTCCTTTCCCATTCTCTTTGTCCTTAGTTCTCTGGTTGGTACTGGCAGTTCAGAGCCTTGCAATATTGGTGCCATGTGGTTGTAGTCCTTGGCAGGCTTTTATTCCTGAAGGGCTGAGGCCTTGATGGCTGTCTGCCTCCGATAAATTTTCTCACCCCAGATCTGGGGCTTCCATGGCAATGGAAAGAGGAAAGGAGGGCCAAAATTTGGTTGTGCATTATTTTGATAAGCCTATATCAAGTCCTTGGATCTCCAGTGCAACCTCACTGGATGAAAGTTAGTTTATAGATATTTTTTACAGTTTTCAATTTATTTATTTTTAGTTTTCAATATAACTTTCCATAAGTTTTAAATTTTCTCCTCCTCCCCTTCATTCCCCAAGATGGCATACAATCTGATATGGGCTCTACAAATACATTTTCACCTTAGTCATGTTGCATAGAAGAATTATAATGAATGGGAGAAAGCCTGAGAAAGAAATCAAAATAAAACAAAAAAGAAAATTGTCTACTTCACTCTGCATTCCCACTCCATAGTTCTTTCTCTGGATGTGGATGGCATTTTCCATCATGAGTCCTTTGGAATTGTTTTAGGTCTTTGCATTGCTGAGAAGTCTATCAAAATCAGTCATTGCACACTGTGGCTATTTTTGTGAATGTTCTTCTGCTTTTGCTGATTTCACTCAGCATCAGTTCATATAAGTCTTTCCAGGATTTTCTGATGTCTGCCTGTTTATCCTTTCTTGTAGCACAATAGTATTTCATTACATTCATATACTACAACTTGTTTAGCCATTCCCTAATTGATGGGCATCCCCTTGATTTCCAGTTCTTGGCCACCACAAAAAAGTACTGCTATAAATATTTTTTTACATGTGAGTCTTTTTCTCATTTTTATAATCTCTTTGGGATACAGCTCTAAAAGTGGTATTTCTGGGTCAAAAGGTATGCACATTTTTATAGCCCTTTAAGCTTAGTTCTAAGTTGCTCTCCAGAATGGTTGGGTCAGATCACAGCTCCACCAACAATGAATTAGTGTTCCAACTTTCCCACATCTTCTCCAACATTTATCATTTTCCTGTTTTGTCATGTTAGCCAATTTGATAGATGTGATGTGGCACCTCAGAGTTGTTTTGATTTGCACCTCTCTAATCGATAGTGATTTAGAGCATTTTTTTCATATGAATATAGATAGCTTTAATTTCTTTGTCTGAAAACTGCCTGTTCATATCCTTTGACCATTTATCAATTGGGGAATATTGTGAGATTTTAGATGCTTCCTACAAAAATATTTTTGTCAGATTGTATTTTGAAATTGGAGGTGTAAATCATAATCAATAAACATTTATTAAATGTCTACCAGGCACTATGCTGAGCTCTTTCAACTTTTACCTTCCCTTAGATCCTGCATGTCCTACACCATGGAGACAGTCGAAATTGTTTGGTCTGTGGTACATAATTTATGTTTTGGAGAGCTTCCAGAGGTCTTGGGCATCATAAAGAATGTCTAGTTATCTATCTTGTTTATCATATGACCTGGAAGTCTACCATGCTTAGTTTCAAATTAGTCAGTCATTGAACAAATTTTTTTCACTATGATCACATATACCTTGAGTGATTTTAAATATCTATTTAGATTTTCTGAAGAATGTCTTCAAGGCTGCATTTAGTTTTACTGAGTCAAATCCTTTTGAAAATCAATAATAAAAAATACATCAAGATTTTATATTTTTAATGCCTACTAGCCAATTGTGAAACCTAAAATCTATGGCCTTATATTTTAAAATATTCTGCAAAAGCTTTTCTGTTCTTTCTTATGTTTTCATTAAGGATATTCTTGACATATGTGTAGACAGTTTTCATAAACCTCTTAGAGTCATTTATTGCAAATATCTTTTTAGCTGCTTACATACTTTTGGCAAAAATTTTTTCTGAGATTCTCCCCTCCATCCCCACCATTTTGGAAGGAATATTCCCCTTTTGAGATGCTTTATTATTCAATATCTGTGTAGATTGGACTAGACACCTAATCTCTCTGGGTGTCTTCTAGGACTCAATTTTCCCTTATCTGCAAAATGAGGAGATTTGACTAGCTGGCCTCTAAGGTCCCCTCCAGTTCTAAATCTGTGATTCTATGACCCTATGACAGGGCTAATATGACCCTATGACATACTTTTTAGAAGTATGGTGTAGGGGGTAGGGGGATAAAGAGTTGGCCTTAGAACCATAATCATCTAGGGTCAAGTATTTGCCACACACTGGCTTTGTGAGTGAATAAGATAATATTTGGACAGCATTTGGCACAATGCATAGAACATAGTAAGTACTTAATAAATTCATATTCATCTCCCCATTGTTTTCCCTTTAAAATGTGTGCTACCTCCAGCATGGCCTTCTGTAGGTATTTTATTATGTCCAACTACTTTTCTTGACTTCATCTTCCTAATTTCAATGAGAACTTCTTTTTTTGCGGGAGGGTATCAAGTATTGAAGTTGTATAATTGTGCTATTATATTAATGCAAATGAATCATTTTACAAATTTATACCAGTTAGCAGCTTTTTCTTGTTCTCCTACAATGCACTCTTGAGTAGTGGTGGATTTCTACCAACATAACAGAAGGTTTGTTTTCTCTTTGGGTTTCCTTGCTGTGTTAAGTTTTACAATAATTAAACTCCAAGAAATGCTTCATATCTTTATCTTTATCTTTCCTATTTTCTGAAGACTATGGTTTATTTGAAGAGGCATAATTGCATAGTGTATATGGGGCTGGACTTGAATTCAGGAAGACCTGGATGCATATTCCATCTCTGCTACTGTCTCTCATGGAGATTTTGGATAAATCCATCTCAGGCTTAAGTGTTAAATTGGTATTTGCATTGTTGGAGGGAATCTTCTTAATACTGGTTATAAACACAGATCCTTTGCTTGTTTAAACACATCAGATTGGAAATACTATAATTATGCAGTGTTTCCTTCTAATCTTTATCTTGATCAGCAAGTTGGTCTAATCACAGATAATGATAGATTGATAATGAAAGATAATGGTTAAAAGACTCATGTATGTAAAATATCAAATTTTTTTTTATTGATACCTTTTAAAATTCTATTATCTTCATTTCAAAATATATCTGTTCTCCATACACTAGATACTGGGGTTTTCTTTGTATAATAATAATAATAATAAAATAAACAAAAAAAGAAAGAGGTAAAGAAAAAGCGGCTATTTCTACAGTGGTACACAAACTTATTGGGCCAAAAGAAAAATTACATAAATTACATTACACTAAATTAAATCTATTGGCTTTAAACTCTTCAGATTTAAAAAAAATTATTTTGTTGCAGGCACTTATAAAAACACAATTTGCCATTGAGTTCATAAGATTTTAATATTCTTTAAATTTTATCATAAACCACACTTTTTCACATTGAGTAATAAATGCACCTTTGAACACTTTATTTTTTATGAGTCTGGTTTTGATTATTGCCTATAGGTTTTTAATGAGTTTTTAATTCAAGTTCCCAGCCTATTGAAGCATGTTGAAATTTTTTTTTATTGTTTTAAATTACATAACCTTTTGAGATGTGGGACATGTTGCAAGCTTTTGTTACGGTATTCTGGACTCATTTGGGAATCTTTAAGATTCTGGGACACTTCTACTTATCCTTATATCAATTTATTTTTCAGAATTCATTATTCTTTCAGTGCAGAGAGACCCATTTCCCTGCCCCTCCCTCCCGAAATCTAGGATCTGAAAGATTCAACTGAACTTCTTCTAACAAAGGTTTTAGTATAGCCTTAAGTCAAAAAGTGAGCTTCCCCCTTCTTCAGTACTCCAAAATTTGTGCTGTCTAGGCCATGAAAAAAATTCCTTCCTTATCAATAGTTAGCAGCTTTTATAAAAAAAAAATTGGTCTTCTTCATATTCTTTCCCTTTCAAGAAACTTAGATCATATGATAGAGCAGCAATTCTTTTCTTAATTTTTTTTAAGCAATTGGGGTTAAGTAACTTGCTCAAGGTTACACCGCCAGTCATTATTTATGTGTGGGTACTCATTTTCTGAGGCTGGAACCAATCCTGGGTCCTCCTAACTCCAGGGCTGGCACTCTTACTCACTGTACCACCTAGCCGCCCCTAGAGAAGCAATTCTTAAAGTGTGGTCCAGTGATTCCCAAGGCCAAGATTTGGAGGTCTGTGAAATCAAAACTATTTTCATACTACTATTAAGGTGTTTTAATTTCTGATAGAGTAAATATTGTTAGCTATATCCCATTAAAAATACTCTTTGGGTGGTCCTCAGTAATTTTAAATATAGTAAAGGGTCCTGAGACCAAAAAATTTAAAACTGCTGTTGTAGAACAATCAATAACAAGCCTTCTAGCTGTCAGATCCCTCTGAAGGTCTTTGCATAGTTTTGAGGACTAATTAGGTGATTTGACTGCAATAGTTTGTTTATTCTAATCATTAAGTGTTTTTCATTTTCAACCGAGATTATGTTTTTCTTTTGTGGGGGACTGATCCTGTTTCATTGTGGGTTTGAATGATCCTTGAAATCTTCACTTCTCCTGACCAACAGTTATTGAAATATACCTAATAATCACTAAGAATGCTCTTTTGGGGCAGCTAGGTGGCACAGTGAATAGAGCACTGGCCCTGGAGTCAGGAGGACCTGAGTTCAAATCCACCCTCAGACACTTAACACATACTAGCTGTGTGACCTTGAGCAAGTCACTTAACCCCAATTGCCCTGCCTTCCTCCCTCTACCCACCAAAAAGAGACAAAAAAAAATGCTCTTTGTAGCACACTTCCTCGGAATAATATCCATTCTTAAGGAACCACAGAATTAAAAACACAACAGAAGATAGTGATGAAATATATAACTATATACATCTATAGATATTCATAGATAGAGAGATAGAAAACTAACATTCAATAGACAGAGAATTAATGAAACCAGCTCAATCTGTTTTCATCTGATTATTGTCAGATGTTCTGAGATAGCCACATGTATGTCCTTTGCAATCACAAAATAAAACCATGTCAAAATTATTACTTATCCTAAATAATTCACATAACACTTTATGACCAATCACTTTCTATCTGTGAAAATATAATTGATTTCTTTTTTTTATGTTTGGTGCTTGCTAAGTCCTTTATCTGAATCTTTTCTTGAAATATTCATGATCTGTATGTGTGAGGGTTCTGGGTAGTATAGAACCCTTTGACTTATTTTAATTTTTTGATTCTGAATTATAGCCTCTAGCCTGGTTTTGCCTGTCCCTCCTTGTGTCTACTTTTGTACTGAAGTAGCATAGTGCATAGAGTGTGAAATTTAAAGTCAGAATACATGAGTTAAAATATTGTCTCTGTAATCTTTGTAACCTTATCCCTTTGGGCCTCAGTTTCTCCTCATCTATTAAAACACCTTAGTATTATTATAAAAATAGTTTTGACCTCACAGACCCAGTGAAAAGGTCTCAGGAACCCACATGGTAACCTGTACCATATTTGGAGAACTGCTATGCTACCCTCTGGTATAGGCTTCTTGAAGGGGAAAATGAAGGTATATGATTAGTCGGCCCTTTTGAACTCTTAGGGAAACTAACTTATTCCTTTTCCCCTCCCCATACGTATGTATGGTATATAGTAGTATACAGTAGTATACATACATATCTACATCTACATATATGTCTGTCTATATAGCTATCACAACTTGCAAACCAACACCACAGAGTATAACAAATAGAGAAATTATACAGATAAATTTATCAACAAGCATTTACTAAGCACTTAGTATATACTACTATACACTCTACATACATATGTGTATTCTGAACTTAAACAGTAAGTAAAATGTGCATTTCCACATATATAATAGAACAGAAAAAGAGGATTGCATATGAAATTACAGGTTTTTCTTGACTCCAAGCTTGAGTCTATTCATTATGCCACATTGTTTCTATTTTTGTGTACCTAATGAACATTAATGTATATTTTCCTATATTTTATGTAAGAACTGCAAGGAGTGGTATTAAGGAGGAGAGAACTTGTCAGAGGAAAGCTTCAGTGAGGGTAGTTTAATACCTCTTCCTCCTCCTTCTCCTTCTCCTTTTTTCCTTCTCCTCTTCCTTCTTTTCTTCCTCTTTCTTTTTCTTCTCTTCCTCCACTTTCTCCCCTCCTTTTTCTCACCCTCCTCCTTTCCTTTTTCTTCTCTCCTTTCTACCTTCTTTCTATGTCATTGTAGAGGATTATAAACTTTTATTTGTTGACAATCAATCTAGAACTATTTTTATATTATATATTAATATTATACATTATATAAGTATAATATTTTGTAATTATATATTAATATTTTATGTTATAATCCTTGTAAGGATTATAATCAGCCAGGTGATTACTGAGGACGTCCAAATCTCATAAAGGTGATGTTCATAGCGAAGATTTGTTTACTGAATAATTAAGCTACAAATGGCTAATGGGACTTCCAGGGTGACTAAACAGCATAGATTAATAATGAAAATGAATTTATGCTCTTTATTCTTGTTGGTTTGGCTTAAAATAAACTTTGTCCCATCTCTAGCATAGTTCTTTCTCTCTCTAGCTGAGCTTATACTAGCATGAATGTTTACATATATTCTGTGAAAGGAATAAAAGTAATAATTCCAGGTACCTATTATGCTTCACAGTTGGCAAAGTGTTTTCCTCACAAATGTGGCTATCTAGAAGGAATATTTCCATGATACTTCTGCTTCATGGTGTCTTATGCTTTGCATTTTTTTTCTTCCTGTATCTAGAGAAAATGAAGTTTGGATTAAATAATGAAAGTATGCCCCTTTGCATAGCATTCATATGAACTGCTTGTACTAATGAAAGCCCATGGTGAAAATTAGGCCTGTGTTTGCTCCTATGAAAACTGAAGAAAAATACATTTTTAATGGAGTGAGTTAAGTGTTCTGGCATTTCCTTAAAGACTGAAACATCATCACATGTGGTCTCCATCACTAACAACTATGATTCTTTGAAGTCTATGAAATTGGCCAATTGATAATTAAAGAGGTCTCATCATTAAGCAATTAAGAAAAAAAGACCATACACCTTTGGAAGATAGCATTTGTATTGCTGGAATAGAAGAAGAGATTGAGAAAAATAATAAAAGAACATAAAAATGCAAATTACTGCAGCTAATTGGTTGTGTCTTCAAACATCTTCTGAATTATTAATTAATTAATGGGTAAATCTATCCTTTTAAAAATAGAATAGAAAATAATGGTTTATGTTACACTATATTTAGAGCTAAGAGGATAATATCCTATTATTTATTCTCCTTTGTAATGGGAATGCAGTTTTCTTGTGGGAATTTATAGAGAGAGTGAAATTTGCAGATTTCCCTTGACATTCTGAGCTTTTTTTTTTTTTTGGATGGTAACAATTAGTATTGTAGAGCAATTTCCCTTTAAGAAACCTACACTATACTATAGCTTAGCAGAGCCAAGAAATATATATATATATACACAAATATATATATACTCTTCCTCCTCAACTTAGACTTTTGAAATCCTCAAATTCCCTTCCAGATTCAGATACAATATATACCTAATAATGTAAACAGAAAGAACAATCATATACAAAAAAATCAAAAGTGAACAATGAAAAATTAGGGAGTAGGGAAGAAAAAAAGAAATTTACATTACTTTATTATATATTTAAAAGGAATAGAAAGTTGTACTTAATAGATTTACAGTTATATATGCAATCATCTTTTAAAAAACTATACTGTTATGGAAATGCTTGTTTTATTCCATGAATTAAAAATAAAATCAATAAAAAATTAAAAAAATACAAGAATGACTTGAAAGAAGATATATGAGAAGACACTTCTCACAACTTTGCCAGTGTAGGAGGTCTAACAAGTGTGGGACACTGCACATATTTTCAGACATTTTTGATGTATATTGATTATTCTGACTTTTCCTCCTCTTTCCTTTTTTTTTTAAATACTGTTTAATATACAGCATGGCTCTCTGGGAAGGGGACAGAGAGGGATACTGAAGATACTATGGGAAAGGAAGGGGAAGGATAAACATTTATGTTTCATCTACAGTTTTCCAACGACTGTGCTAAATACTTTCACAAATATCTCAGACCTATGTTTTAGGATGATCTCTTTGACAGTGGATTAGAAGATTAACTCGAATGGGAAAAGAATTTGAGGCAAGTCTGACCTTTTCAACTCTGCTCTTGCCCCTCCCTGACCCCTTGAGGCAGGGAGACAAACCAACATGGTATTGCTAGATTCTAAATGGGAGGTAAGAGCCTGTAGCTGGGAGGTACCTGTGTCAGAGGAGACCAGTGGGGCAGATATTGGAGATGTGAAGGTAGGATCCCTCACCTCTGTTTTTTTGTCCACACCAGTCCACCTACTGGTAATACTTTTCCTCCTCACCTCATATTTTAGGAATCCTCAGGCTTCCTTCTAGACTCAGATTCCACATCACATCCAAATCTAGTTCTTAGTATACTTCTCTGTCACCTCCCTCCCCTATTACTATGTATTTACTTTTCATAAATTTTATATTTACTTATCTTTGTTGGGGTTGTTTTACCCCAGGACAATGTAGAGACTGTTTCCTTCCCTCCCCACCCCCTTTCTCTGTTTCCCTCTCCTCAGCTCTCACATAATGCCAGGAGCATAGGAAATACTTAATAAATACTTGTTGAATTGCATTGGGGAAAAATTTTGTCCACTAATTTGTATCTGCTGATCATTGCATTGTAGACAGGGCTGAAAGGGACTCTGGAAGCTATTTAGTCTAATTTAGTCATTTTTTAAATTATGAATAGCTGCCCACAGAGGTTAATTCATTTTGTCTCAGGTCATACAGGCAGGAAAAGTTCTGGGATTTGAACTCAGATTCTCTGATTCCATATCTGGCATGATTTCCACTTAACTATGTTACCCAATACTTCTCAAATGCACAAATGCTCAAATACTTACCTTCTGGGAGTGTAGGGGAGAGAGATCTGCTTAGCTTTATCTCCTTAAAGAAATTCATGAAGAATTTTAAAGAAAATATATTTTAACCAAACTATTTAGATTCCACCTGTTTTATAGGCATTCATTCTCAGCTAGTTCAAAAGAAGTCTTGCAAAATGTGTTTTATATAGAGAACCTTTACAAAGTTTGAGAAATGCAAAAAGTTTGATTATTTCTAGCTTCTTTGCTGTCTTAGATTGTTGCAATATGCCCTTTTCTAGGTGAATAGGTTGACTTTAAATGATAGTATATTCCATTCTCAATTTTTTTTTCAGACTCTAAGAGGATAGTCCTAGGATGAATTGCCCAGAGCCCTAGAATAATTGACAATAGACAAATTGGACAGCTGGGATCTGATTTGATAGTGGTGTTGACAGTGTTCATTAAAATGTAAGCCACTAGTTAAACTGTATATGTTTGTTGATAAATTTCATGTTTGTGAACAAACAGTTGCTAATCCAGGGCAGAATAAACCCAACTGGAAACATAACTATTTGAGTAGTATCAAAAACAATGCCACCAACAGAATTAAGCAGGAGAAGGAGAAAATAACCCATTTTTAATTTTTGCTTGGAGCTTGGTATTGATTTTTGGATCTCTGGTTGTTTTAGTGTTTTCCTGATTTTTGAAGCAAAAGAATGCTTTCTGATTGTTTCAAGTTTCATAGCTAAGAATGCTGGTGGCTCAATGAAGTAACATGACTCCTCTTCATTTTTGGAAACAAGGTGACATAGAGAAAACTGATGAGTAGGAGTGGGGAGGAAGGAGCTCAGCCTTCCCGGCTGCCTATCGTCTCTGCTCCGGACATATCTGTTGGCAACTTACCTCCTCAAAAGTAAATTAACCCTACTTTTGTTAGTTATAATCAAAAGTTCAAGGCAAAGATAGTATCCCTGAAAAGGAGTACTGGGTCAGGGGAAGTTAGAGGGATTTTGACAATTTTATGTCTGGAGTGATGGGAGTCGAGTCAACTATTTGGCATTTCAAATTCCATTTTGAATTTATATTCCCTGTCCCACTCATCTGATTTTCTGCATGCTTAGTGAAATGGAGTTTCATTACTAGGACTGCTCCCTGGGTTTTCCAGGACAACTCCTCTCATAAACACAGAGATCTTCTAACCTTGACAATAGTGTGTTAAGATAGATGACACCCCATAAATCACACAAACACAGAGTTTCCTTGAAATATAGGTGTATATTTATTGGATATAAATATTTGAAATACACAATAGATATTACTATGGGAATATTCTAGATCAGAAGCAAATATGCTTATCTGTCAGCTAATTTGAAATATTTGATGCAAAAATTCACTCCCTTCCCAACCCCCAACATTAATACACAAACACAAAGGGTGCAGATGGAAAAGAAACAGGAAATTGTATTTTCCCAGAATACTGCTGGAGTTAAGGCACATGGTCTATAAAGACCCTTCTTAGCATAGAACAACCTCAAGAGAGAACCAGTGATATAAGGAAGAGTGTGATGAATAGAACCTCAAAAGATTTCAGCTCTCAGTGGTGATGCTATGGAGAAAACAAAGGGAAGTCCTATTCTGTTTTCTAGTTATATTCTTCCTTTACATTTGCCACCAAAGATAACACTTCTACTTGAGGCTAAATCTCTCACCAAAACGCATACCTTCTAATGTCACTTCATTGGACAAGGTACAATGACACCAGATAGATAACTACAGTATCTACTAACCCTTCCTTGAAACTTGTAAGTATAGCTAACACATCAGAAGAAGTAGTCAGATTCCAAAAAGAACTTGGAAAACTAGAAAATTTGGTTGAATCTAATGAAATGAAATTTGATAGAAATTTGCAAAGCCAAATGTAATCACATGAAGCCCATGGGGGGTGGGGAGGAGCTTACTGAAAGGGTAGGACAGGAAGGGCGGAGCAGGAAGGAGCAGGAGAGAGAGCCAGAATAGCTGGGAGCAAGAAGCTTGGAGGTGGATCAGCTAGTGAGTGAAAGAAGGGTATTTTTGCTTAAGGGAGCTTGTTTTGTTTTGAAGACCTGATGGAGGGAAGGTTTGGGAATACTGGTGTTTGCTACATTGATTATGTGTACCAGCTTCTTGGTTACTATGATAGTTCTGGCTTTCTGGTTTGGGGATTTGGCTTTTGAATAAATGTGTTGGTTCTGCTTTCCATGTGGAGAGTCTGTTACATTTTGTGATTCACAACTATACCAGCATATTCATAGCCACCATGGGTGCTGTGAATATTGCATTGGTGTTATAAGGATGGGAGAATGCTTGCTTTGATAGAGGTTTGTCTGAAAAGGATCTAGGAACTTTTAGTAGATTCTAAGCTCCATATCAGTCAGTAGTGTGAGGTGGCAGCCAAAAAAAGGTAATTTGATCTTAGACTGCAGTAAGAAAAGCATCTTTTAGGAAGAAAAAAGTTATAGGCCCTGTATATTTGCTCCTTATTAGGCAATATTTGAAATATGATGTAAAGTTTCGGGTAATACACTTTAGGAAGGATATTTCCAGAGAAAGGCAACCAAGAAGGTGAAAGGCTTTGAATCCATACATTATGAGGATTGATCGAAGGACCTGGATGGAGATGTTTAGCCTGGTTATTTATCAGGGATGTGATATACATCTTCAGGTATTTGAAAGGATGTCATATGAAAGAATGTTGAGAGACTTGCTGTTTGGACTAAGTGGGAAGAACAAGGAGCAAAGAGTAGAGAGAAACATTAGTTTAGTGGAGTTTTGGATATGGAATCAAGGGAATCAAATCCTTGCTCTGCCATTTACTACTTATGTGATTGTTGTTGTTTATCCTTCATTTTCAAAGTGGACAGATGACATCATGGGTGATGTCTTGACTTGTGTGTGAATTGGATTTAAGTGAGGCAGAGTTGCACAAAGTCATCAACCTCATTCTCTTCTCCAGAGTCATCAAAGTCCAGTGGCAGGACAAAGGCAAAGAGGACTGGCAATGTCCCAGGATGGAGTGGATGACCTTGATGCCTTCTAAGTCTGACCAAGCTCTAAATGCTCCACAGTGCCTGTGTCAGCCACCTTCAAGGATGTTGAAGTAAATTGTTCTCATCTACCCATTCCTCTGGGGAAAGTCTTCCCATACTTGAGCTACACATCTCCTTAACTCACTGACAGGTTTGAGATCTGTCAGTTACCCTCAACCTGATTTTGCCCATCTGTTGAGACAGTTTTCCAGAATGTGACTGCTGTGCATGCTACAACTTTCTTGGAGCCATAGGTGAGAGTAGGGTGAAGGTAGACATCAAAGGTGGATGAGCAACTCTGGAAAGGGTTTAGCAAGTCTTTTCATCAGGTGCTAGTCCTCCCTGAACACCCCCCACATCCCACTTCTGTGATTATGGCCAGAAAAATCATTTAACCTTAGGATTCTAGAATTTTTTATGTAAAATGATAGAGTTGAACTAGATGACCTCTGAGGTCCTTTCCATCTTTAAATACATGATCCTTAGTATCAAAGAGAGAAATATGTGCTTTATTGTTTTAAAAAAATCCTAACTATAACTGTACAAAAGTGGAATTGATTGCTGGGTGACTTCTTTGTTGGAGATGTTGTAAGTTAGGTTTTTTTTTTCAGGTATTGGTTGGACTAGATGGCCTACAAGGTACCTTACAAATCTGATTTTCTATGATTTTATCAAGTATAAAATATATAATTCGATCTTGGCAAACTTATCATCTCATTGTGAAAACTCTGTATCTGTGTGTGTGTGTGTGTATACACGTATATATACACACACGGAAACAATTAGGAAATGATATAATATAGTATATGTTGGTGGTAATATGTGGTATAGGGCAAAAGTACTAGAGGCTAGATAGAACAGAGAGGAAAAGAGATGGAGGGATATGTTATGTTTTTAACTAAGTTTTTTGGCCATTCTAGCCAAACTTTCATTCTTTATCTTACAATTATGATGAAATAATTGAAAAGAAAACAAAAACATACCAACCACTTACCAATTTCACAAAACCAATTTTAAATTTCTGACACTTATGGTTCCTTATAATTCCTTTTCTCTTTCCATTTAGAAAAGGGGCAACATGGTCCTTTACCCTCCTCTTATAACTGATACTCTAAAAGACACTTTCTTATTGTCTGGTTTTATCATCTTGAAAGTTGTCTCTCTTTCCTTACATTTGCTCTCCAGACTTTTCCTCTTTGGTCTTATCTCAATCCAAGTTACTTGATGTCTCTGAAGAAATGGAGTGTCTACCATGACTGTCAGACTTTTCTGTACTTTTTAGTTTTTGCTTTTATCCATCAATTTGTGTGTTTGGATAATTTTCCCATTTAAGGAGAATGACACATTAGTAACATGATTACAAAGTTAGTTTTTCCCAAATAGAACATATGGTGAAATTTGAAATGAGTCTGTGAATGGAAGATTCAGAACGTATAGACTATCAAGCTAATTTACGCAATTATAATTGAGGCAATGTGGAATAGTAGATAGAGAAGGCTAGGCCCATAGTAATCAAAATTTGTGTTCAAATCTGGCCTGATGCTTACTAAATGTATGATTCTGGGCAAGTTGCTTTTCCCTCTCTTATCTCTAACACCTAGGAAGTATTCTCATAATGTAAGCTCCATATAATATACTCAAATATGACTATAGGGATCTGTAATCTCATTATTTGAGAGTTTCTTCCAATGATGCAGATTTCAACTTATCCATGCCTACCTATCATGTATGATTTTTTTTCCATATTCTCTCCAAATTTATTACAAGAGTTTTACCAAACATGCTGGAGTAACTGTCTTTGTTTTCTCCCAATATTTCAAGGGCACCAGTAGAGTAATTCCTTGCTCTTGACATCTGGCCAGCAGATTTTCTGTTCCTGTCATGCAATTTTTTGATGATATCATTGACTTATTCTTCAGGATTACTTGTAATTTCTAAGAACTATGGATTGCAGGCGGTTCACGGCCACCTTGTACCTCTCCATTGTTCCCTTTGTGGTATTCATCATTTTTCTGTCATATGGAAATAATGTATAATGTTAATGTTGAAAAAATAGGCCTTTGTTTCCATAGAGGGCTTGAAAGTCAGGAAGAGAAGTTTGTAGTTTCCTTAAGGCCATCTAGTCCACTCTCCTCTTCAATGGTAGACTTGCTCCTTGTTTTATCTATGCTCTCTGTCCCAGAAATACATAGTGTTGAACAAGTTCTCTAACAAGGCTTCTTAACCTGGGGCCCACAAACTTGCTTAAAGCGCTTTTTATAATGACATTTCAATATGAGTTTCCTTTGTAATGCTATATATTTTATTTTATGCATTTAGTAACATTATTCTGAGACGGTCTCTATGGGCTTTACATGATTGCCAAAGGGGTCCAAGGCACAAACTATATTAAGAACCCTTGATCTAAAGGGTATGTATTCTAGTGCATGCTAAAATTTGAGCAGTAGACATTATTTATCCACTTGATCTTTACTGTGTGCATAGTCAGGCCAAATGCTTTTGAGTTATTATTTATCTCTTCCAAGAGGCTATGCAGTATCCTGGGGCTTGGTATAACCAACACAATATCATCCATAAGCAGGAGCATTTAGAAGATTTCACAATATACAGGACATCTTTCCATGACCCAGACTATATGCCAGATTTTCTCCATCACAGTGATTAATGCCATTATTTGAGCATACAACTCCATGTTTTATGCCTTGCCTAATGTTTATTGTCAAAAAGTCATTAAACAGGGTTATTTTGGTTATTAGATGAGCCAAAGCATTTTAAATGAATTTTATGTGTAGATGGGAACCAACTTACTATAAAGGACCCTATAAGGTGGCATTTTGTTATTCTGAATCCAATACTGTTTCTTAGCCCACAAGCAATCTTAATGAGATTTTATATTTTCTATATATTTCTCCTAACTGTGAGATGGTAAAAATGTGAGCTATCATTAAATATCGCTTATGTGCTATAATAACTTCCTGAAGGATGCTCTCTATTCACAAAGTGATTATCCTCATAAAGATTTCATATCAATAGTAGAGTAAGCAGATAGGTTGGGAGTGATTGATATTCTCTTGGTTACCACGTTTTTGGTGTTAATTAGTCCCATATCCTGATAAAATCCATGATAAAATCATGAATAAAATTATATTTCTAAATATAAAAATATTTTACTAATATTGTTGCTATTTTCAAGGTTTGGACCAGACACGATTGTATAGTATTTAATTTTTAAAACAGTGATTTTATTTTTATTTGTAGCATTTCCATGTTGAGTACAATAGTGGTGGATAAAATTCTGAAATATACTCAACCAAAATCACCCAGTGTGAGTTATGGTATCTCATGAAGCAATATCAGTTTACTCTTTGGGACATCAAAATGTCTAGCACAGATGCTGAAATGCTTCAAGCACTATAAAAATACATATTGAATTCCAGAAACTGGGCAATTTTATGTTAAATGCCCTTCAGATCCAGTGTCTACATGACTGTCAATAGTAGAAACATAGAAGTAACATGGGAAAAAAGCTATTTTTAGAGAATATTATTAACCCTCAGAAATGGTAGTGCAACAATTGACCCCAAGAAAACACATCAAAGGTGAATAAACTTGATGATACATTCAGTTTTCTGAAATCAGAGAGACGCAAATTAAACATTGTAACCATCTTAGAAACAATAACTCAAAACAAATTCCTACAAACTTGAGATCAAGTAAATGACAGCCATGAAAACTGGACTTTAATTTGATAATGTTTACTGAAACCCATGTCTGTACTCTTAACAAGCCATTTTTTCCCTCATGGGCCCAATATTGATATTCTTGCAGTCTTGGAAAAACATAGCTCAACAGAAGATTGAATCATGAAACTGCACAAAATTAATTTAGCCAGCTATGTTGGTGCTTTTTCTGTCCTCTGAAGCAGGACTTTGTAATTCAAAGATTTGAATTCCATAGTCAGAGAAGATAATTGTCTACACACTGTGATTTGAGGGGCATTAAAAGGTCAAAAATGTCACGCCCCCTTTCTTCTTAGGGTTTCTGAAATTCTTATGGTGGGAGTCCTTGGAATGAAAACATTGAAGGTCCCTATTAAATTGATAATGCCATCTGGAAAGGGAATCACACTGAGCCAGAGTCACCTGTTAATATATTATCTTTAGAATATCCAGATTATCACTAGCAGAGATTGTGGGATGGTGAGGGTGGGGTGGGGAGATTTCCAGAACATGGGATGTTGTCCAGAGAAGGCAAGCCTAGATGGGACCCATACTATAATGGGAATAATCAAATAATCAAAGAGAAGACATAGAGCCTTGAGATCCTGAGATGGTATATTGACAAAGAGGAGACAGTTACTGAAAAGATGATCAACTTCACTTACTTTACCACATTAGCTAGTGTGGAAGCCTTGTAAAAATGAGATTAATACTTTCTGCTTCCCTAAGTTCAGATGATATAAAAAGTTGTGTTTGTCCTTCATTTTAGAAGAGGACTATGGCATCAGGGAAATGATGACATGACTTGCAGTTGACTTTGATTTGAGTGAGGGAGGGCTGTGCAAGGTCACCAGCCTCATTTTCTCCTCCAGAGCCATCTGGAGCCAGTGACCAGATATTCATCAGCTCGACTGGAGATGACCCAGGATTCCATGGGAGACCCTAATCCTTTTAGGCTAAGGCCTTTTCATGTTCTCACTTAGAGTGAGGTAGGGCCCATTCAGTGAATAGGCCTCTTTAAGAAGTGAGTCAAGGGATGGACCCTTTAATTAGAAAAAAAAGAAAAAATCAAGCTGGGAGGGGAAGATCCTCAGGGATGATGAGAAAAAAAACCTCTCTGGAAGCTCATTCCTATTCTGATGTCTATCTAAAAAATTGACTATCTTGAGTATTTGTTTTTTCTTTGCAAGTCTGGAGTTTCAAAACTAGTTATAGGATCTGCCAGATGTAACGAGGCAGTGCAGCCTCAGTTTAAACCTTGCCATTCTGACCATGTTATGGGAATTGAGGCTTCGGATACTCACTATATCAGGGAGAGCATAAAGGGCTTCCTATCTGAGGAAGGCCTTGCTTGAAGTAAAATGTCTCTGTCTTTAACTCATTATATTTGTAACCTATTTTCTGACTACTTACTTGACTCTACCTCTTGATTTATATTGACTTTGGATTTGATCAAATCAATAAGAATTTATTAAGTACTTACTAAAGTGTCAGCACTCTGCTAAGCACTGGTGGAGGGGGGTGGGGTACAAAGAAAGGCCTAAAAAAGATTCTCTGCTCTTAAGAACTCATAGTCTAATGGGGGAGACAACAAACAAATGACTATGTACAAAGAAGATACTCTAAATAGGAGATAATCATAGAGGGAAGGTGCTAAAGAGAAGCAGGACCAGGAAAGACTTCTTACAGAAGATGGGACTATAGCTGTGATATTACAGAATTCAGGGAATACAGGAGATGGAGATGAGGAGAGAGAGAGTTCTAGGTATAGGGGAGATCCAGTGAACATTCTCAGAGGATGCAGGATAGGGAGAGCAAAATTCCAGAACATGGGATGCTGCCCAGAGAAGGCAAGCCTAGATGGAACAAATACCATAATAGCTGAGTGGAAAACTAACTGGAAGGGGTGGGGTGGGGGACACTTGAGGCAGAGAAACCAACCATTAATCTCTTAGTATGGAGATTGTGCTACATTCCCTAGCTTCAGGCTACTTCTGTGGTATATACCTATTGTTCTATCCTGACTTATAGACTTCCCATACATTTTAATTTAAATAATGCTTTATTAATTAAAATACTTCAAAAATATACTTGATATTTAATACCTATACTAGATAGTAGTTAGTAGTAGAGGTTCAAAAAGCTTACGATGTAGTAAGGAGATTATGACAAACACGCAGTTATGATATAGAACAGAGCATAATACATGAATTAAATAGGTATGTGTAACAGACCTGTTTGTGAGGTCCTGTGGAGTTAGGATAATGGACAGAGGGGGCTTCTCCATACTTACTGCCATGTCAAAACATTTATGTGCTAAATGAAAACTTCCTGACTCCTGGAGGGGTAAGGTGGCATGTTAGGAAGATGTCAATTACTCATACTAGTCAACACTGGCTGAGAGCTGGACTTCTCTCTGGACTCAAAGGGTTCAAATACTTAGGCTCATAACTCACTGATTTACTACACTATTCACTCCTCAGGATAACTGAACAGGCATTAATTCTCCTTGTGAATTCTGTTACTCATTGTAGCAGCAAGCACCCCAATATCCCCAGGGTAGCTGCCAACACAGGTTCTTAGATCTGCTTTTGTAAAGGAAAGCAACTCAAAATGGGTTAACAAGCTTACTTTAATCAAACAAACACACATTACCTAGTTCAGGGGAAAAAGGTCAGCACCCCAAACTTCAGAGTTACAGAACTTCAGAGTTACAGACAGGCTTCCAAACTGTCCCAACATTACATACATCAATACCAAATCACAGTTACCAGAGAGGGAAGCATCAACATCTGGGTTTTCAAAGCCGGGGGGCTCTCAACAACGGCTTCCCAGAGTCTCATCTGGTCAAATCACACAACACTTCTCAAAGTGAGCCCCAAAGCAAAGCCTCTCCTCAGGGTTTATATAGCCTTCTCTTGGCTCAGAGAATGTAACAACCTCCTTGACCCACTGCCCAATCACAAAGTATCAAGGTGTGGGCTTCCCTGAAAAACAAGCCTCCCACCACAGGCTCCAGGTGCACTTATGCTAGGGGCAGGGAAGATCTTTAAATCTGCATTTCCATTACATTCGGCCCCAAGATCTTTCTTGCCCATAGCATACACAATTTACATTTGAATTAGCACTAAACATCTCTTAGGTCACATTTTCCAGGTACATAAGAAAATCACAATATAATCTCAAAATACAATAGTCCAAGTCTTCCACTCATGGGGCAAATGTTAACTCAGTCCACTTATCAGTAAAATCAAAAAATAGTCACTCTTAAGTTAACTCAATCAGTTACATCAGTTTTCAAAGTACAAGTCTTCCACTCATGGGGCAAAGTCTTGATTAGCTCAATTAGTCTCTTATCTGTAACAATATCTCAAAGTACAACCAGTACCTTATTCAGTAAAGTCTTACTAAGGATGCCCATAGCATAGACAATTTACATTTCAATTAGCACTAACCATCTCTTAAGTCATATTTTCAAGGTACATTTAAAGTTACCAAAGTGGCCACTGGGCCTTAAACAAAGTACATTGCATTTTCACATCAATTCGCAAAATACAAAGTATATATCATATAAAGATCTCTTGGGAGGAGGGGGGTGTCCTTCCCACAACACTGCTCCAGCCCCTGCTTCCAAGTCCAGAGAGGGAGCTGGGCAACAAAACCAATGTGGGGTCCTTGGGGTGCATGGCACTTCACCCCACCCATCATAGTTACAAGTCCATCCTCCCCCTGGGTCCCAAACTGTGGGATGCAACAAGGAAACACATTCAGTGCCCCTGCTTTGCCACACAGTCCTTATCTTGTCCTGTGGCTGAACTCCAAACTCCTGGGTTCCTTCTCCTCCAGCAGAAGGCAGCAGCTCCAGGCTTCTCCACAGGTCTCCATGCAGGCAGCTCACCATTCCTGCTCTCAGCTCAGTGAAGTCAGCATGCAGGCCATTCTTCTCTCCTGCTCCATGGCTCCACAGAATCACAGCTACCACAACTGGGAAACAAACAATTATCCCAGCCCCCATACTTTCCTTTTACTCAGCAGATCCCATCCCTCGTCGCCATTTTGTAGCAGCAAGCACCCCAATATCCCCAGGGTAGCTGCCAATATAGGTTCTTAGATCTGCTTTTCAAAAGGAAAGCAACTCAAAATGGGTTAACAAGCTTACTTTAATCAAACAAACACACATTACCTAGTTCAGGGGAAAAAGGTCAGCACCCCAAACTTCAGAGTTACAGAACTTCAGAGTTACAGACAGGCTTCCAAACTGTCCCAACATTACATACATCAATACCAAATCACAGTTACCAGAGAGGGAAGCATCAACATCTGGGTTTTCAAAGCCGGGGGGCTCTCAACAACGGCTTCCCAGAGTCTCATCTGGTCAAATCACACAACACTTCTCAAAGTGAGCCCCAAAGCAAAGCCTCTCCTCAGGGCTTATATAGCCTTCTCCTGGCTCAGAGATTGTAACAACCTCCTTGACCCACTGCCCAATCACAAAGTATCAAGGTGTGGGCTTCCCTGAAAAACAAGCCTCCCACCACAGGCTCCAGGTGCACTTATGCTAGGGGCAGGGAAGATCTTTAAATCTGCATTTCCATTACACTCATTTAGCTAGGTGATGCAGTGAATAGAATTCTGAACCTGGGATCAGGAAGACGAGTTCAAATCCTGCTTCAGACACTTACTAGACAGGTAAGTCACTTAAACTCTTTCAGTCTCAGTTCTCTCATATGTAAAATGGGGATGACAGTAGCACCTAACTTCTAGAGTTATTATGAGGATAAAATACGGTATTAGAGTGATTTGCAAACCTTAAAGCACTATACAAATATTAACAATCACTACCACCATCACCATCTATGATATGGCTCACGTCTACTTGGAATGGAAGGGACTACTCACTACTCTTCCATAGCTCTGAGGAAATGACTGTACCCATGGAATGACCTCTCATCTCAGTCTTTTCCTGTCTCTCTGACTTTCACCATTATTTAATCCAATTTGATCCAAGCACCAGTTGTGTTCTCCTTTGATCAGATTCTGGCAAGTCACTTTGAGGACTCATCTACTTTTTTGCTTCTCTTATTATTCTTGGACAAAGGTAGCTTTCAGTATCTCAGAAGGAGAGAGCCTCAGAAGTGGAAAGAAACTGTTTAGCAGACAGAAGCAGAAAGAAACGATCTATTCAAATCTATACTTTAATGATATTACCGTTACAACATATTCAGTAACGGGTTATCTAGTCCTTGTTTGAAGAATTATAATGAGGGGACTCAATTACCTCCAAGGCAGGCAATTCTAATTTTGGATGACTAATTATTTAAAAAAACAACCTTATAATTCTGTTTATATAATTCCTGGGTTTGTCTTGTCAGGCAGCCTCTTAAGTATTTAATGTTATCTGTGGTTACATTAAGTGGAATTTTTCTTTCTATTTCTTTTTGCTAGATGTTACTGATGGTATATAGAAATGCTTAAGATTTATTTGGGTTTATTTTATATCATGCAACTTTGCTGAAGTTGATAATTCAGTTTTTTAGTTGATTTTCTAAATATAGCATCTGCAAAGAGTGATAGTATTGTTTCATCATTGCCCATTTTTATTCCTTCAGCATTTCTAATACACTTTTGAATAAAAGTAGTGATGATGGACATCCTAGCTTCACCCCTGATCTTATTGGGAAGGCTTCAAGTTTATTCCAGTTACAGATAATGTTTGTTCTTGGTTTTAGATAAATACTGCTTATCATTTAAAAAAAAGTTTCCATTGATACCTATGCTTTCTAGTGCTTTAAATAGAAATGTGCACTGTATTTTGCCAAAACCTTTTTCTATATCTATTGATATAATCAAATGATTTTTTTTTATTGATATGGCCAATTATGCTGATCGTTTTTCTAATATTGAATCAACCCTGCATTTCCGTTATAAATACCTTCTGGTCATAATGTATGATCTTTGTAATAGTATTAATATATAATTTTCTTGCTAGTATCTTATTTAAAATTTTTTGTATCAATATTCATTAAGGAAATCAGTCTATAGTTTTCTTTTTTTTCTTTCTTTTCCTTAAATTTTGATAGACTTCTCTAGAAGATTCATATTGTCCTGGGGATTTTTTCTTCAGGAGCCCATTGATGGCTTCTTCAATTTCTTTTTTTTTAAAGAGGGTTATTTAAATATTCTGTTTCCTCTTCTGTTAATCTGGTCAATTTATATTTTTGTAAATATTCATCCATTTCACTTAGATTGTCAGTTTTACTGGCATATAATTGAGCAAAATAACTCCTAATAATTGTTTTTATTTCATCTTCATTGATGATGAATCCATTGTTTTCATTTTTGATACTGGTAATTTGGTTTTCTTCTTTTAATATAGACTTACATGGTCCATTATTGAGTGTACTTTTTTATTGCATTATGGTCTGAAAGGGATGCATTTAACATTTCTGCTTTTCTGCATTTATTTGTGGGGTTTTTATACCCTAATACTTGGTCAATTTTTGTGAAAGTGCTATGTACAAGTGAGAAAAAGGTATACTTTATTCCATTACAATTTAGTTTTTTCCAGAGTTCTGTCATATCTAACTTTTTAAAGATTCTATTCATCTCTTTAACTTCTTTCTTATTTATTTGATTGTATTTATTTAGCTTTGAAAAAGTTGAGATCCCCCACTAGTATAGTTTTACTATTTTCTTATGTAATTCATTTGTCTTTTTCTTTTATGCTATGCCATATATATATATATATATGTGTGTGTGTATATATATATATGTATGTATGTATGTATTTACTATTGATGTCACTTCATTGTCTGTGGTGCCTTTTAGCAAAATGTAGTTTTCCTGCTTATCTCTTTTAATTAGGTCAATTTTTTGCTTTTATTTTGTCTGAGATCCAACTGAAGTGTGATGGATTCTGCTCCAGCACCTTATTTTAACTTTGTGTGTGTCTCTCTGTTCCAAGTGTGCTTCTTGTAAACAACATATTATTGAATTCTGCTTTCTTTTTTTTTTTATTCTTATCATTACCTTAGTCTGTTATATCCTAGAAATTGCATAGAATAGATAATTTTTTTTGATTTTCAAATTTCCTTTACTTCCCTCCCCCCTCCCCACATGACAGCATATAGTCCAGTGTAGGATCTGCAAATGCATTCATATTAGACATCATTCCAATTACAAAGGCGTATTGTACTAGGTGGGATGAAAGATGGTAAGGAAGAAATAAAACCAAACAATGAAAAGAAAAAGATCATTTAGTTTGCTTCCATCAGGATTCAGGCTCAGTTCTTTCTAGTTATATCTCTGGATGGCTCATTTCTCACTTTCTTGAGTCTCTCGTGATTAACTTATATCACTGCATTGCTGAAAAGAGTCCAGTCTGTCATAGTTGGTCATCACAGATATGGTATGTCTGTGATTGTATACAAATTTCTTCTGATTCTACTCTTCTCGCTCAGCATCAGTTTGTATCAGTCTCTCCAGGTAATTATGAAATCTGTCACCTCCTCATTTCTTATAGCACAATAATATTCCATTACATTCATATACCACATCTTGTTTAGCCATTCCCCAATTGATGGGCACCCCTTTAGTTTCCAATTCTTTGCAACCACAAAAAGGGCTGCTAAAAATATTTTTGTACATATAGGTCTTCCTCCCACTTCTATGATCTCTTTGGGATATAACCCTAGAAGTGGTATGGCTGGGTCAAAGGGTATGAAATTATTTATAATCCTTTGGGCATAATTCCAGATTGCTCTCCAGAATGGTTGGATAAGTTCACAACTCCACCAGCAATGTATTAGTGTTCCAATTTGTCCACATCCTCTCCAGAATTTGTCACTTTCTTGTTTTGTCATCTTAGCCAATCTGACTGGAGGGATGTGGTATCTCAGAGTTGTTTTGATTTGTATTTCTCTAATTAATAGTGATTTAGGGCATTTCTTCATATGCTTATAGATATCTTTAATTTCTTTCTCTGAAAACTTCCTGTTCATATCCTTTGACCATTTATCAATTGGGGAATGACTTGTATTCATATAGATTTGGCTTAATTCTCCATAAATTTTAGAAATGAGTCCTTTATCAGAGACACAAGTTGTAAAAATTCTTTCCCAATTTTCCACCTCCCTCTTGATCTTGGTTGCATTGGCTTTGTTTGTACAGAAGCTTTTCAATTTAATGTAACCAATATTATCCATTTTGCATTTTATAATGCTCTCTAATTCTTATTTGGTCCTAAAGTCTTCCCCTCTCCACAGATCTCTCAGGTAAACTATTCCTTGCTTTCCTAAATTGCTTACAGTATCATCCTTTACACCTAGATCATGCACCCATTTGGACTTGATTTTGGTATATGGTGTTAGATAATGGTCTATGCCCAGTTTCTGCCATACTGTATTCCAGTTTTCCCAGCAGTTTTTGTCAAACAGTGCATTCTTATCCCAAAAACTGGGGTCTTTGGGTTTATCGAACAATAGATTGCTATATTCATTGACTGCTGGGTCTCCTGCACCTAATCTATTCCATTGATCCACTACTCTACACCTCTGCCAGTACCAAGCAGTTTTGATGACTGCTGCTGTATAATACAGATTAAGATCTGGCATAGCTAGTCCACCTTCCCTAGCGTTTCTTTTCA
Organism: Gymnobelideus leadbeateri; assembly: GCA_011680675.1. NCBI lineage: Eukaryota > Metazoa > Chordata > Mammalia > Diprotodontia > Petauridae > Gymnobelideus > Gymnobelideus leadbeateri. Next base: position 109,547 of record WOXC01006480.1, read on the forward strand.
TTAATTCCCTTGATATTCTAGACCGTTTGTTTTTCCAAATAAATTTTGTTATTATTTTGTCTAACTCTACAAAGTAGTTTTTTGGTAAATTGATTGGTATGGCACTAAATATATAGTTTAGTTTGGGTAAAATTTCATTTTTATTATATTAGCTCGACCCAGCCACGAGCAATTGATATTTTCCCAACTATTTAGATCTGCTTTTATTTGTGTGAGTAGTGTTTTGTAGTTGTGATCATATAGATTCTGGGTTTGTTTTGGCAAGTAGATTCCCAAATATTTTATAATGTCTACAGTGACTTTAAATGGGATTTCTCTTTCTATCTCTTGCTGTTGAGTTTCATTAGAGATGTACAGGAATGCTGAGGATTTATGTGGGTTTATTTTATATCCTGCAACTTTGCCAAATTTATTTATTGTCTCTAGTAGTTTTTTACTTGATTCTCTAGGATTCTCTGAGTATATCATCATATCATCTGCGAAGAGTGATAGCTTGGTCACTTCTTTACCTAATTTGATTCCTTTGATTTCTTTTTCTTCTCTAATTGCTACTGCTATTGTTTCTAGTACCAGATTGAATAAGAGGGGTGATAGTGGACACCCTTGTTTCACTCCTGATCTTATTGGAAAGGCTTCTAGTTTATCCCCATTGCATATAATACTTGCTGATGGTTTTAAATAGATGCTCTCAACTATTTTAAGGAAGGCTCCATTTATTCCTATACTTTCTAATGTTTTTAATAGGAATGGGTGTTGTACTTTGTCAAAAGCCTTTTCTGCATCTATTGAGATGATCATGTGGTTTCTGCTAGTTTTATTGTTGATGTGCTCAATTCTACTGATGGTTTTCCTAATGTTAAACCATCCTTGCATTCCTGGAATGAATCCTACCTGATCAGAGTGTATTATTTTTGTGATAAGTTGTTGGAGTCTTTTGGCTAATATTTTATTTAGAATTTTTGCGTCTAAATTCATGAGGGAAATTGATCTATAATTTTCTTTCTCTGTTTTATCTCTTCCTTATTTAGGAATCAGTACCATATTTGTGTCATAGAAAGAGTTTGGTAGGACTCCTTCTTCACTAATTTTCCCAAATAGTTTGTAGAGTATTGGAATCAATTGTTCTTTAAATGTTTGATAGAATTCACTAGTGAACCCATCTGGCCCAGGAGATTTTTTCCTAGGGAGTTCATTGATGGCTTGTTTGATTTCTTTTTCTGAGATGGGGTTATTTAGGTAATTCACTTCCTCTTCAGTTAATCTGGGCAACTTGTGATTTTGTAAATATTCATCCATTTCACTAAGATTGTCATATTTGTGTGCATACAATTGGGAAAAATAATTCCTCATTATTTTTTGATTTCCTCTTCATTAGAGGTAGATTCACCCTTTTTATTTTTTATACTCATAATTTGGTTTTCTTTTTTCTTTTTTTTATCATATTGACTAAGGGTCTATCAATTTTGTTGATTTTTTCATAAAACCAGCTCTTAGTTTTATTTATTAATCTATTCTACACTTATTGTTATGTTTACTGTGTGTTTCTTTCCCATACATATACATAAATGAGGAAAGAGAAAGCTGTTACAATGAAGGGGAAGAGCAGGGAGGTGAAAGGGAATGAGTCAACCTTATTCTCATTGGATTTGGTGTAAGGAGCAAATAACATACACATTCAATTGTGTATCTTACCCTGCAGGAAAGTAGTAGGGAAGGGGATGGAGGGGGTAATGATAGAAGGGAGGGCATATTGGAGAAAGGGATAGTTAGAAGCAAACACTTTTGAAAAGGGACAGAGTCAAAGGAGAAAATAGAATAAATGGGGGGACATCCATCCTATTTTCTCCAATTATTCTTCTTTTTATCTTTTTATTTTTTAAAATTTATTTTTAGTTTTCAACATTCATTTCCACAATATTTTGAATTTCAAATTTTTTCCCCATCTCTCCCCTATCCCCCACCCCAAGATGGCATGCATACTGATTATCTCATCCCCTAGACTGCTCTCCCTTCTATTGCCCCCTGTTTCCCCCTTCCCCCCTTCCTCTTTACTTTCTTTTAGGGCAAGATGGATTTCTATACCCTATTTCTTATATATCTTATTTCCTGGTTGCATGTAAAAACAATTTTTTAACATTTGTTTTTAAAACTTTGAGTTCCAGATTCTCTCCCTTCTTCCCTCCTCACCCACCCCCATTGAGAAGGCAAACAATTCAATAAAGATTATACATGTGAAGTTATGTAAAACTTTTTCATGGTAGTCATATTGTGAAAGCCTAACTATATTTCCCTTCATCCTATTGTGCCCCCCCATTTATTTTATTTTCTCCTTTGATTCTGTCCCTTTTCAAAAGTGTTTGCTTCTGATTATCCCCTCCTCCAACATGCCCTCCCTTCTATTGTTCCCCCTTCCCCCGTTATCTCCTTCCCCACTACTTTCCTGCAGTTTCTTATTTGAAATAATTTTTTTCATTCTTCTTCCTCCCTTTTTCTCCCAGGGCATCCAACTTTTTCACCTATGCATTTTTTTTACATTATCCCAATATAATCAACTCAGCACCATACCTTCTTTCTATAAAGAATCCTTTTAGTTGCCCTAATAATGATAAAGTTCTTAGTTACATGTATCACCTTCCCATAGAGGAATGTAAACAGTTGAACCTTACTTAGTGCCTTATAATTTTTCTTTCATGTTTACCATTTTATACTTCTCTTGAGTTTTGTATTTGAAAGTAAAATTTTCTATTCATCTCTGGTCTTTTCATTATGAATGCTTGAAATAACTCTATTCTTTTAAATATAAATTTTTTTCCCTTGAAAAATTATAATCAACTTTGCTGGGTAGGTTGTTCTTGGTTGTAATCCCAGCTATTTTGCCTTCTGGAATATTATATTCTAAGGCCTTCACTTCTTTAACATAGTAACTTAAATCTTTTGAGTTTCTGGTTGCACTTCCATAGTATCTGAATGGTTTCATTTCTGATTTCTTTAAATATTTTCTCTTTGACCTGGGAGCTCTGGAATTTGGCTCTATAATTCCTAGGAGTTTTCATTTTGGAATCTCTTTTAGTTGGTGATGAGTGGATTCTTTAATTTTTATTTACCCTGTGTGTTGTTGTTTGTTATTTCAGTTGTGTCCTATTTGTGAGCACATTTTGGATTTTCTTGGCAAAGATACTAGAATGGTTTGCCATTTTTTCCCTCAAGCTCCTTTTACAGATGAGGAAACTGAGCTAAACAAGGTTAAGTGACTTGCCTACGGTCACTTAACTAGTAAGTTTCTGAGACCATATTTGAACTCATGGAGATGTGTCTTTCTGACTCCAGGATAGGTACTCTATCCTCTGTATCACCTCTAGATACCCTAAGATATTGGGGCAGTTTTCCTTAATCAGTTTTTGAAATATGATATCTAGGCTCCTTCTTTTACTATTACTTTCAAGTAGTCTGATAATTTTTAAACTTACTCTCCTTGATATTTTTTCTAGGTCAGTTGTTTTTCTGATGAAATATTCCACACTTTATTTTATTTTTCCATTCTTTTGACTTTATTTTATTGTTTTTTGATCTCTCATGCAGTTATTAGCTTCTACTTACCTAATTTGAATTTTTAAGGGATTATTTTCTTCAGTGAGATTTTGTATCCCCCCCTCCCAATTTGGTCAGTTTTGCTTTCTAAGGAGTTATTTCTATCAGTGAAAATCTTCACATCCTTTTCTGTTTGTCTGATTCTGTTTTTTTTTTTAAAATCACCTACATGTGTTAAAAATCACCTACATTTAAAAAATCACCTACATGTGTTATTTTCTTCAGTATTTTTTGTGCTTTTATTTTACCAAGATATTATATTTTCATAATTTTCTTTTCTTGTTCTCATTTCTTTAATCATTTTTTTTCTCTGTTTTTATTTGCTTTTGAAAATAACTTTTTTAATCTCTTCCAGGAATTCTTGTTTGTCTTCTATCTAATTCACATTTTTCTTGGAGATTTTTCTTGTAGGTATTATTTTTGCTTTTTTTTTTTTTGGAGGGCAATTGGGGTTAAGTAACTTGCCCAAGGTCACATGGCTAGGTTTTTTGTTTGTGTGGGTTAAGTGTGTGAGGCCAGATCCGAATTCAGGTCCTTCTGACTCCAGGGCTGGTGCTCTACTCACTGTGCCACCTAGCTGCCCCATGGGCATTATTTTAAAGTTGTTTAATGGAGAATTTTGGGAGTGCTTGACTGAGTGTATCCTCTACTCTGCCATCTTGGCTCTACCCTAGAAATCCTTACCTGTTCTTTTTTTTAAAAATATTTTTATTGATAGTTTCTTTTTCTTACATCACCAGTGTATTCCATGTATCCTTCCCTGTCCCTCTCCCAGAGAGCTCTCCCATGTGACAAATAGTATTTTTTGGAGAGGAAAAAGAGGAAAAAAGTCACCATAACTGATTGATACATTGAAAAAAATTGAAAACAGATTCTTTCTGATTGGCACAAGTACGGAAGGCTTCATTGCTACATTAGTATTTGAATTAGACCTTCACAGGCAAAAATATGGCCATTATACATTCCAGGCATAAGTGGTGACATGAACAAAGGCACAAAAGAGGGAAGGTAATATGTTTAGGGCTTAGTGAATAGTTCAGTTTAAATGGAACATAGTATATGTGAAAGAGAATAAAGTTAAAAAAAAAATGGATGTGTAAGATGATACAAAATGGCAGAGGTCCTTGAGTATCTTCTTAAGGAATGTGAATCCACTATGCATATAGTGAATAATACTACAGATCATGACGGGTTTCTCTTTAGAAGTATATTTAATTTTGACACTATCATGGCAATTTCAGTAGCTACCATTGGTGGGGGATTATTGCTCTGAAATTATGGCTATTTATAGAAATGTCTAGGTTTCTTCTAGTTGGAGAAATGAGCATATACTTGCCTTCAGTCAATTATGTTTTTTTCTTTTTCTTTTATAAGAAACGTGGTATGAATCAGGCAAGTGAGCCCCAAGAGGTCATTATATAATAAAAAAATTGCCTTATAATTATGAAAATAAATATTGGTTAATTCTATTTATAAGCAACATGATAGACAATTTAGGGCATATTTAAAGAAAATGTTTAAGTATCTTTGGATCATTTAAGTTATTCTTTGCCTAACTTGAATAATTATTGAATTTCTGCTTAGCTGTTCTAGATCATGACTAGAAAAGCAATTCATTCCCAACCTTTTAATATAGTTGAAAACATTCTGAAGCATAATCACACACTGTTTTTGGTTCTGTGGCTTCACAGCTGCTTGGCATTAAAAACCCTTCAGGGGGATTTTCTTGATGTTATTTCTTTGAAGAACACTTTTAACTAGAGCTTACCACTTCTTAGAGAGAAAGCATTCTATTGCATCCTCAGTTTCTATTCTTGGAGAGTTTTCCCTGCTTGTTCTTGCTTGTGTCTTATTTACATAAAAGAGGAACTACTTTCTGCTTCATGTGCTTGGATTCAATAAAAAAACCAGATTATAAAGCTTATCTTCCAAAGGGGTGCACCTAGATGGGAAAAACCGTGACTCCTACCCACAACAATCCTTTTTTAATCAGAAGGGATTCATCTTTCTCCACTTGACTACTTCTGTGAATTCACTCTAACTACCCTCTTCCCTGCTGATATCTGCCATGCATCTGAAGAGAATTGATTTCTTTACTCTACAAGGAAGGCTTCCAGCATTTTTATAGCTTACTTTTTAACTCATATTTATGGCACAAACTGCTTGTAAATGGATTTTTGTATTTTTTTAAATCACCTATATGCAAACATAAATAGCTCTCAAGAAGAGATGAACAGTATTATGTGAACTTAAAAAATATTTATTAAATACCTGTCGCTCTCAATGCACATGTTATCCACAGTCATTACATACAACATCATTGAGCTAAGTTTAAAAATTATATAAGGTCATTTTCAGATACTACACTGAGAAGTGCTGCAGGGCCATTAGTTGCCAGAAATGATAATGAATGAATGATATTTGACTTTTCTGAGGAGAGGCCTGATAGAACTAAAAATATGCAATCTTTGAGGTCAAATGGTCAAGTTTTGTATTTATTTATTTTTTTTTTTTTAAACAAATACTTTATTAACTTCTGTTTTACATCATTCATTTCCGCCAGGTTTTGAGTTACAATCATTTTCCCCCCATTATTCCCCTACCCAACCTCCCAGAATAGCAGTCCCACAAGATATCGGTTCCTCCAATCTGCTCTCTCCCATACCTTCTCCCATACCCCCATCGACTTTTCCATTAGAGGAAGATGAATCTTTGTGTCCCAATGCCTGCACATCTTATCTCCCAATTATAGGCAAAAGAGTATTAATAATAGTATTTATATATATATTTGAAACATTTAATGTTACGATCTTGAATTTCAGATCCATTTCCTTCCTCCCTTGTCACCCATTCCTTCTTGGGATATAAGTAATTCAGTATATGTTGTACATGTCTAGCTATGCAAAACATTATCATAGTAGATATATTGTACAAGGCTGCTTATAATTCCCTCCCACTCATCCCACCCCCCACCTGGTCCATTCCCTACATGATCCTGTCCCTCTTCTATAGTGGGTACTTCCAACCTCCCCTCACCCCAAGGATGCCCTCCCATCCATCATCCCTCCTCTCATCCCCCTTCCCCCTATCCTGCTGCAGGTTGAGATATCCCATTTAGTATGTATGTCATTTTCTCCCTGAACCAAACTCAATGTGAATGTGGTTTTGCCTTTTTAGCCTTCCTTATTCTCCCCCTCCTTTGCACCCACTTCCCCTACATGAGATAGTTTACCCTACCATGTCTCTCCCCATCTCCTCTTGCCACTTTCCTCTCTCACCTCATAATTTCATCCCTTGAGTATTCTCCCTTCCCAACAAATTCAACCTATGCCCTCTATCCATATATAACTGTAACCATATACACACACATTCACATATGTATTCATATGACCACACCCCCTTCTTCCATTATTTTCATAGTGAGAAAGATATCATCAGTCACAGTTATTGCTTTTCCATATAGGAATGTAAATAGTTCAACTTTGATAAGTTCCTTTTGATTTCTTTTCCCTGATTACCTTCTCAGGCATCTCTTGCTTCTTGTGTCTGGATGTCAAATTTTCTATTCAACTCTGGTTTTTTCCTCAAGAATGCTTGAAAGTCCTCTATTCCACTGAATGACCATATTTTCCCCTGAAACAAAATACTCAGTTTTGCTGGGTAGGTGACCCTTGGGTTCATTCCCAGTTCTTTTGCCCTCTGGAATATCATATTCCATGCCCTTCGATCCCTCAGTGTAGAAGCTGCCAGGTCCTGGGCTATTCTGATTGTGTTTCCACAATATTGAAATTGTTTCTTCCTGGCTGCTTGTAGTATTTTCTCCTTGATCTTGGGATTCTGGAACCTGGCTATAAATTTCTCTAGTTTTCTTTTTGGGATCTTTTTCAGGAGGTGATCGGTGGATTCTTTCAACCTCTATTTTGCCCTCTGGATCTAAAACATCAGGGCAATTTTCCTTGAGAATTTCTTGAAGGGTGATTTCTAGGTTCTTTCTTTGATCATGGCTTTCAGGTAGTCCAATAATTTTTAAATTGTCTCTCCTGGATCTATTTTCCAGGTCAGTGGTTTTTCCCATGAGATATTTCACATTGCCTTCTAATCTTTCGTTTGTTTGGATCTGCTTAACAGCATCTTGATTTCTCATAAAGTCATTAGCTTCCATTTGCTCCAGTCTAACTCTGAAGGAATGAATCTCCTCAGTGAACTTTTGAGATTCTTTTTCCATCTGGCAAATTCGACTTTTTAAGGCATTCTTCTCCTCATTGCCCTTTTGGGCCTCCTTTGCCATTTGAGTTAGTCTATTTTTTAAGGTGTTGTTTTCCTCAGTCAGGCTGTTGACCCTCATTTCATACTTTTCCTGCATCCTTCTCATTTCTCTTTCTAATTTTTCCTCCACTTCTCTTATTTGATTTTTAAAGTCCTTCTTAAGGTCCTCTATGGCCTGCAACCCGCTCATGTTTTCCCCTGGGCTTTTGGAGCAGGACTTCTGACCTCACAGTCCTTTTCCCGCTCTATGCCCCCAAAATAGGAGTCTAGGGTTGCATTTTTCTGTTTCCTTTGCCTTGGCATGTTGCCACTTAATTGCTTGACTTTTGGGCTTGTTGCCACACTATGGCTTTAAGGCCAGATAGAGGAATTTTCGTCCCAAACGTGTGGGGGGCAACTTCCGTTTCTGGCAAGCTGTAAACCCACCCACAACTTCCACCCTAGATCACAATCCAGATCCAGGGAGGTTAAAGCAAGAGCGATTACCCCCCAAGACTGATCGCTGGATCTCCCCACGATTTGTAGGCTGGGAGCCGGAAATGCCTATGAAAACTACACAATGGCGTGTCTCCTCAGCGGCTTCTAGCCCCCAGGGGAGGGAGCTGACGCATTCCCCAAATACAGGTCCCAAAGTCCATAGGACACTAACCTCTTACTTTGTCCTAGGCAAGTCTATGTTGATAATTCTGGGGTCGCCACAGTTCCTGGTGTTCTGGGGTTCCTCCAGCCGGCTGCTGGCCCTGCCGCCCTGGGGCTAAAACCTCGGCTCGTGGACCTGGGCTCGGCTCGGCTTAGCTCCTGCGCTCTGCGCTCTGGGCTCTGCGCGCTGCCGGCTCCCAGACCGCTGCGCTGGTCCTTCCTGCAGGGTGCTGGGCTGTCCTCAGCGGGAGGTTAGCTTCTCTGTGTCGTTCTGTGGGTGCTGGGGCTCCAGAAGTTTTTCAGAGTCCTTTATTACATAGTTTGTGGAGAATCTGGGGGCAGAGAGGCTTGGATGAGCTGTTTCTACTCCGCCATCTTGGCTCCGCCCCCCAAATGGTCAAGTTTTGAATGATGGGAGATTACCTCAAAGTGCATTAAATTGAGTGGGAAAGGAATAAAGGGGTGGCCTATGCCCTAGTCCCTCCTTAAACTGTTAGTGATCTCATCCATTCCCATAGCTTCAAGTGTTACTTCTCTCTCTCTCTCTCTCTCTCTCTCTCTCTCTCTCTCTCTCTCTCTCTCTCCTCTCTCTCTCTCCCCCTCTCTCTTTCTCTCTCACTCTTCCCCCCTTTTTTCTTTCCCCTTCCTTTCTCCCTCCCTCTCTTTTTCTCTCTCCCCCCGTCTCTGTCTGTCTAATGCTTTATTTGCATGCTTCATTTTCATACTGGGTTCCCAGGAGATACTGCTCAGGAATATTTCTATGGAGGGTGTGACTTTCCATAAGGGCATCTTCCCATAAGGGCATCTTTCCCACCAGAATCTTGCCTAGTATAGTAGAAGAGTTCTAAATTGACATGGAACTTGAAAGCAGGTACACAGCACAAATCAGTTATATATTGGGATGTTATTCATTCCATCTTTAATTGTCTCTGAAGCAGCATACGAAGTAACTGTTGTTCAGTTACTGAATACCACTCAGAAGGAATTGTCAGAAAGGTTCAGTTGTGTCTTTAGGGAGCAGTCTATCCACAAAAGGGGAAATAAGTCTGTGGAGGGATGGACCAGAGGATCTCTGTCTCTTTCCCTGTGCTTCCAGCTTCTTTTCCTCAGAGGGCCAGGATGTCTCTAGTCCCAGAGTCCAGGAGTTCAGCATCAACCTCATTCAAAATGTCCCTAAAGGCCCAGTGCCATGGAGGTGGTGCTGTGAAAGTAGTCAGAGGAGGGAAGGAGGCAACCTTATACTTGTCATTAAAGGTTAAGGGTCACATTCATTCTGTGTGCTGGTACCTAGGTCACAGTCAGGGTTGCAAGAAATAGAGGAGGAAAGACAGTTCAGATACCACCTCCTTGGTAGCAGACATTAGGGACCCATGGATGAAGGGAGCCTAGTAATGTACATTGAGGGGAATGATGGAGTCTTGCCTCTCACTTTTAGATCAGTTTTTCTTGTGGCAGCATCACAATCAAGAGTCTTTTAAAGTCATTTCAACAAGTCCTGGGCCTGCTTCTCTCAACAAGAGGGCAGATTTAATAAGTCAGGCCTTCTTCCATCCTAAGGTAGTGCTGACAATGCTCGGGTGGGGCTAAGGGGCAGTAAGAATCAGACCAAAGAGTACTTGAGGTAAAGTAGACGTAGAGTGCAAGGCAGGGATATAGAGTGAGGCCTGCCAAGAGAGGGCCTAAGTCCTCCTCCCTATGCTGTCCTTATGAAGGTGAGGGATCCAGGACTTGTCTTTGCAACCTTCCACACATTCTGTACTTGGATAGAAAGAGCCTGGGGATGGCAGGAATCTGAGAGTGGCATCCAAAGCTAGAGTCCAGTCAAAGTCTCTCTTGACTCTCACAGTCTTTCTGTTGACCAACGTATGGATTCCAGGAGGCAGAACTTCCTCTGAGCTCATCTGTGGGAGGATGGGAGAAAGGGTGATTTTGACCAGCCATCCTGGGGACAGCAGGGATACAGGGGGGCTAATCATGGAAAGAGGCTTTGGTAAAAGTCTCTGTTCTAGGGATTCATTGAGAATCAGTCAAGGAGGTTGGCTTAGGCTGGATGCAGTACATGTGTCCTGGATGCCAGCAGTCACTTTAAGTTCTCAGTGTTAGGGTTAGGGGTTAGTGTTAGGTTAGTATTAGGGGGAATCTACGGTCTAGTGTTATGCACTTTGAAGCAGATGTTGTGGGGATATTGGGGGACAGCTCATACTCCATACATGATGCACTCCAAATTGGGGGAGGGAACTGATGCCCCGGAACCTCCCCATTTGGCTATCACCTTCCTTGGGTCCTGGGTGGGTGTTTCTCTGATCAGGTCATGCCTACTGAGGAAAGCATGCAGAGGGTAGGAGAGGAAGGAGAAGGGAAAGTGGCTTTGAGTGGAGCAGGGTTCAGCAGGAAGCTCTGGGCCTGGGCTGTTCTCTGGGTCCCTTCTTCACTCCTGCTGCTGCAGCCCTGCAGCCCTCCCTTTCCCCCCAAGGAGGACAAACATGACATTGAGCTCAACTGTTATCTCTATGTAAGATGTGTTTCAAACATATTTCTGTGTGTTTCAAAGCCCCTTTCAAGCTTTGGTTGCTTATATTTGTATATTAAAGGACCAGAAATGAAGCTGAAGTGGTATAAGAAACTAAGATCCTGACTCCTGGGCTTAGGGGTGTGTGTGTGTGTGTGTGTGTGTGTGTGTGTGTGTGTGTGTGTGTGTGTGTATTTCTCTACTACCTACATATCTTCATGGACTAGTAGAAGCTTTTTATTGTAAGAGTTGAGAACCATAAAGAGAACTTTGCTAGTGTTTGAACAAATAATCATTAGATTAGCTTTTAGTAATATAAAATTTGGGATGCATATGAAATATTTAAGATGAGCTATAGTAAGTTTACCCATGGAGACCCCAAACCCAGTGAACAGGAAGTTGAATCCAAAGAAAAGATTAAATAAGAGAGCATTGGGGAGTTCAGAAGACCCTCTTATGCTCTAAAGATCTTGGTGGGTAAGTGGAAGCCTAGCCAAGACTCAGAAGGAAATAAAACATTTTATTGAAAAGATTGGTAGCAGAAGAAAAACTTGGTTTAACCTAAAATAATGTTATTGTGACAATTCTACATAGGCTTTAGTTGAGCCTCAAGTTGTATGCAGTAGAATGGTATCCATTTGATCTGGGTGGAGACCATAAGACTAGTGGGGCACAGGCCTAATGGGAACAATGTGATGATGTCATTAGAAGATATTAGTGGTCCTGCAACTATTAGAGGCATGCGCTGTTCCTCTACATATGTGCTATGGACATGTGCTCTGCATATGTCTTGGTTATGCATTTGTTCCCTATATGAGTGCCTTTTCACAGGCATACCCTGGCCACATATTGTTCTCCATGAGTATTTTCTACTTATGTCCATTCTTTCCACTAATGTATATATCTATATAAAAAAGTACACCATAGGTTTATAGGAAAGACGTTTTGTTGCTACTTTAAAAAAAATGCTGTTTTTTTTCCTTTGGACAGCTAAGTGGTGCAGTGGATAGAATACTAGGCCTGAAGCAGGAAGACTCATCTTCCTGAGTTCAAATCTGGCCTCCGACACATATTAGCTGTATGCTTCTTGGCAAGTCACTTAATCCTGTTTGCCTCAGTTTCCTCATCTGTAAAATAAGCTGGAGAAGGAAATGGCAAACCACTCCAGTATCTTTGCCAAGAAAATCCCAAATGGGGTCATGAAGAGTCAGACATGACTGAAATGATTAAACAACAAAAAATTTCCCTTTAAATATCTGTTCTTTGAACTAATTGTTAATCCTGGCTGACCATTAATGTGATAAATTGGTGGGGACTTCTTGAGGTATGGTTTTTCAAGGTACTCACACCCCTGAAAACTATTTGGGGGATTTGTCTTCTTAATTGGGGGGATGCCACTAGGTGTACCACAGAAGACTCTTACATCTACTTATCAAAACCTCATTTTTCTCCTTCACATACTTTAAATTCCGGCCAAAATTGCCCACTTTACTGTTTTTGACACACCATTCCATGTACTATCTGCCTGTATTTATCCTGGTTTTCTCTCAAATCTAGCATGCCCTCTCTCTTCATTTCTCCCCCTTGGAATCCCAAGCTACCTTCAAGACTCCTTGAAGAAGTTTGAGGACAACTTCCTGATTGAAGTCTTTCCTAAATACTCTACTGTTGGTGCCTCTCCAGAGTTAGAGGACCCAGTTTAAATACTTGATGCTTATCAAGCATCAATAATTAATGCTTTGGTGCTTTCTACTTCTGTGTCCTTGGGCAAGTCATTCAACCTTTTCTGCAACTCAGTTTCCTCATATTTAAAATGAGGGGCTTTGATTCTGAGATATCTTTTAGCTTTGTTCCTATAAATCAATAATTTATTAAATTCTTATTCTAGGCATAGCATATTAAATATTATTAATATTTAGGATATGAGACACTATATGCTAAGATCTGCAATAGGTGATAGAGCTCAAAGTGAAACAGTTCCTGCCCTCAAGGAACTTATATTCTCTTAGGTGAGACAACATGTACAAGTATATACAAAATTAGATTCAAGGCAATTTTGGGAGAAACGAAGAACTAGAAACTGGGGGTATTATTAAAGACTTCAGGTAGGTGAGCTGATTCTTAAAAGAAACTCGATATTCTACAAGGTGGAGGTGAGGCAGTACTAAATTCTAGGAATGTGAGGTAGTCAATGCAAAGGCATGGAGATAGGAAATGCAATGGGAGATGTGAGAAAAAATAAGACAGCTTGAATGGAATGTAGAGTTCATAAAGGTCAGAAGTTTATGTTACAGAGGTTGCCTCCCATGGAGCATCATCTGAGGTTTAGCACTGAAGGGTTTGTACTTTGAGATGTGAAAATGATCCATTTATCAACCACTGAGTAAGTAGTAAGAGCTGATAACTCATTGTATCTCTAAAAGGGAGTGAACCACTTTCTCCCTCCTTTCTCTTCTACTACTCTCCATAGATCATGTCAGGACTATTTGAATCTCTCCCTTTAGGGGTGTAGGAGGAGACTGGTACCATTTCCCTTCTTTGGCTGCATGTCAGCTATAAGCACATGTCTTCCCTATTAGAATATAAACTCTTTGTGCTTAGGGATTTTCATTCTTTGCATTCCTATTCCTAGTGCTTAGCATAGTGCCTGGAAAATTTTGTTGTTCAGTCATTCAGTCATGTATGACTCTTTGTGACCCTGTGGACCATAGCACACCAGGCCCTTCTATTCTCCACTATCTCTCCAAGTCTGTCCAAGTTCATTTTCATTGTTGCCATGACGCTATCTATACATTTCATCCTCTGGCATCCCCTTCTATTTTTGCCTTCAATTTTTCCCAACGCTAGAGGCTTTTCCAATGAGTACTGCCTTCTCATTATATGGCCAAAGAGTTTATCTTTCAGCTTCAGTATTAGACCTTCCAATGAATAGCCTGAATTAATTTCTTTAAGTATTGACTGATTTGATCTCCTATCTGCCCAAGGAACTCTCAAAAGTCTTTTCCAGCACTACAGTTCAAGTGTTGGTTCTGTGGTGCTCAGCTTTCCTTATAGTCCAACTCTTATAGGAATATATTACTATTGGAAAATCATAACTTTGATTATATGGACCTTTATTGGCAAGGTGATGTCTGCTGTCCAGATTTGCCATAGCTCCCCTTTCAAGGAGCAAATGTCTTTTAATTTCATGGTTGCAGTGATCATCTGCAGTGATCTTTGAACTCAAGAATATTAAATCTGACACTGACTCAAGAATATTAAATTTGACATTTCTTCTTCCTCTGTTTCCCAGGAAGTGATGGAACCAGTTGCCATGATCTTAGTTTTTTGAGGATACTTAATTTCTTCTAAGGAATTCACAACTATAATAGTATGTGTATGTACATATATTTTTTATATATATGTACATAGACACACATATAGTGATCACCTGAATTAAATCCATCCATTTCCATTCATTTAAGTTCACTGACACTCAAGTTTAATCTTTCCATCTCCTGTTTGACAACATCCAGCTTACCTTGGTTCACAGATTTTACATTCCAGGTCTCTATACAATATTATCTTTGCAGCATTGGACTTTGCTTTGTCACCAGATGCATCCATAGCTGGACTTCCTTTCTGCTTTGGCCCAGTTGCTTCATTAGTAATGGAGTTATTTGTAGTTGTCCTCCATTCTTTCCAAGTAGTAGATTATATACCTTCTGACTCTAGGGGCTCATCTTCTGATGTCATCTCTTTTACCATTTTAGTCCATGGGGTTTTCTTGACAAAGATACTGGAGTGATTTACCATTTCCTTCTAGAGTGAATCACCTTTTGTCAGAACTCTCCACTATGACCTGTCCATCTTGGGTAACCGTGCCACATTTCATTGAGCTATGCAAGGTAGTGATGGGGTTGGGGTGAAAAGTAGTAGGTACTTCATTAATACTTACTGATTAATTGATGTCCTGCTTGGGTGAGCTTGAGACTGAATCCTATTATCCAGGATTCCCTACTGTTTTTCACCCCTTCCCTGAGAATAGATAACTGAACATCAATCCCAAGGTGATCATGTCAGGACTTGGAGTTAACCTTGTGAGTGTGAGAAGCCAAAAATCTTGGAGTCCCTTGGTCAAAGATGACAAACAACAGGAAGAGTTTCACTGGAGAATATGACCACTGATGGGGAGTAATTCGACCCTAGAAATCAGAAAGTTGGAGGGAATCATTTGGATAGTGCAGAGGCAAAGTTAAATTTAAATTGCTTATTTAGTAGTCCCTCTAACTATATAATTGATGTTTTAAGTATCAACCTCACAGGAGAATATAACAACAGTTACAAGTTATTATTAGTGCTTTTTGAGTTTTTCTGTCAATGTGAATTTGTGAGACTTTTGTGTATAGTATTTTTGTTCTTTTTTGATTTGTTTTTGTTCTATTTCTATTTTGAAGAAATAGCTGACCTATATCTGTTCTATGTTGTATATTGAGTATTTTTCTACTTTGTACTTTGGAGAGATTCTATACAATAATCAAAACCTAAGCTTTAAGTTATTTTCCCCAGGACTCTGGCATGGGAGGTGTAAAAGCCAAAGAGTTTAAGAAAAAAGAGCCTGAGTCTATTTTAGGTGGTCAGGCATATTGGGAATCGGCCCAATACGTGGATCTGAAGATGAGAGGGACCCCTTAGTGGAGAGGTAGAAGGTGAAATGCCCCAGTTTCCTGGACCAAGAAGTAGTTGTTATTTAGTGAGTTTAAATCCCACACAGAGGATTTTTTACATTTCATCCTATCACTAATGGAGATTTGCTAGAGTTTGAATATGATAGTGCTATGACCAGACTTATGTCTTAAGAAAATCACTTTGTCAGCCCTATATGCATGTCTATCCATATATCTGCTTCCTCATATATCTCTATATTTATCTATCAATCTTGTTAATCACTGACATAAAGTTTTGGTTATTCAGTAATGAAAAACATTCTTTTGCTCAAAATCATTGCCTTACTTAGTCAATCTAATCCAGGAACTGAAAAGTTGTATCCATTTTGCTGGGGCCACAAACTATGTACCTTGATGTGATCATACAGCATAAAGGAGGGTCTGGCATTGGACCCAAGTTCATGATCCTGACCCCTAATTCTCTACTCCAGATATAGCAAACATAATTTCGGGCAAATTTTCTGTTTTCCTGGCATTGGTTGAAAAAAATATTCCCCAAGCTACTGGATCAGTAGCCATTGCAATAGTCTGGCTCTGCCTGGCATTGACCACTAGCATTCCAATTTAGGCACTAGAATTCTGACATCGTTTGATGTAATGAATTCTGAAGGGGATTGCTTTAATGAACTTAAAATACTTTGTTTCTGCAGTGATCATCTTTAAATAATGATTGTCCCCTAGCTGAACGTAGACAAAACTGGCCTGAAAAGTACAACTGTTACAATGATAAATGTGATAGAGGGTTTCTTGTTGCACCTTTATGAACCCCTGATATGACACTTCACATTAGCCTAAACTGAACATAGGTCCTGAAAGAGTTGCAAGCTCTCTCTCTCTTTCTTTCTCTCCATTCTCCTCCTTCCCACACATCTGTCTCTGTCTCTCCTCTTCCCCCCTCCTCTGTCTTTGTTTCTGATTCTCTGGTTCTCTCTCTCCCCTCACTTCTTTCCCTCTCCTCTATTCCTCTCCCTTCCCCTCCCCTCTTCCCTGTCTTTGTCTCTGTCATTAGCTCTCTTCTCTATTTGGTTCAGGGATTGTTAGGGTCTGGAAAGAACCCTGAATTTGGAATCAGGTGACCTGATTTTGAGTTCCAAGTCCAGTTTAACTCATGAATATGGGAAAGGCCCTTAACCCTTTCATTTAATTTCCCAATTTATACCTCACAGGGCTGTTGTGAAAGAAGTACTTTGGAAACTATAAAGTATCTTAATTTTGTTTTTGGATTCTCTTTTATTTTTAGAGGTAGTGTAGCATAGAGATAGATAGATAAGATAAATAGATAGATAGATAGATAGATAGATAGATAGATAGATAGAAAGAAAACTGACCTTATAGACAGGAAGTCCTGGGTTTAAGTCTAATCTTTAACATAAATTGGCTATGTGACCCTGGGCAAATCACTTAACCTCTGTAAGACTTCAAGCTGCAGAGAAGGTTCATAGTTAATAGGACTTTCCTTATCAGAGAGCGTCTTACGCCAATGAAATCACAAGAAGAGATAGCTAGATGATGCAGTGGATAGAGTGCCAGGTATGGAGTCAGAAAGTTCAAATACCACCTCAGACACATACTAGCTGTGTGACCTCGGACAAATTGCTTAACTTCTATTTACTTCAGTTTCCTTGTCTGCAAAATAATGATAATAATAGCATATACCTTCCAGGATTGTTGGGAAGGCCAAATGAGATATTATTGGCAAAGTATTTGACATGGTGCCTGGCATGTAGTAGTTACTATATAAATGCTGTTGTTGTTATTGTTATTATTATATTCAGCACATCTCTATTTTTGTTTTTAATATAATTTTCATTCTGAATATATCTCTCCTTCTTCCCACAATGAGTTATCCTTTGTAATAAAGAAGTAAAAAAAAGACAAAAAATAGTTCATCAAAACCAATCAATACATGAACTAAGTCTGATAGTAGGTATAACAGTCCACAGCCTTAGTCCCTGACCTCTTTACTTTTTAGAGCCATATCAGCAGAACAGTAGTTTTCTCTTTCTCTTTGCTGGTATGTATACAAATGACGTTTATTCACTAGAGGTCATGCTATTATCTGTAATAAGGACACTGCTAAAGCATATTCAAATTTCAATATGGCATGGAGTAGTGATTTCAGTGGTAGGTATATTCCCTTCACTGGTGACAAATTGCTACCCCTTTACACCTGAGTAGAAGGTAGAGTTCTGAGTGGAGGTTTTCTCTTCAAGAAGAAGTTCAGCACCTGGTTGCTGATTCTGATAGATATGTTATCTGTCACTAGGTTAATATTCAAAAACATATCAGCTAGAAGGCAAAGTCACCCCCACAATATAGTGAAGCATGGGAGGATAATAGACTCATAGTATTCAGAACTAGAAGATATCTAAGAGAGTTTATTCCAAGTTCTTCATTTTATAGCTAAGAAAGTGTAGGTCCAGGGTAGTTAAAGGACTCACCCAAGTTCATGCTGGCATCAAAGCCTAGAATTGAGCCCAGATCCTCTGACTTCAGAGCCAGTATTCTGCTGTACCAGACCTTTAGGGAAGATAGAAATCATGACATTTATGTTTTCTTCAAGTACACACAGTATTTTATGGATATTTTTAAAAGGTCAAAGTATATATTTATTTCACTTTGCAATTTGATTTTTGAAATCATTTACAGAATTCTCTCACATTGGAAAACGATGGCCTTTTCAGGGTAATAAAATTTTTTTTCTCTTTGAGTAAAATAAAGGTTCTTTGATGAACACGATAGGAACATTGAAAAGACATAAATTGAAAATGTCTCAAAGTTTTGACAAAGTAGCATGATGGAAGACATATTTATGTATGTGTTAATATACACATATACATGTATTTGTGTATCTCTCATTTGTCATTTTTATCTCTTTCTTAGCAACAGCTCCTAATAAAACTTATTAATTTATTTTCTCTTTTAGGAAAGTTTTATTGTTGCCTTTTATTTTTATGTCATAGTAGTATTCCCACAATACTCCCATCCTCTTTGAATTCTTCTCTGTAACAACCACAAAAAAATTTAAGCAAAGCAACAGAGCAACTTCCTTAGCCATGTAATGGACATTCCATATCCATAGTGCCCAGCTCCCTGCTGAGGTCAAGAGGGTCTATTTCCTTATGAGTTGTTCAGGGCTCACATTATTGATTACAGATCATAGTATTTCTACTGTTTTTTTTTAAAGTATTACCATTTATATCATTATAGTGATTATGTATATTCCTGTTTTGCATTCCTTCAGGGAAGGAATAGTCCATTATATTCGTATACCACAATTTATTCAGCCATTCCCTAATCAATGGACATTCATTTTGTTTCCAGTATTTTGCTATCCGAAAGAGTACTGTTATGAGTACTTTGTAATATTTTAGTCCTTTTGTCAGTCACTGCCCTTTTTGGTGTATATTCCAGTTCTTAATATCCTAGGACCATTTGAATCACAAAAGAAAGGAGTCCATTGGGTAGATTACTTTGGTGTTTTCATTTTATCATGCTGTAAAATGATTGTAATCCTCAAGGTAAGGGCTGCTACAGTTTTGGCTCTACATTCCCAGCACCAAGCATAGGGCTTGGCTTATGGTAATCATTACTAATGCTTGTCAGTTGGTTGAAAAATATTTAATTCGTATTTGTTTAATTGAAAGGAACTGTAGGAAAAAAATCCAAAGATTTCAATGACCAGATTTTAAGAAGTGTTTATGAGAGAATTGGTTATTCTTTTATATTAGTCTTTCTAATGTTATGGCATATTTCTCAGCCTCTTTCCTTGAATGGACCTTGAGAGACTGCTTCCTCCTCCTCTCCTTTACCCCTTCTACCTCTGAATATTTTGGAATTCTCATTTGGATTATAAGCAGGGTTTAGATAGAGGAGAATTTCATAGCTTTTTAAAAAACAAATTGTTACCTTTTTAAAAGGGTGTTGTTGGTGAGGAAGCATCTTAGGCATGTGGAAGAACATGGGAAGAGGGAAGTTTATTTCATCTAGCAAACACCAATTAATTGCCTTTCTGTGCAAGGCACTGTACTAGGCTCTGGAGATATTAAAATGATAAATAACGTAATTTCTACCCTCAAAAAGCTTGAATTCTGGTGCCACTAGGTGGCACAGTGAATAGAGCACTGGCCCTGGAGTCAGGAGGACCTGAGTTCAAATCCAGCCTCAGACACTTAACACTTACTAGCTGTGTGAGTTACTTAACTGGGGCAAGTTACTTAACCCCAGTGAATAGAGCACTGGCCCTGGAGTCAGGAGGACCTGAGTTCAAATCCAGCCTCAGACACTTAACACTTACTAGCTGTGTGAGTTACTTAACTGGGGCAAGTTACTTAACCCCAGTTGTCCTGTCTTCCTCCCTCCAAAAAGCAAAAAAAAGCTTGCATTCTATTAGGAGGGAATGAAAGATGCACAGAGTAAATACAAAGTTATTTGAGAAGAGTAGTTCTAATAACTGGAAATTGGGATGGATCAGAATTGTCTAATCTTATTTAGATATTCTACCATTGGTTTACAAGTTCCTTGGGACACCATTGCTTTCGTATCCATTCCTGAGGTCAGGACTTTACAAGGAAATGGCTCAGGCATTAGGTTTACACAGCTCTGAATTTTCCAGATAAATTCCCAAAGTTTCCATTTTTCTTTGAGATGTGTGGGCTTGACCCAAATTTCCTAACTGTTTCTTTAAGCTGATAAGCCAAACATGATTCTTTTACTTAAATCCTAAATACCAAAGAGTGCTATTGTGAATTTATGAACCCTTGTTATTTGTGAAATTATCTCTATTGTTACAGTTTGACAAATTGCTAACAGATAGACATCACAAAATGCCAGGCGCTTCAGCTCATTTAACTGCTTTCCTTGGTATTTTATTCTCCCTTCCCTCCATGATTACTGTCATTTTTTTAGCTCTATATTAAATCACCATCTAATTATGCAACATCACAGAAACTCACAACAGAAGAACGTGTCTCACTCTTGAAGTCTAAAAACATGTTTGCCAAGTCAGTTCAGAGATAACTGTGTTGTCACTCCTTCCGACCTTGGTCTGCCCTAATGTTGCGTTAGGCCTCTAGATTTGAGCTTCACTCCCAAAGTTATGGTAGAAATGAGCTCAGATGGACATTAATTTAGAATTGTGTAGGGTGAAGGGTGGGAGCAAAGTGGGAGGTGTGCTCAGTGAGTTTATTACTAGAAAATTCATAGTCACAGATTCACAAATATGGAAAACATATGGATGTGTGTGTGTGTGTGTGTGTGTGTGTGTGTGTGTGTGTGTGTAACAGAGAAAGCACTGTGACTTGGAGTAAGAAGAAATTTGGATTTGAATCTCACCTCCCACACTTCTAAGATGTGTGACCATGGCAAAATCACTTAATGTAATAGTAATGAAATTTGAAGATCCATTTGTATTGCTAAGCTAAGAGGTACTTAGCACCTACTTTCAAATTAAGCCTCTGTTAATGAAACAGAAGGTATGAACCCCGGTTGCTGACATAACAGGAAGGGGCTCAACAGGGAGGAGCTATACTGTATTCAAGGAAGAAAACAAGCTGGACAGTCAGAACTTCTTGGGATAAGCATCATGGAGGCAGGGTACTGCTGGTGGACTGAAGACTGAACTGAGAATTGAGAAGAACTGAGAAAAGGAATGAGAATTGAGAATTGAGACAGAATCTGAGACAGAATTTCCTGGAGCAAGCCATGTGGAAGCTAGATAAAATTATTTTGATTTTGAGAACAGAGCTTATGGTGCTAAGGATTTTGGAGGGCCAGCCAGAGCTGCTGAGGCTGTTGAGGATTTCTGAGGGCCAGCTGGAGTTGCTGAAGACTGCTGGTATTTTGTACAAATGTTGTGGCTTTGTTAATGTGTATGAATGTTCTTGTGGCTTTGTTAAGCCTTGTTTTCCCAGGAACAGAGACTATGAGGGATTTGAGATGGACTGGACACTGTGAGCCCCAATGTGGAGTAGAAACTGCATGGAGAGCTGGACAAGGAGCTGGGAGCTGTCTGCCTTTGAGCTCAGGTGGCAGTTGGTTAAATTTGTGTGGGAGCTGGGACCATGGAAGAGGAACCATGGGAGCTGAAAGCCTGCCCCAAGTCAAGATGAAAAACCTCTCCGTGGGTACTGAGTAGTGACTGATGAAATTGTCTGAGTAGTGATTGATGAAATAGGATACTGAGTAGTGATTGATGAAATTGTAATTTACTTTGACCTAGGGGTGGATGACTTTTGTATTTTCCACTACCCCTTAAAGGGGTACTGAGTAGTGACTATTGAAGTTGTAACTTAATTGCACCCCATGGGTGGAGAACTTTGACTTTTGTACTTTGTGACTCTTAAGGAGCCAAGCCACCTTAAGGATGATTGAATGGTTGAGTTACTAAATGATTGTACTTTGTTGAAAACCAAGTGACCACTTTGGTGAAAACTATGTGGCCATTTTAGTGATAAGTTATTGAGTTGTGACATGGTTAATGCTGTATATTGATTTTCTGAATGCTGTACCTTGATTTTCTGTAAATGTTTTGCTCGGATTTGTTATTGAATAAACAGAGAGTTCACTATACTATGTAATCAGAACATTGAAAACTGTTCATAGTAGCAGTCCTCTGGAAAGCTGCTTGTGCTTGGCTTTACACTTGGCTCGTTTATCTCTCAATTTCCTCATTCATAAAGTGGGGCTAATAATGTCTCCTATCATACAGGATTATTGTTAAGATCAGATGGGATAATGTGTGTAAAATATTTTGCAAACTTTAAAGTGCTATATAAATGGCAAGAGTTACTATTACTACTATGTGGTTTATTTGATAGATATCTATAGGGCACATCCTCTAAGAATTTTAAACCAAATTTACATAGCTGAAGTACAGCAGAATTAAATCTTGAATTTAGGCAATGTGATAGTTGAAATAATTTAAGTCAAAGAGCATACTTAGAGTAGAATGTAAGTTCTTTGAGGGCAGTGACTATTTTATTTTGTGTCTGTATTCCCAGCTTCTCACATAGTGCTTGGAATACAGAATGAGTGAAAAAGTATTTATTAGGCACTTATTATGTGCTAAGCTTTGGGGATGGAAATACAAAAAGCATAGACAGCCCTCTTGAAGCTTACATCATAGTGTGGGAGACAATACTCAGAAGGGAGAGAGAAGACATTAGGTCTAGAAAATTACCAGTATGGTAACTACTTAGGAAAATAGACTGACATGTTCCATCTAGGAACAATGGTAGATTTGATAATAGGTCATAATTCCAGAAGCAGGAGGGGCAGGGAGAGAAAATTTGTATGAGATCAAGGCTCCTTGCTAGGAGAAGGGGATAGACAGAGAGTAGTGAAACATGATTTTTCTGAACTAGTGGTGTGGGAGAGGCAGTCACCAATCAAGAGAGCATACCCCATTTAGGAGGTTTCTCCAGGGTGGGAAGGTAGCCGAAGAGGAGAAGATGGAGAAAGAAAAGCTGAAGGAAACAAACATTCATTAAGCAGGGATAAGCCCTTTATATATATTATTTCATTTGATCCTCACAACAATCCTGGGAGGTAGGTGATATTATTATCATTCCCATTTTATAATTGAGGAAACTGAGGCAGATGGAGGTGATGTGACTTGCCTAACCAGGGTTATACAGTTAGTGTCTTGAGGAAGGATTTGAACTCAAGTTTTCCTCACTCCAGGTCCAGCCCTTTATCCACTGCTCTGTCCACCTGAAGAGTTGGAATAGGTGCTGAGTATCTTATATCATATATCATGCAAATAAGGATCATTTATTTAGAGCTAAAACTTCATGGATGTTTTAGTTCATCCTTATCATTTTTAAGTCAGTCATAATAAACATTTTGATTTGCCCAGGACTTATATTAACAGGTAGTAGGGTCAGAGGTAGAATTTAAGCCTTAAAAATGTTTGTTGAATTTAATTGATAAAGGTTTCTTAACCTCTTTGTACCTGTTTACTCACCCATAAATATGTATTACAAGATCTGATGCACTTATATTAAAGTGATGTAATAAGGATTAAACAGGATAATCAACTTGGAAGTGATATTTAAAAAGCCAAAGTGCCACTCAGATCTTGTTGATCAAAAAGTTAAGATTACTGCTCAGATCTGTTCTTTTGGTAGTTTGTTACCTTGACAAATGTATAGTTTTTTTCTGGAATTTTCTCATTTCTTTGAATGTACTTTTTAAAAAAAATTCAGTTATACTTTATAAATGAATGTATACAGTATTTTACTAGTCATCACAATATATATGATGATTTGAAAAATAATAATTGAAATATGTGTAAGATGCTATTTATTGTATACATAAAGCATGTTTGTGTATTTTAATACAGTGAAATTATATATATTATATATGAGATATATGCCATTTTAAAACTTTCAGAGTTTGGAAATCTGGTAGAAGAAATGTCAGTGTCAACTTTGGATCTAGTTCCTCACCTAGCTTTTTTTTATTAATTCTTTAAAATTTTTATTTAAAGTTTTGAGTTCCAAATTCTATCCCTCCTTCCTTCCACTTCCCCCTCTTTGAGACAGTAAGCAATCAGATACAGGCTATACATGTATAATTATGTGAAACATTGCCATATTAGTTATTTTGTACAAGAAGACTAGAATAAAAGAAAAAATTAGAGAAAAAAGTTAAAAATAGTTTGCTTCATTCTGTATTCAAACTATCAATTCTTTCTCTGGATGCAGATAGTATGCTTCATCATTAGTCCTTTGGAATAGTCATGGATCATTGTATTGCTGAGAATATCTATGTCATTCACAGTTCTCCATCATACAATACTGCTGTTATTTTCACAACATTCTCCTGGTTCTGTTCACTTCACTATGCATCAGTTCATGTAAGCCTTTCCAGGTTTTTTTAAAAATTAATTTATTAGTTTAGTTTCAGTTCACAAGATTCAATTCCATAGTTCCTTGATTTTCAAACTTCCTTTACTTCCCTCTGCCCTCCCCACACGACAGCATATAGTCCAGTATAGGATCTAGAAATGCAATCATATTAGACATTATTCCAATTACAAAGGCGTATTGTACTAGGTGGGATGAAAGATGGTAAAGAAGAAATAAAACCAAACAATGGAAAGAAAAAGATCATTTAGTTTGCTTCCATCAGGATTCAAGCTCAGTTCTTTCTAATTATATCTCTGGATGGCACATTTCTCTCTTTCTTGAGTCTTTCGGGATTGATTTATATCACTGCATTGCTGAAAAGAGTCCAGTCTGTCATAGTTGGTCATCACAGATATGATATGTCTGTGATTGTATACAAATTTCTTCTGATTCTACTCTTCTCTCTCAGCATCAATTTGTATAAGTCTCTCCAGGTAATTATGAAATCCATCACCTCCTCGTTTCTTATAGCATAATAATATTCCATTACATTCATATACCACAGCTTGTTTAGCATTCCCCAATTGATGGGCACCCCTTTAGTTTCCAATTCTTTGCAATCACAAAAAGGGCTGCTAAAAATATTTTTGTACATATGGGTCTTTTCCCCACTTCTATGATCTCTTTGGGATATAACCCTAGAAGGGGTATTGTTGGGTCAAAGGGTATGAAATTATTTATAGTCCTTTGGGCATAATTCCAGATTGCTCTCCAGAATGGTTGGATAAGTTCACAACTCCACCAGCAATGTATTAGTGTTCCAATTTGTCCACATCCTCTCCAGAATTTGTCACTTTCTTGTTTTGTCATCTTAGCCAATCTGACTGGAGAGATGTGGCATCTCAGAGTTGTTTTGATTTGCATTTCTCTAATCAATAGTGATTTAGAGCATTTTTTCTTATCTTTTATATTTGAAACATTTAATTTTAAGACCTCGAATTTCAGATCCATTCCCTTCCTCCCTTGTCACCCATTCCCTCTGGGAAGATAAGTAATTCAGTATATATTGTACATGTCAGCTATGCAAAACATTATCATAGTAGATATATTGTACAGGGCTTCTTATAATTCCCTCCCACTCATCCCACCCCCCACCTGGTCCATTCCCTACTTGATCCTGTCCCTCTTCTATAGTGGGTACTTCCAACCTCCCCTCCCCCCAAGGATGCCCTCCCATCCATCATCCCTCCTCTCATCCCCCTTCCCCCTATTCTGCTGCAGGTTGAGATATCCCATTTAGTATGTATGTCATTCTCTCCCTGAACCAAATTCAATGAGAATGTGGTCTTGCCTTTTTGCCTTCCTATTCTTCCCCTCCCTTGCAGCCACTTCCCCTTGCTTCTTCTACATGAGATAGTTTACCCTACCCTGTCTCTCCCCATCTCCTCTTGCCACTTTCCTCTCTCACCTCATAATTTTACCCCTTGAGTATCCTCCCTTCCCAACAAATTCAACCTATGCCCTCTATCCATATATAACTATAAACATATAAATACACACACACACACACACACACACACACACACACACACACACACACACATATATATATACATTCACATATGTATTCATATGATGATACACCCTTCTTCCATCATTTTCATACTGAGAAAGATTTCATCAGTCACAGTTATTGTTTTTCCATATAGGAATGTAAATAGTTTAACTTTGATAAGTTCCTTTTGATTTCTTTTCCCTGCTCACCTTCTCAGGCATCTCTTGCTTCTTGTGTCTGGATGTCAAATTTTCTATTCAACTCTGTTTTTTTCCTCAAGAATGCTTGAAAGTCCTCTATTCCACTGAATGACCCTGAAACAAAATACTCAGTTTTGCTGGGTAGGTGACTCTTGGGTTCATTCCCAGCTCCTTTGCCCTCTGGAATATCATATTCCATGCCCTTTGATCCCTCAGTGTAGAAGCTGCCAGGTCCTGGGCTATTCTGATTGTGTTTCCACAATATTGAAATTGTTTCTTCCTGGCTGCTTGTAGTATTTTCTCCTTAATCTGGGGATTCTGGAACCTGGCTATAATATTCCTGGGAGTTTTCTTTTTGGGATCTTTTTCAGGAGGTGATCTGTGGATTCTTTCAACCTCTATTTTGCCCTCTGGATCTAAAACATCAGGGCAATTTTCCTTGAGAATTTCTTGAAGGGTGATTTCTAGGTTCTTTCTTTGATCATGGCTTTCAGGTAGTCCAATAATTTTAAAATTGTCTCTCCTGGATTTATTTTCCAGGTCAGTGGTTTTTCCCATGAGATATTTCACATTGCCTTCTATTCTTTCATTTGTTTGGATCTGCTTAACAGCATCTTGATTTCTCATAAAGTCATTAGCTTCCATTTGCTCCAGTCTAACTCTGAAGGAATGAATCTCCTCAGTGAGCTTTTGAGATTCTTTTTCCATCTGGCAAATTCAACTTTTTAAGGCATTCTTCTCCTCCTTGCCCTTTTGAGCCTCCTTTGCCATTTGAGTTAGTCTATTTTTTAAGGTGTTGTTTTCCTCAGTCAGGCTGTTGACCCTCATTTCATACTTTTCCTGCATCCTTCTCATTTTTCTTCACAATTTTTCTTCCACTTCTCTTATTTGATTTTTAAAGGTCTTCTTAAGGTCCTCTATGGCCTGTAACCCACTCATGTTTTCCTTTGGGGTTTTTGGAGCAGGATTTCTGACCTCACAGCCCTCCTCCTGTTCCGTGCTTTGATCCTCTTTGCCCTCAAGTAGGAGTCTAAGGTTGCATTTTTCTGTTTAATTTGTTTCCTTTGCCTTGGCATGTTGCCACTTAATTACTTGACTTTTGGGCTTGTTGCCACAGTATGGCTGGGCCGCCAGACAGGGGAACTTTCATCCCGAATGTGTGTGGGGACAACTTCCATTTCTGGCAAGCTGGAAACCCACCCACAACCTCCACCTCAGATCACAATCCAGATCCAGGGAGGTTAAAGCAAGAGCGGTTATCCCCCAAGACTGATCGCTGGATCTCCCTACAGTTCACAGGCCAGGAGTTGGAGCTGCCTCTGAAAACTACAAAATGGTGTGTCTCCTCAGCAGCTTCTAGTCCCCAGGGGAGGAAGCCGACGTGTTCCCCAAACGCGTTCCCCAAATACTGGTCCCAAAGTCCATAGGGACTTTGTCCTCAGTGGGAGGTTAGCTTCTCTGTGTTGTTCTGTGGGTTCTGGGGCTCCAGTAGTTGTTTAGAGTCCCCTTTTACATAGTTTGGAGGTGATCTGGGTGGAGAGTGGCTTGGACGCATTGTTTCTACTCCGCCATCTTGGCTCTGCCCCCTTGAATGTACTTTTAAGTGGAATTGTGTGCTATGTGTGGAGGGGAAGGCTTGAAATTGTGCTTGAATTGGTTTGAAAACTGGAATTTCTTTTGTAGGTTTAGAACAGAGTTTTGGGAAGCTCCAAAAGGAGAGAAAGACAAATAGAATCTGTACTGACATCTTGCCTGCTCCTATAAACCATTATAGTCATTCCAATATAGAATATAAACTTCTCATAGGCCAGACCTGTGGTTTGCTCTGTTTTTCTGAACCTGATGTACATGGCAATGACCTGATCCACTACCTTTTAAAAATATTCTGCTATTTTCCCCTCTTAATTTATTTTTGTATTATTATTATTATTATTATTATTATTACTATTTTTATTGCCCCTATGAAGACTTCGAAAGACTTTAAACTGACTCATTTGTAACCACCATCTCTTCTGGGATCATCACCTGTTCTCATTTATCAATATTTCTAAGGCAAATTGCTACATTTTTATTTTTATTTGGTGAAGAACCAGCTGCTTTAACAGATGTTTCATAAATTTAGAAGATGTCCTGTACTTCCTCATCAGTGGAAAAGCACCTTAATGCTGTCTGCATATATATAACATGACTTAAAAAAACAGGGAATTTCTTACAGTGAGTACATTCTGATTTAGTCAACACCCAATAAAATCAATAATCAATGGTGGTTTAGAATAACATGTTTGTTCTCAAATGAAAATAGGAAGTTAAATAAGTTAAAATAAATTCATTGGTCAAGAGTAGCCATTATTGCTTAAAATTGCACTGACTAGCTGGAAAGTGTTGGTTGGAGCCAGGTTTTGAAGGTGTTTAAATTGTTGTTATTTGTCCTTTGTGATTGAAGAGGACCAATGACATCATGAAGGTGATATATTACCTTGCTCATGAATTGGGTTTGAGTGATGTAGAGTTGTGCAATGTCTTCAGCCTCACCAGCTCTCTCCTCCAGAGTCATCAGTGTCTAGTGGCAAGACAAAGGTCAAGACAACTGGCAAGAGCCCAGGATGAAAGAATTTAAATAGTGATCTAAGGGCAGAAAACAGCCACTCCTGTTAACTGCTTGTGTGACCTTGAGCAAGTTATTTCATCTTTGAGCCTATTTTGTTATATGTAAAGTGGAAGTGGGCAGGTGAATAGACTGAGTGACTCCTACAGTTACTTTCAGCTCTGAATCGGTGATCGTATGTTACCATTCTTGGATCTCACCTAATATGTGTTATTTCATCTATAACATAATCACATTGTAAGTTTGATGTGTCCCAGTTTTATCTTCTCTATTAGATAGTAAGGTTTTAAAATGCAGGTACTATGTTGTGCAATGGGAAGAACTTGGGGTCTGGATTCAGATCCTCACTCTGCTATTTGGACAAATCATTTCAGTCTCCAGGGCTTCGGTATCCTAATCTATAAAATTGGACTATATGACCTCTTAAGGTCCTTCTAGCTCTTACCTTATAATCTAATGCTTTGTACAAAGTGAATAAGAAATTATTATTAATTCAAATTGAATAACATCTTTGTAATTTACTACTTATTTCAGAATCATCATCAACTTCTTTTAGTCACATAGACACTTTCTGCTCAATCTCTTCCAAGACAGGTAATTCCTGTTAAGTACCTTATGCATATTCTATCCTGCAACCACCTTCTTCCTTTGGGAGTTTTCCCCAGAACCTCCATTTTGAAGAACTCAGACCAGCCATCTTTTATTCTCTGTACTTTGCTATCATGATGTGATGGGAATGGGATTCTGAAGTTCTTCCCTGCTCCTTGGCCCTTTGATAGGCTTAAGTGACTCTGAGAACCTTCCCTGACTTTAGAATATACTCTGCACCCTAATAGGCTGAATTTGGTCACATGGAGCCTGTGGCAGGAGGCTTGTTTTTCAGGAATGCCCATACCTTGTTTGTGATTGGGCAGTGGGTCAAGAGGGTTGTGACATTCTCTGACCTAAGAGAAGGCTATATATACCCTGATGTGAGGTTTTGCTTTGGGGCTTACTTTGGGAAGAGTTGTGTGATTTGGCCAAATGAGACTCCAGGCAGCCATTGAGCCCCCCTGCTTTGAAAACCCTGGCAACTAACTAGGTATGGATGTAATGGTCAGACAGCTGGAAGCCCTTTCTGCTGATGTTTCTCCATCTGTATTTTTTGTCTGCTTGTAACCTCTGTTTGTATTCTTTGAAGTTCAGGGTGCTGACTTTTTCCCTGGAACTAGGTAAATGATATATTTGTCATTAAAGTAAGATTGTTAACCCATTTTGAGTTGCTTTCCTTTAGAAAAGCAGATCTAAGTACCTGTGCTAGCAGCCATCCTGGGTATGCTAGGGTATTTGCTGCTACACATGACCCCATGTGTTGTCTTCCTTCATTAGAATGTAAACTCCTTGAGGTCAGGGACTGTCTTTTTTTGCTTGTATTTGTATGGCCAGTGCTTAACACAGTGTTTGACACATGGTAAATTATGTGATTGTTAACTTGACTAATTTAGTATCTTCACAGGATCCTAGATTTAGAGTTTGAAAGGACTTTGTGGGCCATTAATCCAATCCTTTCATTTTAAATGAAATGAGACCCAGAGAATAGAAATTACTTGTCCAAAGTCACACAAATAGTATGTTGCAGAGCTGAGATTTACCTGGGTGCTTTGATTTCAGGTTTGGTGCTCTTCTCACTACAATATACTGCCTATTATGACTTAAACTAACCCTATATATGTCTAGGCATAAATGTTAGACAGTCAGTAAGTATTTATCAAATGTCTACAATGAGTTAGGCCCTGTGCATTTGTAGTAGCAACAGTGCTATCTTCTCGTCAGCATAACCTCTCCTGACAATCTTTTATCCCACCTAGGAGAATGTGTCTATCATCTTAACTACTCTTTTCTTTGAAGATACCTTAGACTGGCCTCCTTTCATCTGCACATCTGCCTTAAGTCCACACAGAATCATGGAAAGGTTTTCTGCTAGTCATCTTCTCTGTTAAATATAAATTATCAATGTATGTTACAGCATAATTCTTAAATCACATTTAAATGGAACATTCTTTTTAATAACTTTAATATGAAGTTTTTATTTATTTTTTGATTATAGGGGGATTCATAGAGTGGGAATAACAGCTTGCGTTTATATAGTATTTTAAATATGTTATCTCATTTGGTCCTCATGAAAACATTGTAAGGCAGGTACTATTGTTATGCCTATCTTACATCCCAGTAAACTGGCAGGGGGAGACTAAGTGACTTGTGTGTAACTCAGGGCTTTCTTATTCCAAATCCAACTCTGCCTCCTTTATTGCTCTTCTGAACCATTAGTTTTCTGAGTAATCAAAGTTTCATTGATAACTACTTATGGATAATATCTGAAATTTCTAAGGATAATGTTTGCACTGCTTAATCTCCAGTAACCAGCTCAGAGTTGGATAAAAAACAAAAGAAAACGAAACATAAAACAGCCCTCTAGGATTTTTAGGGTATATTTTTATTCCTTCCCTGATCTTTGTGAGGATGAAGGTACAAGAAATAGCAAAAATCTCCCATGTAACATCAAGAATATAAAAGAACTGTTCTCTTGCTTCAGTCTAGTTTTAAGCCCATTTCCTCACAAAGTCTGCCATAGAAATAATACTAGTGGTAATAACTACCATGTATATAGTGTTTGCTATTTGCCAGGCACTATGCTAAATGCTTTGCAAATGTTATCTCATTTGATCCTCCCAGTAACCTATATTTATGCCCTTTCTATAGATGAGAAAATTGAGGCAGACAGGGGTCACACAGCTAGTAAGTATCTCAGGCTGGATTTAAACTTAGGCCTTTCTGGCTTCGTGCTTAGCACTATATCCCTTGTGCCATCTAGTTGTCCCATAGATCGATGGAGAAATCTCTTCCAGCCCACCATGGCTAGAGATTTAAAGTGCATCAGGGAAAGCAATCATGATAATCTTCTTCCATGTGAAAAGACATCCCTACTGCAAAAGCCCTGTGAGACTGAAACAGACATTTAACCTTCAAAATAGCAGGTACAGTAAACATCAAACACATACATAGGAGAAATCAGCAAACATTGGCAGAATTTGTTTGATCAAAGTGCTGCTGACAGTCACAGACCTCCAGAGGGAAAATCATGTGAAGAAAACAAGAATCTTTTATTTCCTTTTCAGCATCGGCAGGGTAAGAAGCATACACAAGTGGGATGGAAAGATGTGAGTAACCCACAGTGCCCAAGTGGATATTCCTCCCAAACCAACACATTATTTTGGTATTTACTTCCAGTACAACATGGTCACAAATTGAGCCAAAGCTCCTCTCTTCTCCCACTCTCTTTTTCTTTTTCTCTTCCCTTTCCTCATTCTGAAGGAGGAATAAATCTTTGGACTTATATAAGGAAGGCCTCTCAACTGCTTTAAGTCAAAAGTTGTTTTATTTTATTTTTTCTACTTATGTGTAGTGAAGAAAGTGCTAGAGATAAGCAGAGTGGAAATCTGACTCAGTGACAGCTAAGTTAGGAGGCTGTTGTCTGGAAAGCTCTTCCTAAGATGGCAGACGCAACTATTTAAAAATGAAGCTGAAAGCAAATGTGTAAAGGAGAGTATGTGTGTGAGAGAAGGACTAATGTGAGTTTTTAGAGGCTGCTGCTCATTTCCTTTTTAAACTTTATTGTCTGTCCCAATATTCCTTGTCCTGAATTTGATATATTGGCAGGACTTAGAATCATGTAAGCAGAGATTATTAAAACCTAAAGGGATCCTTATTGGTCATGTAATCTGTCCATTTATCCCCAACTCCTCATTTTTATGGATCAAGAGAAACTAGAGTTTAGATTAGGAAAGTGTCTTACCCGCAGTTACAAAGCAAATTGGTGACAGAGCTAAGATCAGAATCCATGTTGTGTAACTCTTAGTGGCATGGGCATAGGTAGGAATCTTAGCATCTCATGCATTAAATTACAGAAGGTGTTATGTGTGTTTCTGTATGTGTGTGTGGGTTGTATATGACAGGATCATGTTTTCCCTGTATCCATCCAATAGGAATTAGTTTTCCCTAAAAGGCAACAAAACTGATCCTGGGACTTGATTAATTCCTGCCTTCCTTGATGAAACTTTCTGGTTACCTAAGGCTATAAATAGTCCCACTCACATGGAGTTGGGAGACTCTCAACTTGTTGAATTTCTGAAGCCCACTAGTCACCATATCTTATTCTGCTGATTGGGTCCTTGTTGCATAGCTTACTGTAGGAAAAAATAAACCCTTCATTTTTCAATAACTTGTGAGTGTCTCATTTTGGCAATTGGACCTGAAATAACAGGATGTTAGTGTTGTTGTTCAGTTGTGTTTAACTCTTAGTGACCCTATATTTTCTTGGCAAAGATACTAGAATGGTTTGCCATTCCCTTCTCATTTTACAAATGAGGAACTGAGGTAAATGATGTTAAATGACTTGCCCAGGGTCACACAGCTAGTAAGTATCTGAGGCCAGATTTGAACTCAGGAAGATGAGTCTTCCTGATTCCAAGGCCAGTGCTCTATCTACTATGCCACAAAGCTGCTTGTACTGTTAGGCCCTCTCTACTAGAAAATGAGAAGTGTAAAGGTACTGCCACATCTGTGCAGGGTTGAAGTAGATTGCATACAGAGATTCCTGGGGATTTGAAGTGGCTGAAGAATTGTGATCCCAGGGTGTTCAAAAGAAAGGGGTCAGGGTGATTAAAACTGTGAGTCAAGTACAGTGATCCAGACTGATCTAACAGCAATAAGGATCTTGAAAAATTTGACTAAATTTACAGGTGAGGAGGTGATTTCAAATATGAAAGCATTTAGTTGATGTGTTTTGTTTCACATATTTGTTTCAAAATATTTAGAGATTATTCTCACTTTGTGAGAGGTTTCTTGTAACAAGGTAAAACAGTTGAATAAAGCTAATAATACCGTGACCTTGTTAGAAAATATATATGCCATTTCACATTTGTGGAGCTCCCTGGACTTCTCTATTAGAAAAATGACAATATATTTTCTCTTCCTTTCATACTGATCCCATTGGGAAAAAAAGAAAAGGAAAACAATATTTTGTAAAAAATATGCAGTTAGGAAAAAAATACCTTCAATGGCTATATAAATATATATGTATATATAAAACATATATTAATGTATATACTTATATACACACACAGATAGATATATGTGTATATATATGTATATGTATATATATATATGTATATATGTATATATATTGTGCTCCCTAAATCTGTCAGTCACATCTCTGTAATGGATAGCATATTTCATCATTGGTCCTCTGGAATCAGGAATGGTCATTGTAGTGATCATAGCTCTTTATTCAAAATTGCTTGTTTTTATAGTGTTGTTGCATAAATTGTTCTGTTCATTTCGTTATTTATCAGTTTATAAAAGTTCCCCAAATTGTTCATTTTTATAATATTGATGTTAGTCTATCAGTCATTCTTATGGTTTTGCCCACTTCATACTACATCAGTTCAAATAAATCTTTCCATATTTTAAAAATTTTTCTTTGTCTTTTTGATATCTATTTCTTCATTTCTTACAGCACAGTAGTACTCTATCAGATTCATATACAACTTATTCAGACATTCCTTAATTGATGTACCTTCTTTTAATTTCCATTTTTCCCACCATAAAAGAGCTGCTGTAAATATTTTTCTGCAAAAATATAAGACCTTTTCCTCATTCCTTGCTCTCTTTTGGTAAAGGCCTAGCATGATATAGCTAGGTCAAAGAGCATGCCCTGCTTAGTGACTTTTTGTATATAATTCCAAGTTGCTTCCAGAATGGTTTCAGATTGATGATGGCTGAGGGAAGGTTTGTAAGTGTCATTAGGGAGAAAGCAGTGTACCAATTCCTTTCTCCTGGGCTTGCATGTCAGAGGGTTTTAGAGAAGGAGAAGCAGCCAACCCTGAGTAGAGTGCCAGTAGAGGTGGTGTCTTTGGGAGAAAGCTAGGTTTTAGTGAACACTAGGATATGAGAGCAAGATATTTAGTTTATAAGCACATAGATACAAAGCTGGAATGGACCATGGAGACCATCCATTCAATCATCTATTAAACTATGTGCCAAGCAATATTTGTAAAGTGCTTAGCACAGAGTCAAATGTTTATTCCTTCCTTCCTTCCTCCTATGATAAGTGCTGGAGATTGAGACAAAAGTGAAAGTCTTTGTCATTGAGGAGCACACATTCTATAGGAGATATATAAGAATATATACAAAATGAAAACATGGAGGTTTGGGGAGGAAGGACGCTAGCAGCTGGGAATATCAAGAAAGGCTTCATGTGAAGGTGACAATTGAATTGAGCTGAATCCAACATCCTTATTTTATAGCTGAGGCATATTAAGTGGCTCAAATTCAGGGCCTTTGAATCTAAATTCAGTAATTATTCCATAATAGTGGAGGATTCCAGGGGGTGAACTGAAAATGGAAGACAGAGGTAGGCATGGGATGAGGAAAAGGAGTGTGAGGGACTGAGGGACAGAGGCTGATGTTGTTATGCTTGAATGTTGATTCCCTCTCCCACCTGGTCTTGTCCCACACTGATCCAAGATACTTGAATTGTATAGACAGCTGGTTTTGGAAGACTGCTATGGGTCAGGCTTGTTGGAAGACTGCCTCATGGCCAAGTGTAGCTGAGGTATGGCAGCCCAAAATCTAGTAGGGGAGCTGGAGAGTCAGGTCCATGACGTATCAGGTGAGGGGGAAAAGTGGGCACTGAGGAGGAGGGGAAATCATGCACCATCTTACACTGGTATTTGGGTCAGAGGCCCAGCTGCCTTGTGCTAGTTTCAGCTCTGCCTAATGTAGTGTTTTTTTTAAAACTGCATTACTGAATTAATAGGCTTTTTTTTTTTTGGCTTAACCTTATTTTTTCAGTATACATGCATTGATAATTAGGTGAAGTCATTTCAGTCTGTTAATTTTTTCCCCTTATAACTCCTGTTTTTTAGTTTCTTCTTTTACTCCTAGTTTTTTCTCTTCCTTTAGTCAAATCTTCCATTGTTTTCTCTAGCCTTGTTTCCAGAGTCTTTTTAGATGTCATTCTTTATCTTGCATTTATTGCTTTGTTTCTGTTTTTTCCCCCCATTTGATACTTGCATTTTTCTTTCCTCCAAGACTTTGAATCTCTGTGGCAGTTGACATTGTCTCCACTATTTCATCCTTCTCATACAAATATTATCAAAGGACTCACCTGTATTTAATCTTCAGGAAAAAAGAAAGGATGGATAAAATGGAGGCTACACCTTTCCTGTCATTTCCTTCTCTCAAAGAAAAGTCTGATGTTTCTCTAGAAGTATCTCCCTCTTAAGTTCTTTTGTTTACTCTGGCTACTTTAACTAAGCTTTGTTATAAAAAACAGTGCTTTTTCCTCTCTGGAAAATTCAATTCACAAATGGGACTTAGTGAATTCTAACCAGTTAAAGCAGTAGGCAGGGATATAGAAAGAGGGCAAGAATAACAGGGCAGAAGGAGTACCATTGCTCTGGTCATCTTTCCTCTGTGATGTTTTGATTTGAGATGGATAAATTGTATAAGGGAATTAAAATCTTATATGCCTTGTAATCCCACTTTAGTATAATATCTAATCTTTATGGAGCTCAAAGAAGTTCAGATAAGTGATTAATTATACTCAAGTTTTTTTTTAAATTACAATTTTTAAGTACAAAATATTTTACCTATAAGGCTCAATGTATGATCTGCAAAGGTTGTCCAGATGGTCGAAGGGCTCATCTCTTCTAGTAGTAATAGCTATGCTTTTGTTTCTGATATGAATGAATAATTTAGTCATGATATCCTTTAAGGAGATTACATCAAAAGCAGTACCAGTCTGCACATTGATTCTGTCAGGGCACAGAAGTCACAAGTGGCAATGGCTGGTTTAGGAGTCCTCTGGTACTTTTTTGCCTTATTAATAAGGTGTGTGGGCTGATTAAATTGGAGAACCACTGCTTTAAGGAATCCACTTGGTAAAACCGAGATCTTCAAGTGGGGACTCTGGGCTCCAGGTTAAAGGAAGGGTATTCTGTTTCCCAAGATGATTAGGAAAAAAGGAAAAGAACTTCTATATTCTAAAATATTTATAGTAGCTCTCTTTGTGGTGACAAAGAACTGAAATTTGAGGGGATGCCCACCAATTGGGGAATGACTAAACAAGTTGTGGTATATGATTGTGAGGGAATACTTCTCTGCTATAAGAAATGATGAGCTGGTTGATTTTAGAAAAGCATGGAAAGAATTGCATGAAATAATGAAGAGTGAAATGAGTAGAACCAAGAGAATGTTGCACACAGTAACAGCAATATTGTTCAAAGAACAACTTTGAATGACTCACTCATTTTGAGTATTATAAATATTCAAATGACCTATGAAGGAAGATGCGATCAGTCTCCAGAGAAAGATAGATAAATAGAAGTATATATAGTGTGGTTTTATACAAACACACACACATATTTGTGTCTAATGGTAGCCTTATCTAGGTCAGGATGGGGAGAGAGGGAGAAAAAAGTGCATAGCAGAAAACAAAAGAAAACTTAAAAGGAAGCAGAGAAAAGCAGAGTAGCTTTGAAAATGATGTGTAGTACTTTTTACATAGTTTTAAAAAAAATAGCATGAGATGGAAATTATTGGTTTTATATTGAATCCTCTTATGTTGAGCTGTGTACATGGAAATGTTCTTTTTTTGTATTTCTGTATTTAAGTTCAAAATTAATAAAAAATAAAAATAAACAAAGGAAGGGTATTCAAGACTTCTTGATGTTCATCCTCCCATTTCCTCAAACTTGTCTTATTATTAAGCTAAGGAATGTTTAAGTAAAATATTGCAGTGATTAAGTTCTATTTAGCTGATTAGAAATAATCAAATACTGACCAATTATTGGTGGACTTAAGAATGTATTGATAATGTATGATCATGAATTTTGGGAGTGTTTGAGGGGTTTATATTTATGTCTTCATTGGCATATGGAACTTCTGATGTGGAAACCCCCTCTACCAATGTAGATCAGTAACTCTGGGGTAAGTTGTTATCTTGGTGAATTAGCATAGAAGCATAAGAATTTAAATTACTTGGCTATTATGTATCATGACAGGACTTGAACACCTCTTCTTGACTCCAAGGATGGCTGTCTAGCCACTACAATATGTAGCCTTGGCACATTTTTTTGAGGGGCAGAAGGAGCTATTGTAATTATTTCATAGAAATTTACTATAATTGTTTTACAGTAATAATTTTGACTCACAACATTTTATCAACAGTAAGGAAGGACTAAAATGTGGTGAGTGACATACCACTAAGATGAGAAAGGGATACCTAACTTTAGACAAATGAAAGATGTCCCATCTCCATTGTGTGTGCTGATCCCCTTAGCTTGGCTAATAATGGGAATCAAGGGTGAGATCACCCAGGGGAGAAGTTTTAGAATCAGAATATACTTAGTAACTAGCCATAGAATCTAGTGGCCCATCTGGGAAGTCATGACTAGCTGAACCAGTTGATAGATTAGACTCTACTTCAGGGGACCAACGAGAAATGAGACATGGTTAGGCAAGAAACTGAAGAACTTTTAAAGGGGTCAGAATATGGAAACCACTAAATGGGGTGAAGAAAGTGAAACCTTGGGAGGGGTTGCTTTGGAGTTCAGATAAGGAAGAGTTGTTTCTTTCTTGGAGTTCTGGATTAGAGTTGCTTAATTTTTTTTTCAGACCTTGGCCAATGGATTGGTGTTAATTTGTTGGGCCTAAAGGATGACTGTGTACTTATTTGGGGGTGTTTTATGTGGCTAGACCACAAGATGGCACTCAGTGCTCTGAGATACAACTTAAGTAACTGTGTTAGTGGGAGCAGGGACCCCAAAAGCTTTGGGTCCCTAGTCCCTTTCAATCTTTCTTCGCATGCAGGAATAGGGCCTGCATTATTCCTTTTATTCCTTCTCTGAACTTTCATGTAGTTTAAGGGTATGATTTAATTCTATTAAAATTCATTCATTGACTCATCATATTAGTCCCTATTCCACAGGATCTTAATCCCCTTTCCCACTTCCCATGACTCAGAAGGCCCACTCACTTACACATAGATTATAGCACATTTACAGAACAAAATTGAAAGTAAAAAGTATAGCATTAAAATGTATTATGGTTTGAGTAAGTCATAGCCACTTGAGTAAGGCATAGTCACTTGTAACAATTTGAATTTTCCAACTTATACTATTATTGTGGCCTGTTGAAAGACAGACAGACAGACATACACACAGAGCGAGAGTGCACATGTGCGCATGAGAGAGAGAGAGAGAAAGAGAGAGAGAGAATAAAACCCATACACATAGAGTGAGATGCAATTCCCTGTGTCATCTATTATCAAATTCCACTGGGACTTATAATGTCTCTTGAGATCTTCCAACTCAGCAGTTTACATTAGCTAAGCACTTTCTATACTCTGTCTCCCTTCTTTTCCTTGGTACCTAAGGAAAATGATCCCTAGTGATTCAAGCAGAAACTGTTTCAGGCAGAAGTTATATGGGGATAATGATGTTGGATAGCATAGATTTCCAATTCACAGTATTAAGGCCTGAAAATTCATATTCCAAAGGTCTATGAATTATGGCACCAGCTAGTCAGTTCCATGTCTTTGGAACTAAACTGAGTTATTAAAGCTAGGTCGAGAGAAAATAACTCAGAAAGGAGGGGGCAGTGACTAATGATTAGGCCCAGGATTAACTCTAAAACCTTTACAATTGATTTAGTTGACTTCTTAATCTGTTATCCTCCCATTCCTTTTTGTACATTCCTATATAGTGCTTATCAAAATAAATTCCCTTTCAATGATTGGAAGGTTGGTGTGCTCTTTTCTAGGGAGTAAAAGCTTAGAGCTGGAAGGAACCTTAGAGGCTGTCATTTAATCCTTTATTTTACAGATGAGGTACCTAGGCCTAGAGAGGGGAGATGATTTGATCAAAGTCACACAGAAGTAGCAAGTGTCAGAATCACATCAAACCAGGTGTCTGTAATGACTTTTGTAGTCTTCTCTCTGTAGAGAAGGTAGGACACAGGGAATGGTGCTAAACTCATGCAGATGGTGATAGAGATCTGAGATTTCTAGAAGAAAGAAACACCTCAACAATGCAGTTATAAGATTCAGGTGACCTTTCACCTTAGTACATCATCAACTGCATCTTACTTCAGAGAAGGAAATGACAGATCAAGTGTATTCTATACCTATCCTAAATTTTTCTTTCCCTCCAAGAAAAAAACTTGTTTTTCTATTCATTTTCTTTCTATTCACTGTTAACAATTAAGAGCTACTCTGTTTTTAAGCACTGAGCACATTAACACCTACCTTTTGTGGCTCTTGAATACTATTCCTTTGAGGATAATGGTAAATGTTCCCAAGACTGATGGAAATTAAGAGGAAATTAAAGAGTGGCAAGGTCAGATAGCAGCTTCTAAAAGAGTAAGAACAATGAAAGATAACAGGTGATTTAGTTTCTGAATCTGGCTTAAGTGTGCCACAATTCTATCCATCATGTCAACCTTGGCTAAGGATTCATTGTTCACTGTGCTGAGACATGTGATTTTAAGTAGTACATCCACAGCATTGTTTTTTTTTTTTAGGTTAAGTGTTTAGAACTTGATCTCACAGTCTCATTTCAGCTACCTTTCTTGAAACCCTTTTCAAGTCAACAAAGAACAAAAACACAAAAGGCAAAATGGGGGAGTGTGGGGGGAGGGGGAGCTCTTCCCTGCCCCAAAAGCTGAGGGCAAAATAATCTCACCTAAAGGTCTCTTAGCAGCTTCAGCCTTCTATTTGTACGACCTCTTGAGGTCCTCTATAGTTCTGATTCTATAGTCCTATGATTCTATACCTTTAGAAAAAATCTCTCAGGTGAGATAACATATTCAGTAAAGGCATGGTTACTTGCCCAGGAAGACTTTGTAAGGCCCAAGGCCCTGGAGATGGAAGGCTTGCAAAAGATGAACTTGGGAAGTCACAATAATAGCTTATGGTTTCTTTCCACTCCACAGGGTATATTTAATGTGATTAAAATTCTCTCTGGTAGTGACGGAAGGAAATAAACACTTGTTAAGTGACTCTTATGTTCTAGGTACTGTGGTAAGTGCTTTACAAATAGTATCTCATTTAATCCTCACAACTCTGAAATGTAGGTGCTTTTATCTCCATCAAAAGGTGAAAACTGAGGAAATGGTGGTTAAGTCACTTGCCCATGGTCATACAGCTAGTAAGTGTCTGAGGCTAGATTCGAGCTTAGGTCTTCCTGACTTCAGGCCCAACACTCTATCCACTGTACCACCCAACTGTCTCTCTTTTCAGCTATCACTGTCCCATCACAGGGGTTCTTAGTACAAAAGTGTTAAGAATAGGTGGTCCATGGATAGATTTCAGGGAAGTCTGTGAATTTGGATGAGAAAAAAAATATTTTCATTACCCTTTAACTGAAATTTAGCATTTTCTTCAATTATGAATTAAAAAAATATTATTCTAAGAAGGGGTCAATAGGCTTCAACAGACTGCCAAAATGGTCCATGACATAATAATGGTTAACAACCCTACTTTATGGTCCCATAAAAAATCCACACCTTTACTTCAGTGAAATCCTTTGCAGTTGCTAGAGGTATCAACTTGTTAAAGATGATTCACTAAATTTGTTGAGAGTCATGACTAGGCCTCTGTCTTGCTTTAGAATAATGCAAAAGGCAAGAGAGAGAAAACTAAAATCAGAGCAGGGGAAATATCAGCTTCTATCATCTACTTTTATTCTTTCTGTTAATCTAAATATTATATGGCCCTTAAATTGGTTTAACACAAATATTTGTTTTGAAATCAACAATAGAGAACAA
Source organism: Gymnobelideus leadbeateri (assembly GCA_011680675.1). Taxonomy (NCBI): domain Eukaryota; kingdom Metazoa; phylum Chordata; class Mammalia; order Diprotodontia; family Petauridae; genus Gymnobelideus; species Gymnobelideus leadbeateri. Next base: position 151,334 of record WOXC01006480.1, read on the forward strand.
AATGTTTTCTGAAATTTTTTGCCAGATAACCTAAAGTTTCAAGTTCTACTTAACCAATTATGAATTTTGTTTGAGAGATTTCGAGGAAGGAGTATCAGTTAGTAGTATGAAAAAGAGGGAGTTCTCTTCAGATAATCATGATTTTTTTTCCTTGTGAAGTATAAAGCAAGGACATTAGCTCAGAGGAAATTGGGAGGGGGTGGTGTTGGAGGTTTGAGTAGAGAAGAGGAAACTTGGAATGGCTGTTTTGGAGAACAGGATAGAGAATCAAGTAGGAAGGAGGATCATTTTGCTGCAGTGATGGCCCAGTTCAAGAGTGTATTCTGTGTGCCTGTGTGTATATATATATATTTTAAAATGTCACGTTATTTTCTGTGTCTTCTGATGGGCTGGTAAAAGTATACATTTGTGTTGGGGGCTATGAAACTGTTGTTCTGAATGGTAATGTTCCACACAGTGCCTTGAATCTGAAGCAGAACCAGGTCCACGTAAGCATTAATGGGGGTCCCCCAAGTGCTTAGATGATCACTATTCTGCTTCATTTCAGTTATGTTTGGTCTGAGCTACAGTTTCATCTGCCTTAAAGCAGACTGGATGGAGATGACACAGGCAAATGTGATGACAGTGTTCGACTCTCCCAACACTAAATCTCTGACATAATCTTAAGGTTGTAGAACCAGTTCTAAGCTGGGTTTAACCTTGATACAAGCCCTGGAATTTCTCAGAGAAAACAGGCATACTAATTTATCAGCTGAGCTGAATACAGAATGAGTATGAGGGTCATTATGGCCTGCAACACATACTGCTGTAATATAAAACATGTCAATGCTATTGAAGCCATGGGGGTAGTTTTAAAATCAAGCAGTAGCAGAGCCAGAATAGAACTTAGATAGCATCTATTCTGTTGGGTCAATTTTGTCACTTTTTGGGTTACACAATAGACTGCTTGATATCTTCAGGTTAAAAAAAAGGCCAGTGGAGATTTTCTTTGGCCACATTCATCTTAGCAATTTACAGTAGGTGCTGGTCTCTCCAGCAATTAATGTTCCCTCACATAAATGCAAAGTGATACAGAATCTTTTATATTTTTAATCAATCTCTTTGTGGGGTTGGTCTGCCCTCTAGCTTTGTTTAATTTACAAATTGATCAATATTGAATTAATGGTTTCCACCAGGTTATTAATGACTATTTCATTCCCTAGGACTTGCTTCTTTGGATCTCATCTTGATGCGATGCAGTCCTACCCCTTTGGCTCCCAGGGAGGGCACTGAGAATCATAAAGGAGAAGTTTCTTCCTGTGAATGCTGACAAGCTTTTTTTTTTTTTTTTTGGACCTAATTGCTCTTGCAAATAAATTGTCCTTGATTTTCTGCAGAAACATGTTCATTTTATTTGTGGGTTGGCAAGCACGATTAAGGAATAAACATAGGATCTCTTAACTTGGGAAAGAGCTAGTGGTTTTAGTTGTTGGGTCTGCCCCCCTCACCCCCTAAAGAAGGAGAAGGAAATATATTCTCATACTTTGGTCAGAGCAGCTGCTATCAAGCTTAATCATAATAAAACAGAGCTGAATGATTCTATTCATTTTGAAAGAGATATTAATACTCTTCCTCCTGAAATTTATCATCTTCATGAGGTAGGTCAGATGTAAAGGTGTGCCATGGGGAAAATGTGTCACTCACTAAAAAAAAGAAAGATGATTTTTGTTTACACCATATTTACCTCATGTAACCCCAGGAAGCTGAAACTAGGACCCCTCAAAAATATGGGACAATCAGTTCAGGAGGATTTTGTGGTTTTGAGCCGAATGCAGCCATATGCATAAATAAGTATTCATATTTTTTAAAGATAGTTTAGCCTTTTTTTTATTAACTTAAGACAGATTGTATTCCATCTTCTCTGAGGACAGAACAAGAGGAAGTATAGTTAAATTGCAGTCGAGATTTTGGTTAGATTAAAGAAATTGCTTCTTAATAGGGAGGATTTCCTTTGGAGGTTTTGAACTATCTCTAGAGCAATGGTTTTTTGACTGGCTTGGGAGCCACTGATAGCCCATAAGGCTTCTCCAGATGATCTGTGGGTTGGTCTCTTTTGGAGAAATGTCAATAATCTGAAAACATTTTTATTTTCAGCAAGTCCTTGAAAAGCTGTCATGTAGAAGAGGGAGTAGACTCATTCTGTTTGGTTTCAGAGAGCAGAAGTGAGAGAAATTGGTGAAAGTGCAAATGAATGATTTTGTGTTTGATGACAGGAAAAGAAAACAATTAGAGTTGTCTGAAATGGGTTGCCTTTGGGGATAGGAGAGTTCCTTCTCACTGGGAAGTCTTCAAACATGTTGTAGTAGTTATTCTTTTTAGCATATGGGTTAGACTAGAATAGGAATTCTTTTACTTTTACTTTTACTCAGCCATCTTAGCTCTGTTCCCTGTAGAATAGGGATTCTTAACTAGGGAACTATGAACTTAAAAATTTCTAAGGACTGCATTAGAATATAGTTATTTTGGAGACTTCTGGGGTTAGAGCCAAGATGGTAAAGAAGCACTTAGTCAAGCTCTCTCAATATTTCCCTCCAAATAACTTTAAAATAACACCTCAAATAGAATTCTGGAGTGGCAGAATCAACAAAAAGAGTGAGCCATTCTTCCAGGTCAAGACACCATAGGAGGTTGGAAGGAGATCTGTGACATTGGGGAGGAGGCTGGCCCAGAGTTCATGTGAATAAAGCAATAGTGGTAACATTAGATGGTGGTGACAGAAGCATCAGCTGCTTTAGGAACTCATAAGCCAGAGATGGTAAGAGGACCTGGCAATTTGTCAGAGATTATAAGGTAGTCCTGTCCTAATACTGGATGCAGGACTAGATACTGTTTGGCAACTCCATTACCTATACCTACTTCTGGGTTATAGTTCAAGAACAGAGAAGAGCACTTTTGGTCAAAAGGAAGTAGAAACACCAAGGGGCAATAGAATTTCTGATCCCAAGGAAGGAAGGACCCTGAGGAGGAGTATTGATTGTAATACCAAGGGATCAGGGGACCTTCTTGGGTAAGGACTAGAGTATGTGCCAAGGAAGCAGTGATTACCCCTCTCCTCAGATCATACCACCTTGGAAGCACCAAAACTAGCAACCCCCAGAAATAGTTCTGAAAACAAGAAGGTAAAAAAGTATGAAGTTGAGACAGAAATCCTAACCACTACTCCACATTAGAGCATAGCCTAAGATTAACATAAAGCTCCAAATTAAGAAATGGAGTGAAAAAGATGAACAAACAACAAAAAAAGAACCTGATGACAAAAAGGTACTGTGGTGACAGGGAAGAATAAGGCAATCTCAGAGGAAGATATTGAAGTCAAAACAACTAAAAGCAAAGAATAAAATAAAAGTAAATTGGATATAAATCCAGTAAGAATTCCTAAGGAAAGCTTAAAATAATTTTCAAAATCAAGGGGCGGCTAGGTGGCGCAGTGAATAGAGCGCCGGCCTTGGAATCAGAAGGATCTGAGTTCGGAGCCTGCCTCCGACACCTAATCCGCACAAACAAAAACCTAGCCGTGTGACCTTGGGCAAGTTACTTAACCCCAATTGCCCTAAAGGGGCGGCTAGGTGGCGCAGTGAGTAAGAGCGTCGGCCTCGGAGTTTGGATGACCCGAGATCAGATCCGGCCTCAGAAAACGAGCACCCACGCATAAATCAAATGACTAGCCGTGTAACCTTGAGCAAGTTACTTAACCCCAATTGCTTTAAAAAAAAAATAATTTTCAAAATCAAATAAGAGTTGAAGAGGAAAAATAAGCAGGGAAATAAAAGCAAAGGAAGAAAATTATGAGAAGAAAATGAACAATTTGGTAATAGGCAAAGAAAATAAGAAATATTTAACATAATAAGAACATCTTCAAAAAACAGAATTGGCCAAACAGAAAAAAGGAGTACAAAAATTACCTGACAAAAATAACTCCTTAAAAAGTGGAATTGGCCAAATGGAAAAAGAGGTACAAAAGCTCATTGAAGAAAATAATTACTTAAAAATTAGAATTGGGCAGATGGAAACTAATGACTTGATGAGACATCAAGAAACAATAAGATAATGAACAAATTGAAAAAAAACACGAATTATTTCATTGGAAAAACTACTGATCTGGAAAACAGTTTGAAAGAGTTAATTTAAGCAGTTACTAGGTGGCACAGTGAATACAGCACTGGCTCTGGAGTCAGGAGAATCTGAGTTCAAATCTGACCTCAGACACTTAACACTTACTAGCCATGTGACCTTAGGCAAGTCACTGCCCTGCCTTACCCCCTCCAAAAAGTAAAAAAAAAAAAAAAAGAAGAAAAAAGTTAATTTAAGAATTATTGGATTACCTGAAAGCCATGATCAAAGAAAGACATCTTATTTCAATAAATTATCAAGGAAAGCTGCCTTGATACTGTAGAACCAGAGTGTAAAATAGAAATTGAAAAACTCAAACAATCATCACCTGAAAGAGATCCCAAAATGAAAACTCCTAGGAATATGATAACAAATTCCAGAGCTCCCAGATCAAAGAGAAAATACTTCAAGCCGCCAGAAAGAAACTATTCAAATACTGTGAAGCCACAGTCAGGATCACACAAGATTTAGCAGCTACCATTTAAAGGAGCAGAAATTTTGGAATATGATATTCTGGAAGGCAAAAGAGCTGGCACTACAATGAATAACCTACCCAGCAAAATTGAATATAATCTTTCAAGGAAAAAAATGAGAAATTTTCAGCATTTGTGATGAAAAGACCAGAGCTGAACAGAAAATTTGACTTTCAGATACAAGACTCAAGAGATACACAAAAAGGTGAACATGAAAGAGAAATGATAAGGAACTAAATAAGTTTAAACTATGTACTTTTCTATTTGGGAAAATGATACATGTATCTTCCAAGAACTTTATCGTTACTAAAGTAGTTAAAAGGATTCTATATAAAAACAAGGTGTGGGAGTGAGTTGATTATGTTGGGATGATGTAAAAGAATGGAGAAGTGAGAAACAAGGATGGACTGGGAGACAAGGGAAGGGAAAGGAAGAATGGAGAAAATTATTTCACATAAAAGAAATATACAAGGAAGAGCTTTTACATTAGAGGGAAAATGTTGGGAGAGGCAGGAAACTCCTTAATCTTATTCACAACTAAAATGGTTCAAGAGGGAGATATCTATCTATCTATCTATCTATCTATCTATCTATCTATCTATCAGTGAAGTAGAAAGGGAAGAATAGAGAAATTAGAAGTGATTGAAAAGGAGGGCAGATCAAAGAAGGCAGTGATGAGAAGCAAAACAGACTTTAGAGGAGGGATAGTATAAAATGGAGAAAGAAGGATAAACTGAAGAAAATAGGATAAAAGGAAATTCACAGTAAGTGAGCATAACTCTGAATGTGAATGGGATGAACTCTCCTATGAAATGGAAACAGATAGCAGAATGAATTAGGAAACAGAATCCAACAACATGCTGTTTATAAGAAATACACTTGAAATAGAGAGATACACCAGAGTTAAAATAAGGGGCTGTAGAAGAATATGTTATGCTTCATTTGAAGTAAAAAGGGCTAGAATAGCTGTAATGATCCTAGAAAAAGCAAAAGCAAAAATAGACCTAATTAAAAGATACAAGCAGGGAAATGACATCTTGCTAAAAAGAATCATAGAAAAAAAAAAGGAATATCAATGTTAAACATATATATATATATACCAAATAGCATCTACCAGATTCTTAAAGGAAAAATTAAATGAATTACAGGGGGGAATAGATGGTAAAACTATACTAGTGGGGAACCTCAACTTTCCCTACTTAGAGCTAGATAAATCTAACCATAAAATAAATAAGAAAGAAGTCAAGGAGATGAATGGAATCTTAGAAAAACTAGATATTACACATCTATGGCGAAAACTGAATGAGAATAGAAAGGAGTTAATCTTTTCTCAGTTATGCATGGCACCTTCACAAAAATTGGCCATGTATTAGGGTATTAAAAACCCTGCATAACCAAATGTGGAAAAGCAGAAATATTAAATGCCCCCTTTTCAGACCATAATGCAATAAAATTACATTTAATAAAGGGCCATGGAAGCATAGATTAAAAAGTACACCCTGATCAGGTAGGATTCATTCCAGGAATGCAAGGATGGTTTAATATTAGGAAAACCAATAGTATAATTGATATCAACAATAAAACCAGCAGAAACCACATGATTATCTCAATAGATGCAGAAAAGGCTTTTGACAAAGTACAACATCCATTCCTATTAAAAACACTAGAAAGTATAGGAATAAATGGAGCCTTCCTTAAAATAGTTGAGAGCATCTATTAAAAACGACCAGCAAGTATTATATGCAATGGGGATAAGCTAGAAGCCTTTCCAATAAGATCAGGAGTGAAACAAGGGTGTGACTATCACCCCTCTTATTCAATCTGGTACTAGAAACAATAGCAGTAGCAATTAGAGAAGAAAAAGAAATCAAAGGAATCAAATTAGGCAAAGAAGTGACCAATCTATCACTCTTTGCAGATGATATGATGATATACTTAGAGAATCCTAGAGAATCAAGTAAAAAACTACTTGAGACAATAAATAAATTTGGCAAAGTTGCAGGACATAAAATAAACCCGCATAAATTCTTGGCATTCCTGTGTATCTCTAATGAAATTCAGCAGCAAGAGATAGAAAGAGAAATCCCATTTAAAGTCACTGTAGACATTATAAAATATTTGGGAATCTACCCGCCAAAACAAACCCAGGACCTATATGATCAGAACTACAAAACACTTCTCACACAAATAAAAGCAGATCTAAATAGTTGGAAAAATATCAATTGCTCATGGCTGGGTAGAGCTAATATAATAAAAATGACAATTTTACCCAAACTAAATTATATATTTAGTGCCATACCAATCAACTTACCAAAAAAATTACTTTTTGGAGTTAGACAATATAATAACAAAATTTATTTGGAAAAACAAATGTTTTAGAATATCAAGGGAATTAATGAAAAGAAATGCTAGGGAAGGTGGACTAGCTATACCAGATTTTAATCTGTATTATACAGCAGCAGTCATTAAAACTGCTTGGTACTGGCAGAGGAGTAGAGTAGTGGATCAATGGACTAGATTGGGTGCACGAGACCCAGCAGTTAATGAATATAGTAATCTATTGTTTGATAAACCCAAAGACCCCAGTTTTTGGGATAAGGATGCAGTATTTGACAAAAACTGCTGGGAAAACTGGAATATAGAATATGGCAGAAACTGAGCACAGACCATTATCTAACACCATATACCAAAATCAAGTCTAAATTGGTGCATGATCTAGGTATAAAGGATGATACTGTAAGCAATTTGGAAAAGCAAGGAATAGTTCACCTGTCAGATTTGTGGAGAGGGAAAGCCTTTTGGATCAAACAAGAACTGGAGAGCATTATAAAATGCAAAATGGATAATTTTGATTACATTAAATTGAAAAGTTTCTGTACAAACAAAGACAGTGTAACCAAGATCAAGAGGGAGGTGGCAAGTTGGGAAAGAATTTTTACAACCTATGTCTCTGATAAAGGATTCATTTCTAAAATATAGAGAATTGAGTCAAATCTATAAGAATATAAGTCATTCCCCAATTGATAAATGGTCAAAGGATATGAACAGGCAGTTTTCAGAGAAATAAATTAAAGATTATATATATATATATATATATATATATATATATATATATAAGCATATGAAGAAATGCTATAAATCACTTTTGATTAGAGAAATGCAAATAAAAACAACTCTGAGGTACCATACCTCTCCAGTCAGATTGGCTAAGATGACAAAACAGGAAAATGACAAATGCTGGAGAGGATGTGGACAAATTGGAACACCAATGAATTGCTGGTGGAGTTGTGAATTTATCCAGCCATTCTGGAGAGCAATTTGGAATTATGCCCAAAGGACTATAAATAATTTCATACCCTTTGACCCAGCAATACCACTTCTAGGGTTATATCCCAAAGAGATCATAGAAGTGGGAGGAAGACCCATATGTACAAAAATATTTATACCAGATCTTTTCATGGTTGCAAAGAATTGGAAATTAAAGGCGTGCCCATCAATTGGGAAATGGCGAAACAAATTGTGGTATATGCATGTAATGGAATACTATTGTGCTATAAGAAATGAGGAAGAGATGGTTTTCATATTTCCTTGGAGAGGCTTATACAAACTGATGCTGAGTGAGAAGAGTAGAACCAGGAGAAATTTGTATACAATCACAGACACAACATATGTGTGATGATCAACTATGACATACTGGACTCTTCTCAGCAATGCAGTGATATAAATCAATCCTGAAAGACTCATGAAGGAGAGAGATGCCTACATCCAGAGAAATAACTAGAAAGAACTGAGCTTGAATCCTGATGAAAGCAAACTAATTGATCTTTTTCTCTTCATTGTTTGGTTTTATTTCTTCTCTACCATTTTTCATCCCATCTAGTACAATTCGCCTTTGTAACTTGACTAATGTCTAATGTGAAAGTATTTGCAGATCCTATACTGGACTATATTCCATTGTGGGGGGTGGAAGGAGGGAGGGAAGGGAAATTTGAAATTCAAGGAACTATGGAATTGAATCTTGTAAAATAAAAATAAAGAAATAAAAAAAGCTAATTGGACATGAAATAATCTAATCCTAAAGAATGATTAGGTCAAAGAATAAATCATAGACACATTCAATTAATTTATTAAAGAGAATAACAACAATAAAACAATATGCCAAAATTTGTGGGATGTAGCCAAAATAGTACTGGGGGAAAATTTATACTTGTAAATGCACAAAAGCAGATGAATGAACTGAGAATGCAACTAAAAATGACTACCTACCCCTCCCCCATTTAAATATCCCCAATTAAACACCAAAATAGAAATCCTAAAAATCAGTGGAAATATTAATAAAATTGGAAATAAAAGAAAAACCCAGTGAATTAATAAATAAAATTAGGAGCTAGTTTTATAAACAATAATAACAACAATGATGATATAGGTAAATCATTGGTTAATTTGATTTAAAAAAGAAAGAAGAAAACCAAATTACTAGTAGCAAAGGTGAAAAGGGTGAATGCACTACCAAAGAAGATGAAATTAAAGCAATTATTAGGAGTCATTTTGCTCAATTATATGCTAGTAAAACTGAAAATCTACTACAAAATTTATATTTATGAAAATATAAGCTGCTTAGATCAACAGAAGAGGAAATAAAATACTTAAGTAACTATATCTTAGGAAAAGAAATTGAACAAGCCAGCAATGATCTCCAGGATGATGGATTCATAAGTGAATTCTACCAAACATTTAAGGAACAGTTAATCCCAATACTATGTAAACTATTTGAAAAAAAAATAGGTAAAGAAGGAGTCTTACCAAATTCCTTTTATTACAGAAATATGGTTATTATACTTAAATCAGGGAGAGCACAATGAGAAAAAGAAAACTATAGACCAAATTCCTTAGTGAATATTGATGCAAAATTTTTAAATAAAATACTAGCAAGGATATTATAGCAATATATCACAAAGATCACACACTATGATTTATATTAGGATTTATATTAGGAATGCAGGACTAGTTCAATATTAGGGCAGCTATTAGCATAATTAACAACAACAATAATAACAAAAATCAAATGACCATATCAATTGGTGAATTAAAAAAACCTTTGACAATTATAATACTCATTCCTATTAAAAACACTAGAAAGTATAGGAATCAATGCAACTTTAATTAAAATTACAAGTAATCTCTATCTAAAACCAAGAGCAAACAGTACTGAAACCTTCCCAGTAAGATTAGAGGTGAAGCAAGGATATGCATTATCACTACTATTATTTAATATTATGTTAAAAATGCTAGGCATAGCAATAGAAGAAAAAAAATTGAAGGAATCAAATTAGGTACTGAGGAAATAAAATTATCACTCTTCACAGATGATATGATGGTATAATTAGAGAATTCTAAAACTAAGAAAAGAGGTGAAATAATTAAATTTATTAAAGTTTTCAGAAAAACCTGGGAAGACATATAAAGTCATGCAAAGTGGAGTGAGAAGAAATAGAACATTGGACATAATAATAGGAATATTGTATAGATGATCAATTACGGAAGATTTAGCTATTCCAATCAAGACAAGGATTCCAAGACAATTCCAAAATACCCATGATGAAAAATGGCACCCAACATCAGAAAACTGATGAACTCTGAGTGCAGATTGAAACATATATTTTTTAAAACTCTCTTTCTTTACTATTATTTTATTGTGTATGTTTTCTTTTACAACATAGCTAACATAGTAATATGTTTTGTATGACTATACATACATATGTGTATATATTATATATAATATAGGATATATACATATAAATGTATGTGTATAATATAACAAATGTACGTATATAATATACAGTAATATATATATTTATATATAATATATAACATAAATATGTGTGCATATATATACATATATATGTACACACACATATGAAATCAAAGTTCTTGACTTCTCAAGTAGGAGGGAGGAGAAGAAGGGAGAGAATTTGGGACTCAAAAGTTTAAAAAATTGTCAAAAATTTTTTATATGTAATTGGGAAATATTTAATGAAATAAAAATAATTTTAAAAGAACATAGTTATTTTCTTTTTAAACCCTATTTATTTTATTTTATGAAAAAAAAATTTCTGAGACATGTGCATGATATTAAATGGTAATGAACCTATCCAGTTGAGGTACCATCCAACTCTGAAATTGTGTGATTCTATGCTATTTTAAATGTGATTTTAAAAGAAGAAATATGCAAGTAGTCATCAAGACAATTTTAATAATTAATGGTTATTAGGACCTTCATGCGCAAAAAGTTGTATTTTAGGATTTTTAAAAATTACTAGATTGACCATGTAGATTCACTTTTAAAAAATGGAACTTACCTGCTTTTTGACTAGTGATCAAATTAACTAGCTTTTTTGCTATCATGGAAAATAGGCTTCATACAGAAGGGAGTTCTGCTTGGAGAATGTATAAGATTTCAGAAATGAAAGAGAGGAGAGAAAGCCATGCCAGATCAAGGAATGGTGTTAGCTAACCTTGAGTATGGGGAAGTTATGGGCTTATTTATGCATATCATAAGGAGTCAAGTTTGAATGGAGGTAATAAGTATGGACTGAGAAGAGAAAAACCATGGAACAGAACATTAGATTTAGGCCAGATCTTGTATGTTAACACAGCAATGAAGGCAGGGCAGCTGAGCTGTGAAGGCTATAAGGAAAGTAGCTGCTGGCATTATACTTGAGGACTATACAAGTCCCTTTCAAACATTGGGGATACATGTAGCCAGTACATAAAAGCAGGGAGTAGTGGTAAACTGCTAGTATTGAAACAAGTTAGCCCTTATAATATATCTTTTTTAGAATATTAAATTGCTGGTTAAGAGACAGAGGAGATGGAACCAAATTATAACAAATTAGAATGGGGTGGGGGGCTCAGTCACACCTAGCATCTTTTTCTATTCTTGTTCTTGTGTTTTGTGCATTTCATGTGAGATGCTGTAAAGCCAAGCACAAGCAGCTCTCCAGAGGACTGCTGCTGTAAATATCTTTAAAGACTCTGATCACATAGTATAGTGGACTCTATTTATTCAGTAGTAAACTAAAGCAAAACATTCACAGAAACCAAAGTACAGCATTCACAATGATATAACATAACAACCTACCACTAAAGTGGCCACATAGTTTTAAACAAAAGATATCATTCAGTAAGTCCTTAACTCAATCATCCTTAAGGAGCAGTCCTCCTTAAGGGATACAAAGTACAAAGATATGTGACCCTTAGGTCACAATGCCTTAATCTAGTCAGTGAGATAAGTCTTCTTTCTTCTTGATTGGAGATTAGCCGCCAATCATCCTTAAGCTCTACAAAGTACAAGTACAAAGTTCTCCCACCCCTAGGTCAAAGTAAATCATCATCTTATCAGCACTAATTACCCAAGGAGAGTTCTAAAATCTTTGTACAAGTCTGGCTCCCAGATTCCACAGTTCCTCTTCCATGGTCCCAGCTTTTGCCTGAATTAACCCTGGGTTCACAGGCAGGCAGCTCTCAGATCCTTGTCCAGCTCCCATTCCATATTGAAGCTCACAGTGTCCAGTTCACCTCAAGTTCTTTGCAGTTTCTGTTTCTGGGAAGACAAAGGTTAACAGAACCAAAACACCATCCATCCACATTGCCGGCACCATCAATTCACTGTTTGCCTGTGAAATCAGCACAGACTCACAAACAAGGTCTGAGAGGTCAACACAAATCATCAGCATAGAAATCAACATAGACCCCCAAATAAGATCTGAGAAATACAAAGTATCAAAACACAAATCAACACAGACAGAACAGATAAACAGAGTGATGGCCACCAAAAGTGTTCTCAGTTCTGCTCTGTCCCAGCTTGTGCTCCTCCTTTTATATCATCAATTCCTTCCTGTTTCATCCACCTCTTATGTCCTTCCTCTTCCGGTCTTTGGCAAATCCCTCCCACTGTGGGATTCACAGGTTCTGTTTCTTAACAAAGATTTGATATAATCAAGGGCAAGGCTCAAATAAAATTGGACTGAAACAAGGTGGTAAGTATTTATTTGCTTGCCATTACAGCTGCTTGAGGTTCAAGGCACAGAGGGCAACATCAAGGGATTTGTTGCCTCTCAGTCTCAGGCACCAAGTCAACAGCATCTGTATTTTCACAATCACTTCCTCAGACATCTCCTTTTATTAAGACTTATCAATGTCAGTACTAGCCCTTAAGGTAATCCCTCATCTACGAGAGGGATCCTTTACCTCTTTGTTTCCTTTCCTTCTCCTCTTCCTCCTCCTCCTCCTGCTCCTTGGTTGTAGGACAATATTATTAGAACACATGGCAATGCATTTCTTTATGGAAGGATAACAAAACTATATCTGTAGACTTTACACAATGTCCTAGAGGGGACAGTGGTTTAGAAGTCTTGGAGTATATTCATACCAAGGCTTGAATTTGTACTGAAATGTTTGGTTTTACTTTGGCAACATGTAAACTGTTGTAATTTTTGGCTCTGATTTCTTTTAAGGGGAGATTGAACTGGCAGCATGCATCTGCTGATATTTCCATGCTACTCATCACTCACATCTCCAGTGCAGCAGTGTGGTTTGTTTTCTGTAGCTTTTAAGAGCTTAGCCTTGCCATGCCATCTGCAGAATGTGTCAAAACAGCTTCAATTCAGGCAACAGCATTTCTTGTCTTGACATCTCATCCTTCATCCTTCATCTCAAAACTCAATCCACCCACACCATCTGCTAAATGAGGTAACTATAGGGAAGACAATGCTGGTAGCTGTTTGGGATTGCTTTTTTATTTGGGTTGATTTGGGCCAGAAAGGTTTCTGGGGCAGCTGAAGTTGGATGGAGGTCTTGGAATGGAGTTTATTTTGAGGGTAATTCAAACCTTCTGTAAGTTATATAGTTTCTCTTTGTTGGAATAAATGAAGTTTTTGTTTGTTGATTTCCAGCAATGATTTAATGTTCACTTCATTTATTTGGCTACTTGTTTCTTTAATCTAGAAGTTCTGGCAAGGCAGATTATGGATTCAATATAGATGCTCAGAAGTCACTCAGGCCTTGTATAGAGAGACAAAACAGTGCATTATAATCCCATAACCATCTCTGGGATGACCTTGGAAAATAACTTCTCATCACAGTGTTTCATCCATTATTGGCCAGGGTTCCATGTCCCAGATACAAACACATCTTTAAGTGAGAGGAATAGCTCAAAGAAAACATTGTCAGGAATACAGTAAATACTAACTATGGCCATAGCTTACCATTATTGTCCACATGCTTTGCTTTTTTCTCTCTTGTTCTTGAGGCCCTTGCTTTTTTCTCTGACACATTTTCATCTTTTTTAAAAATTAGAAGATTTAAGAACCAGATTATATGTGGGAATAGTTAGGTGTTAGAAAGGGAGAATTGTGCCTTGTCCTCTAAGAAGTTATAATCCGATACAAAGGAAAAAATGCAAAAACAATCTTTACTAGGACTTTTTGTTTTATTCTCATCTTGGAGATTGTGTATATCTAAATATAATAGTTTATGTTTATATACAGATATGAATATGTGAGTGAATGAAAAAGCAATTAGTAGTGACTTACTCTGCAAGGAGCTATGATAAGTACTCATGAAACAACTAGAAAAAGCAAAGCTCCTCATGGAGCTTACATTCATATTTTTAAAGTTGTATCAGTGTGTTCTGTTGTTTTATTATAAGCATTTATAGATTACTCCAACTTTGTGAAAAGTCTCTTGTAACACAATAAAATAGTTAAGTAAAACTAATTATATAGTGACCTTATCTGAAGGACATTCAATATTTAACTTCTGTAAGAACCCCCTCTCAATTAAAAAAAATAGAATTTTTTCTTCTCCCTCCCACTTCCACTCATTGGAAAATTAAAAGAATCAACAATATTTTTGGTAATAAATATTAATATTCAGACAAAAACTTCTTACTGCCTGTGAGTGCGTTATTCCATGCCCTAATAACATTATGTCTCTATGGGGTAGGTGGTAATTTTATTATTATATAAATTGTTCCACCAGTTCTGCTCATTACATTCTTCACCAGTTTATAAAAGTCCTTACAATTGATCATTTTTATGTTTCTGTTATAATATAAACTGTTCTTTTGGTTATGCTTCATTCTGCATCAGCTCATTTAGGAGAACACACAAATATGGGAGTGTTGATCAGGATGAATTTATAGAGTGATAAGAATTAAATGTAATCTGGAGTGCACTAGTATGGAGAGGGAATAGCAACACAGCAGTCTGGGTCAAGCTAGAAATGGTGATGGCTCAACAGTTAGAGGATGAGGAACTGAGGGCAGTTTGGTGGAATGGTAGGATGAAATTAGAATCTAGATCATAGGAATATAATATGAAGATGCCTGGGGAATGACTATGACCTTGTATGATTCACACAACCATCCCGTCTATTAGGAAGACAAAAACAGGAATTGTTTCAAAACTTTAAACAAACATTATTTCACCAGAGAATGTATGTCAGCACCATGGTCAGGGGAAAAAGATCTCAAGTTTAAGTGAGTTGGGTCAGCACCATGGCTAGAGAAAATATAACACTACAACTATCTGGCCTGCATTGGGATTCCATTATGGTATATTGTGACAGCATATAGCTGGGAAAGTTAAGGAGGAGAAAATGTAGCAATAGCTAAGATTTATATAGTGTTGATGCCTGTTGTAGGTCATTATTAAGCTGGTTACTATTGGCAATCTTGTTTGTTCAAGGAGAATGATTCAGACCTGGGTAAGCCTGAGTTGTGGGAAGGGAAAAGCTTTATTGTTTGTGATCCTCAGAAAATTTCATAGATATGAACGTGTTTCTATGTGCCTCTAAGTAGGCTGACCCAGGGGAAGGTGACAAGAGGAGTTGCTTATTGTCTATATTGCTCTTTCTGGGTCCTCATGTACATCAAATGTCTTATGCAGGAAAGCCTATGTTAATAATACTTTTCAGAGAAATCTTTGGCTGCATCACTGAGACAGCTATAATCTGAGATTTTATTTTTTGGTTTGACTTGAGATCTGCAGGTATAAAAAATGTTTTCTCCATTGATGCAGCTCACAATGTCATAGTATCTTTGATTTAGGGTTTAAAGGGAGTTTAGAGGTAATCTAGTCCAACTCACTCATAATACAGATAAAGAAACTTAGGTTAAGAAAGAATGAATCACTCCCTCAACCTCATACAGTGAATGGCAGAGTCAAAATTTGAATCCAGGTATTTCTGACTTCAATTCCAGCACTCTCTCCACTATGTTCTAGCTTTAAAAAATCATGGCTTAGTGGACAAAATTCCCATTGTGAATCTCTATAGTCTTGGATCAAATGGCTTTTGGATAATGGATATGCAGTCTGTCACCAGGACAATAGTCAAAATCTTCCTAGTTTGGAAGAACCTGATGGAGCTTTTGTCTGACTATATAGTTTTTGAGAATTAAGCATTATTTCTACACAAAATGAAGCTGGAAGGAATGAACTGGTACAGATATACCCCTATTAGTGCAAAAATGAAACCCCTGAATTTGTACTGCATTTTTCCTTAGGACTGGAACCAATTACCATATTTTATATAACTATAATTTCAAATGGTGCCAATTTCAATACATATAACTACTTTAGGGGAATTCATTGTTTGAATTAAGTAGATATATTAAATGACTGTCCAAGGTCATATAGCAATTAAGTGGCAGAACTAAGGTATAAAGTTAGGTTAACTGATTTCAGTACCTCTCCCATTATAACATGCTGATTCCTTATATGTAATGTTTGCAAAACTATGCCAAGGATGTATAATTGTGCTAAAAAGTGTGTGGATTTGGTTGGATTCAGGGCATAATAGGAAGATAATAGAGGTTATTCTTTTAGAAAATTTATCACAGTGCTTTTAGCAGTCCCTACTTTCTCCTCCTTTCTTGCCATCCAGCTTTGCATTAACTATGAATATTAATCAACTTACTTTAATGAATATGTTGATATCTAGAGAGATTAACATGAACATCATAGCTTAATTAATAAAATTTTGGTCAGCACATGAGAAAGTGCCAGCTCTTTGCTCTTCATGACATATAGGATAACAGCCTCATTCACTGTTGTCTGGGGGTTGCTGCAGTTGTTTTATTCAAATAACATGTGAAAAGGAATGGTCTCTGTAGGGATGCATTTTTTGACTAAAATGTACTGTGGCTTAAATATCACATCCTCAGCATATTTCTATACATATATTATAAACTTTAGAAACTTAAGTTGGTTCACTTCTTGTATCATCTGTTATACTCAGATTGATACGCTCTCCTTACTGATTAAATGATAATTATGTTTGACTGTTTTACCTAACTAGTTAGTATTGGCTACCCTTACATTCAATACAGGCTAAATAAAATGATAGATGGGAGGAAAGAGATGAGATTTCTCACATCACATGTTTCAGAAGCTGATCTACATAATTTCATAGCACAAGAGGGAAATTCTCCCCTTTGTGTTCAGAAAGGTCTTTCCATGATAATGAAGAGAAGATATACCTTCTGCTGCATCCCTCTCCCCACACAATTCACTCCTTCTGGTAAGACCAAATCTTATAAGAACTTTGTCTTTCTCAGAACCAACAATAGTGCTATGCATATGCTTAATAAATCTTTTTTTTTGAATATGCATATAAAAATAAAGGATTAAGATTCAGCATGGACTTATGGATAGAGGCAGAACCTGGAGTCAGGCTTACCTGGCTTCAAACCTGGACTCTGGCACTTATAGGCCGTATAAATCTGGGCAAGTCCCTTAACCTCTTAGCAGCCCCAACTTCTATCTAAGATTATAAGCTGTGGACCATTTTTCTGCATTACTGTAAAGAGCTTTCATGCCAGGGGCACTGATGAAACTTCATATAAAGAAAAATTATATCTCTTCCATATACCTTATTATATGAGTATTTGAAGCGGGGGGTAATTAGAAGTCTAAACAAATAAACACAATATATGTATGCATACATACACACATAAATACTTGATGCATATTACATATGTGTGTATCTGAATATTTATGGTTATACATACCCATATCCACACAAAAACATTGACACATATTTGTATGAATTTGAATAAGAAAGAAAGAAAGAGAAAGGACTGCAAAGATCAAGGCATGCAAAACCCCCCAGAAGGCCCAACTTATACTGCTATACCTTAGGTTGGTTTTGCTTCTCACATCTTTCTTTCAGACTCAGGGAAAGTAATTTAATTCATGCTGTCAGAAGAAGCATGGATTAAGGAATTTCATCAGTTAACTCAGTATAATGTATAAACCAATGCATGGGCGGTGAAAAGAAATGTCTTCTACATAATTGGAGACTGCTCAGGGCTCTCTTCAGCAAAGAAATTAAGGAAGAGAACTATAGAAATGAATCCATATTGAATTTGATGGCCTTTCCCCAAACTTTTAAGGTAAGAAGTTGGTATTTCTAGGTCTCCCTACTTGTTTGGTGGAGACCATGTCAATGGCCAAGCAGTACACATTAATCATGGCAAGGGTCCTAATGAATACAGTATGTTCTATAGTAGAGAGGCTGGATTTTATTACCTTTTACCAGTATTATCCAAAACCTACCATAGCTTTGCAATGATGAAGATCTACATAATTAGTGAATTTATACATGAAAAGGGAAGATTATCCTTACATTAAATACTAAGAAAATGAATGTCAATCTCAGAAAATCTTTCTGGCCCCCTCAGAATTTATTCTCTGTTTAGCTATGGTGTTTGTTTCCTGTGTTTTTTTTTTAACCCATATTTGGTCAGGAAATTTTAGAGAAGCAGGCATCCTGAGCATATAGAGATTAATCTGTAAGTCAGTGTCAAATGGAAGAGGAGACAGTCAATTGCAGTAAAGTATTTAAGGATCAGTTTGGTCCTTCTCATTTCAGTTAATGATTTACTGTGGACCAACCTATGAATCTGGATTGTAGTGAGTTGACATACCCTCCCAGCCTATCCTTGACTCCATTCTTAACCTTAACTTTGGTCTGACAGCTTCACTGTAACCTCCTCCATATCTGTGTTTTCTATTCCTGGTTGCTATGTCTGGTTTTTCTCAGACCCTGAACCTTAGGTTTCTAAACTTACTCTTGAAATCTGACCTTCATTAATGATTATTCTCTTTGCTCAACAGTTTTATTCAGTGTGGCTGAATTCCCAAGTGGTTTATTTTCTGTAGTTATTTTAATGGAATTTATCTTTTTATCTCTTCCTTCTGGGTTTTGTTAGTAGTATACAAAAATGCTGATTATTTGTATAGATTTATTTTATATTCTATAACTTCATTGAAATAGTCAATTGTTTCAGTTAGTTTTTTAATTGGCTCTAAGTTCTCTAAGTGAACTATTATAGCATCTGTAAAAAGTAACAGTTTTGTTTCTTGACTGCTATGCGTATTTCTGTAATTTATTTTTATTGTCTTGTTGCTATATCTAGGATTTCTAGGACAATATTGAATAATAATGGTGATAATGGACATCCTTGCTTTACCCTTGATTTTATTGGAGAGCTCTCTAGCTTATCCTCATTCCTTCTAATGCTAGCTCTTGGTTTGAGATATATCTTATCATTTTAAGAAAAGTTACACTTATTCCTATGTTTTTTTTTAACAGTAAAGAGTGTTGTATTTTAGAAAAAAATTTCTACATTTATTGATATAATTATGTGACTTTTATTCTCTTTGTTGTTGATGTGGTCAATTATAGTTATAGTTTTCCTAATATTAAACTAACCTATCATTAATTTCTGGCACAAATTCAGTCTGGTCAGAGTGTATGATTTTTTTTTTTTTGATGTATTGTTATAATCTTCTTGCTAGAATTTTATTTATTTATTTTTTCATCAAGATTCATCATAGAAATTGGTCTGTGTTTTTTTTTTTCTCTCTTTTGGTTCTCTTTGCTTTAGGTATCAACATCATATTTATGTAATATAAGAAATTTGGTAGAACTCCTTCTTTACCTATCTTTTCAAATTATTTATGTAGTATCAGAATTACTTATTCTTTAAATGTTTGGTAAAACTCATTTTAAAATCAATCCAGTTCTGGGTTTTTTACTTAGGAAGCCCATTTCTGGTTTTTTTCAAGTTCTTTTTTTAGGGCAAAGTATTCTATTTCTATTAATTCTATATCCTATTCATCTGGACAATTTTTGTTTTTGTAAATATTCATCCATTTAATATAAATTTTCAGTTTTATTGTCATATAGTTGCCAGTTCATGCACAATTTTTTTGATTTACTCTTTCTCTCTTTTATTAATGTAGGTATTTAGAACCATGCATTTTCCCCTAAGAACTCCTTTTATAGCATCCCAAAAATTTTGGTATTTTGTCTAATTTTTGTTATTATTTTTAATGACATTATTGTTTCTGTGATTTGTCTGTTGACCCATTCATTCTTTAGGATTAGGATATTTAGGTTCCAATTAATTTTAAATCTATGCTTTAAAGGACCTTTATTAAATGTAATTTGGTAATTATGGTTAGGAAAAGAGGCATTTAACATTTCTGTTTTTCCGCATTTGTGATGTTTTTATGCTTCTGATTCATGATCATTTTTTGTGAAGGTGCCATGCACAGCTAATAATAGTTATATTCCTTTTTATTGCTATTTAGTATTCTTCAGAGATCTATCATATCTAACTTTCCTAAAATTCTATTCATTTCCTTAACTTCTTTCTTATTTACTTTGTAGTTAAATTTAATTAGATATGCTAGGAGTAAATTGAAATAATTTACTTTAATTTTTATGGCTTTACTAGCTATTTCTTCCCCTACCTAATTTACCTTTTACTTAAAGAATTTGCATGCTGTGGCATTTGGTGCATCTCTATTCACTATTGATATTATTAATTAAATCTGTATGGGATCTTTTAGCAAAATATAGTTTCCTTATCTCTTTAAATTGAGTCTATTTTTGCTTTTTTTTTTCCTTTGAGATCATGATTACTATCCCATCTTAAAAAAAAAATAAGTAGAGGCATAATAGATTCTTCTCCAGCACCTTATTTTAAGTCAATGTGTATCTTTCTGTTTCAAATGTGTTTCTTGTAAACAACATATTGTTGAATTCTATTTTTAAAAATCCATTCTGCTATGTGCTTCTGTTTTATGTATGAGTTAGTCATATTTACAGTTATGATTTCTAACTATGTTATTTTCATCCATCGTTTTCTCTTATACTTATTGTTCATTTTTTAGCCTTTTTGCCTCCTCAAGAATCTATTTTGCTTCTTACCATGGTGTCCCTTAATATTTCCTCCCCCTTTTCCCTTTCTACCTTTCTTTTAACCTCTTTCCCTCCTATCTCACTGTTGAATAAGATGAATTTCTGTAGCAAAATACCTACTAGGTATTTCATATTTCCTCATGTTTTTCAGTCTTCTGATTGTGTTTTATTGTTTGTTGGTGCCTCCATGGAATCATTAGCTTCAATGTGGTCAATTTTAATTTTTAAGGAGTTTTCTTCCGTGAAGTTTTCCCCCCAATTTATTTATTTATTTTTAGTTTTCAACATTCATTTCCACAATAATTTGAGTTACAAATCTATATATGTGTGATCTTCCTGTCTTCAATCAATTCAGATGAGAGTGAGGCTCATGTGTTGTTCACTCCCCCTTACTGTGTTCTCACTTTCATTGTATAAACTCCTAATGTGCCCAATTTATATGAAATAATTTTCTTCATTCTTTCTCTCCCTTTCTCTCTTTTTCAGCATATCTACACTTCTCACCCTTCCATTCTTCTTTTGAGATTATAATAAAGTTCTGAAGGGCTACATATATCATTCTTTTCATGTAAGATTATAAGCAAATTTATCCTTGTTTAGTTCCTTATGATTTCTCACTCATGTTTGCTTTTTTTGTTTCTCTTGAGTCTTGTATTTGAATGTCAGAATTTCTATTAAGCTCTGGTCTTTCAAGAGGAATGCTTTAAAGTCCTCTATTACATTAAATAGCTACCTTTTTTCCTATAAGGGGAAGATGTAGTCTAATCCTTGTAGCACAATCTGTAGGATTATACTGATTTTTGTTGGTAGGTTAATCTTGGCCATAATCCTAGATCCTTTGACTTCTAGAATATTATATTCTAAACCCTCTGTTCCTTTAAAAAAATAGCTGTTAAATCTTGTATGATCCTGACTGTGGCTCCATGGTACTTAAACTTTTCTTCATGACTTCTTTCAATATTTTCTCCTTGACCTGATCATTCTGTATTTTGGCTATAATATACAGACATATGTATGTATGTATGTATATACATATGTATTCCCTTCAACTATCCTCACACTGAGAAAAGTCTTATGGATTACAATTATTATTTTTCTCTGTAGGAATGTAAATAGCTGAACTTTAATAAGTTCCTTATTATTTCTTTTTCCTGTTTACGTTCTCATGCTTCTTGGATTTGGAAGTCAAATTTTCTGTTGAGCTTTGTTTTTTTCATCAAGAATGCTTGAAAATCCTCTATTTCATTGAATATCCATATTTTCCCCTGAAGCATTATACTTAATTTTGCTGGGTAGGTGATTCTTGATTTTAATCCTAGCTCCTTTGACCTCTGGAATATCACATTCCAAGCCCTTTGGTCCCTTAAGATAGAAGCAGCTAGGTCTTGTGTTATCCTGATTATGTTTGCACAGTACTCAATTTACTTCTTCCTGACTACTTGCAGTAATTCCTCCTTGACCTGGGAACTCTGGAATTTGGTTATAATATTCCTAGGAGTTTTCTTTTTGGGATCCTTTTCAAGAAGTGATTGGCAAATTCTTTTAATTTCTATTTTGCCCTCTGGTTCTAGAAGATCAGGGCAATTTTGCTTGATAATGTCTTGAAAGATGGTATCTAGGCTCTTTTTTTGATCATAGCTTCCAGGTAGTCCAATTATTTTTAAATGAACTCCCCTGGATCTATTTTCCAGGTCAGTGGTTTTTCCAGTGAGATATTTCACATTGCCTTCTATTTTTTTTTTTTTTTTTTTGCTTTTTGGAGGGGAGAAGGTAGGGCAATTGGGGTTAAGTGACTTGCCCAAGGTCACACAGCTATTTTTTTTTGTGTGTGTGTGTGTGTGTATGTGTTAAGTGTCTGAGGTCAAATTCAAACTTAAGTCCTCCTGACTCCAGGGCTGGTGCTCTATTCACTTGCGCCACCTAGACACCCTAGTGCCTTCTGTTTTTTCATTTGTTTGGATCTGTTTTATAGTATCTTGATTTCTCATAAAGTCATTAGCTTCCATTTGCTCCAATCTAATTTTGAAGGAATCATTCTCTTCAGTGTGTTTTTGAAATTCTTTTCCCATCTGGCCAATTTGGATTTTTCAGGAATTCTTCTCCTCTTTGACTTTTTCGGCCTCTTTTGCCATTTGGAGTTAGTCTATTTTTTAAGGTGTTATTTTCTTCAGTATTTTTTTGAGTCTCCTTTAGTAGGCTGTTGACTCACTTTTCATGATTTTCTTGCATTCTTTCCTTTATTCTTATTTGATTTTTACAATTTTTCCTCTACTTCTCTTACTTGATTTTCAAAATCCTTCTTGAATTCCTCCATAGCCTGTAACCAATTCATATTTTTCTTGGAAGCTTTTGATGCTGGAGTTCTGACTCTGTTGTCTTCCTCCCATTCCATGCTTTGATCCTTTTTGTCCCCAAAAAAGGAATCTATGGTCTGATTGTGTTTCCTCTGCTTGCTCATCTTGCTAGTCAATTATTTACTCTGCTTCCAGAATAGAGACATTTTGTTCCAAATTGCTGGGGTTTTCACAGCTGCTAGAGCTTAGGAGGGTGCCCTCTCTACAGGCTCCACAAGCTCTGGCACACTGGCCACATACCCCAGGACTACCACTGAAGACCACTATCCAGATCCAAGCAGGTTAAAACAAGAGCAATTACCCTCTGAATGGTCTCTTGGTTTCCCTATAATTTGCAGGCCAGGAGCTCTGGAGGCAGCCACGGAGCAGCAGCTGCAGCTGCCATGCCTCCCTCACTTTTTTGCTAGGGGCAGGTGCTAGGGGCAGGTGCTAGGGGCAGGTGCTAGACTCTGCTCTTCCATCCCCCTGTTCCAGCAGAGTTTCCCACTGCCCTTTTACTTTTTCTTTGGCATTTATGGATTAAGAGGTGTGGAAACCATCACAGATGTTTGTGATTCACTCTCCTGAAGTCTGCTCAGGCCAGTGTGGGTGGCTGGTTGGGGTGGCCCTGGGGCCAGAACCACAAGACTCACATAGGATTGCACTTGGTTCCCAGCCCCATGGGATAGAACCTTTATGTCCACCTGCCAGGCTGCCTTCAGTGGTAGATTTGTTTTTCTCTGTCACTTCGTGGGTTCTGTAGCTCTAAAAATTTTTTAGCATCATTTTTTACATGTATTGGAAGTGATTGGAGCAGGAGCTCATGCCAAGTTCATCCTTTTACTTTACCATCTTGGCTCCACCCCACCCCCCAAATTTCAGTGAAGTTTTTAGAACCTATTTTACTAAGCTATTGTTTCTCTTTTCATAATTTTCTTGCATATCTATCATTGTCCCTATATTTTTTCCTTTATTCTTATTTAATTTTTACAATAATTTTTTTTGCTCTTTTTAAAGATCATTTTCTTTTCTTTGTTTGCTTTTTGGAGGGGGAAGGGAAGGCAATTGGAGTTAAGTGACTTGCCCAAGATCGTGTGGCTATTAAGTATTCGGTGTCTGAGGCTGGATTTGAACTCAGGTCCTCCTTACTCCAGAGCCGGTGTTCTATTTGTTACACCACCCCTAAAGATTTTTTTTTAAAAATATCTAGGAATTCTTATTGAACTTCTGTTCTTTCTGTATTTTCCTTTAAGGCTTTGCTTTAGATATATTCAAGTCATTATCTTCTTTTTGTCTTGAGTTTCTTTCTCACCATTGTCAATTTTTATAGGTTGGTTATTTTATTGTTTCCTCATTTTTTTAGCCTACTTCTTGACTTTAGACTTTATATTAGTATTGGGCTCTACTTAGTTCTTGGGCCCATGTCTGGCCTGAGGTTGTGTCTTTTTTATGTCCTTCTGCTGCCTTTATATCTCATTCTGGAGGTCTGTAAGTTTTTGATGTTTCTTGAGTGATTATCACCTGGGGAGAAGTTTGTTTACTTCCTTCCTGCTCTGAACTCTACACATTCCTTGCTCAGATCTGTGTCTGTTGGCTTGTATGTGATTGAATTTCTATAGACTCCCAGTAGACTCACTAAAGTTTATTTAGGTTCAGAGTGACTGAACTGTTGCATCCTCCTTGTTTTGGTTTCAGGTCCTGGTTCATTACATTACAAGCTTATGGGCACACTAAAGGAAGGTTAGAACTTTGTACTCACTCTGCTCTTATTCATTCACCTTTATGCCTGGAACTTATTCCTTTTTACCTAACACAAAGTAGAACATCTGCTCCCTCACAAACCATTCCTCTCTATCCTAGAACTGTAACCCAAGACTAGATAATATGTGATAGAATTGCTAGATGGAACCTGTTCCTTTTCGTGGTGCTAGCACGGGGGTCCCTTGGGATATATTTCTATCCAAATGTCTTCTGCCCCGGTGTTCAGTGCCCTTATGCTAGTCCTTCAGTGATGGAATGCCCCCTACTGCTGCTTCAGCCTCCACAGCACTGCTACTACTCTGTGCTCCTGACCAGCCCCAATTCCATTGGCTACAGATCTCTTTGTTTATCTTCCTAAACTGTGCTAGAGAAATTTCTATGTGAGAAAAATTACTCACTGTGACTTTCTCTTGGCTTTCCTGATCAGAATTTGATCCAGTGTGCCTTTTAGGTTGTTGTGGAGGAATATAGATAAAAATGCCATTACTCATTGTAGGTTATTGTGGAAGAGCCATGGCAAAAATGTTGTCTCTTACTCTTTCATCTTTACCTTGTCTCCTTAATTTGGCATTTTTTATTTGAATCTAGTATATTTTGTAAAAGCATATTAAATTATACTTTTTCCCCTTCTTTGTGCTTATTCCTCCCATTTCTTTTATTGCCATTGTTATAGCTAGTATTTCTAGCACATGATATTGCTGACAATGGGCATCCTTTTATTACTCCAATCTTATTGAAAAGGCTTAGAGTTTTACCTCATTAAGGATGATGCTACCTCATGGGTTCAAAGATATTACTTTCCATATTAAGGAAAGATGCATCTATTCCTATGCTTTCTAGTGTTAAAATATAAAAGGGTTTTGTGTTTTATCAAAACCCCCTTTTTGGGGATACCTATTGATATAATTATATAGTTTTTTGTTTTGATACTAATATGGTCTGTTAAATATGTACTTTTTCTATTGTTGAAGCAACCCTAAATTACTTATATAAATCCTACCTGGTCATAATGTATAATATTTTTAATATGTTATAGCCTGTTTGCTAAGGTATTCAATATTTTTGCATCAATATTCATTAGAAATGTTGACCTATAGTTTTCTTTTTCTGACTTCTAACTGGTTTCCTCGCATCAAGTCCTTCCCCACTCCAATCCATTCTCCACCCAGATGCCAGTTCTTTTTCTTATAGGTAGTATGGCCCCTGCTACCTCCCTATTCAGCAAGATCCAGTGGTTCTCTATTACCTCCAGGATAAAATATAAAGTTTTCCTTTTGTCACTTAATATCTCTAATAATCTACTCTCTTCCTACCTTTATGGCCTTCTTATATTTACCTCCTCACCACATACTCTATGATATAGCTCTTTGGGCCTACTTGTAGTTCCTCCAACATGACATTCCATCTCCCAGCTCTATGATTTTTCACTGCCTCTCCTCCCTTCCTGGAATGCTCTGCCTCCTAACTTCTGCCTTTAACTTTTCATTTTTTTCCTTTTTCCTAAGACACAGATTAGATTATAATTTCTGTAAAAGTGTTTCCTAACCCCTTCAACTGCTAATACTTTCTCATTTATTTCATTTTTCCTTTATCTATGCTGTAGATTTCTTATCTGTGCCTGAGTATTTACTTATCTCCCTAATTAGAATACAAGCACCTTGACAGCAAGTACTGTTTTTGTCTCTTTTTGGTATCCTCAGCATTTAGCACAGTGTCTAGCACATACTAAATGCTTAATAAATGCTCTCTGACTCATTGGCTAATTTTTCTCTTCCTGGTTTAGATACCAAGACTATATTTGCTTTATAGGAAGTTTTTGGTAGAATGCTATCTTTCCTTACTTTTGCAAACAATCTAAAATTTAAATTAATTTTTCTTTGAATATTTGATTTAATTAACTTTTAAATTCACCTGGTCATTTTTTTTTCTTTTGAGAATTCATTTATGACATTAATTTTCCTTTTTCTCTGGTTAAGTTAAATTCTATTTTTTGTTCTGATAATATATTTTATATTTTTGTAAATATTAATCCATTTCATTTGTTATCATTTTTACCAGTGTATTTCTGAACAAAGTAGTACATGATTTGTTTAATTTATTTATTTGTTAGAAGTTCTCCTTTTTATGCTCAATATTAATTTGGTATCCTTCTTTTTAAAAATCATAAAAGCTAACATTCTATTGCTTTAAAAAATCTTTTATTTCAGTTTTTAGTTTTAAAAATTTCTTTGATTTTCAGAATTCTTACTTTTGTGTTTAGTTAGTTTTTTAAACATTGCTTTTCTAGGTTTTTTCTTTTTAATTATGTGTCTAATTCATTTTCTTTTCTTTTTTTTTGACAAAATGACAGTACATAAGTTTTTACCTAAAACCCCTTCCTCAGTTTAGGGCTAGACCCTGAATATAGGGGGAAAGACAGATTTTTATAAATTAAAAACAATTAATCAAATATGACTGATTAATTAAAAAGGAAACCATTCAACATTAGGTAATCTGATTTCTAATTGGATGAAAGATTAGTGACTTTCCAAGTTAGGATGTGGAGATTGAACAGATAATTTCCTTGGAATTCTTTGAATTCAGAAAAAGAAGTGTCCCACTTCTCCAAAATTTCTATAAACATGGAACATGGAACATGGAAACAATAACTGATTGATCAGTGCAGGGCCAATTTTTAGATAAGGCATATGGGTTGTTTGAGATGTACAATTGTGAAAAAAATTCCTTGCATCACTGTTTGGGTCTGATAGGGTTTCTGCTTAAGTATAATTTAGGTCCTTAGGTAAGAGTCTCTAAGCATCAGCTGGGAGAGTGGTCCCTCTTCCTAGTCATACAGTGCTAAGTTTAAGCAATGAAAGAAGGTTTTCTCCTAATTCTGAAAACTGAGTAAAGCTTTCTCACAAGACAGAATTTGGACTAGACCTATAATTGGATGGAAAGGGAACTGAGCTAGTTCTAGAATTGAGTCACAAGATGGAATCAGTATAGTTCACTCAATTCCCATAATTAACCACTTGCTGTCCTATTCCCTTCAATTTCTTCAATCTAATAAATTGGAAGTCTGTCTTTGTTTGCATTAATATAACATGGAAAATAGTATAGTATTTGGACTTTCCCAAATGTCATTAATTCATTTCTTCTCTTATCTATCCCTTGTTATATGAGGGGCCCATATCCTTTTTCAGTCCTTCTTCTGAACAAATAAGTATTGGTAATATGCTGCATCCTACTTACTTGTGTCATATGTTTTCCAATGACTTTTATGTCATCTGCATTTTTTTTTATCATTATGAGTCCTTGTTCCTCCAAGAATCATAGCCATATAGTATCAGTAGAAGACTCTTTGTGTTAAAGAGATGGGCTTTTATGTCTGAGAACAGCAGGGAATCTTTAAAAATTTCACATGATTGCCCAAATGTGACCTAGTCTGATTTCCTATTCATTTCTTGGTTGCTCATTCTCTATCCATACATCAGCATATGTGTTTGTGTGTTTGTGTGTGTATGTATGTGTGTGTGCACACGTGTGTGCATGTACATGAAATAGGGAGGTCAGGAAGACCTGAGTTCAAGCTCTGCTTCTTAAATAGACTGACTGTGAAATCCTGGTAAGCCACTTAATCTCTCAATGTCCCAGACATTTCTGAGACCATATATTGCAGATCTGTTATCTACATTGGTAGAGGGAATTTCCTTTCTTGTAGTTCCCTATGGTAACAAAATCACAATTAAATTAACTCTCTCTCTCTCTCTCTCTCTCTCTCTCATGTCCATTACACACACACACACACACACACACACACACACACACACACACGCATACGCACACATACCATCTAGGTTTTCTATTGGATAGATTGCTGGACTTGGAATCAGAAGAACCAAGTTTGAATCCTGTCTCAATTCACATAATCTTTCCAGTCTCAGTTTCCCCATTTGTAAAATATAGATAATAATAGCATCTACCTAGTACCCATCTCATAGGTTTGTTGTGAGCATCAAATGAGATAACATATGTAAAGTGCATTGCAAATTTTTAAGTGTATTATTATTATTTTGTGATGAACTAATTCAGTACATTACCCTGTTGTGACATTTCATGGCAAAACTTGGGTAGTATATATATATATATATATATATATATATATATATATATATATATATATATATATATATATATATATATATATGAATTTACTTGTCTATAATATGTAGAGAAATTTTGCTTAATTGGTCTCTGTTTTTTCTCCAGTTTGAAATGTGATTTATACACCTACAGTAAATTTCCATTTCTCTATGGAATATAGGTGAGATTTAAGTCTTGTCTCAAGGAATCTTCCATGTAATTTGGAATTTAAGATTTATATATTAAAGTGGGTAAGGTTGTACTTGACTCTATACAGAAAATAATATGCTGACAGTATGGTCCAGTGGAAAGAGTACTGGATTGGTCATCAAAGGGTCTGTATAAAAGTCTCAGTTTAAATGCCCAAGTCTCTTAAGCTTTCTAAATCCAAATTTTCTCATTTGTAAAATTAGGAGTTTGGACTAGATAGCTTTTGGAGGTTCCTTCTAGCTGTAAATCTATTCTATGATGTCATAGTTGAATAATTCTGTTCCTTCCTATTGGGGTTTTTCCCTCCAGTTTATTCAGTCTTGATCTCTATCCTACTCTACCATTCCTACCCCACCCCAGGGACTCAAAACTCAGGTTTATTTTGGGCTTGTACTTGTGGATATACTAATTTTCCTAGCATTGAGGTTAGATCTGATACTATCCCAGTGCTCTGTTAATGCCAATTACCTCTGTAACAGCTAGACTGGAGACAGATAAGAGTCCCCCGATGGCTGGTTAAAATACAGCAACCTGAAAATTAAGTGTCTGATAGGGATTGCAGATATGGAACAATGATTTGTTATCTGAATTGACTCAGACTGAATGCTAATATTGAAATAAATGCACTAGGGGTGTTATATAGCTATTCTAATCCCCTGTTAGGATTGAGTGGACTTCATAACTTACCTGAGAAACTTAAGGTTGGACAAATAGGAACCATTTATAAGATGCTTTTTTAAAAGACACTTAAAAGTCAGAGCCTAATGAGATAATATATAAGTTGAAATACCAGTAGAGAAAATAGTAATACCTCACATTTATATAGAACTTTACAAAGTTCTTTCTTCATAAATTCTTTTTAAGGTAAGTAGTGAAAGAATTATCTCGTTGTGATTTGAAAAAGATTGTTGAGTAGAGAGTCAAGACCTAGGTTTGAATCCTAGTTCTTCCTCTTTCTAATTGGGTGACTTACATAAGGCAGAGGTACCAAACACATAGCACTCCAGAGAGCAGCTGGTTGGATTGAAGTGTAAATGGGAAATATCTAACACAATAAATAAAAATATGATAAAACAGAGATAAAAGCTAGATAGATAGCTTTAAAGTCAAGTTAATATGTGACCCATAAAGATCCTTATGTATGGATTAGCAGCCCTATTTCTTTCTTTTTTTTTTTTTTTAAAGCAATTGGGGTTAAGTAACTTGCTCAAGGTTACACAGCTAGTCATTATTTATGTGTGGGTGCTCATTTTCTGAGGCCGGATTTGATCTTGGGTCATCCCATCTCCGAGGCCGGTGCTCTTACTCACTGCACCACCTAGCCGCCCCTTTTAGGGCAATTGGGGTTAAGTAACTTGCCCAAGGTCACACGGCTAGGTTTTTGTTTGTGTGGGTTAAGTGTCTGAGGCCGGATCCGAACTCAGGTCCTTCTGACTCCAGGGCCGGCGCTCTACTCACTGCGCCACCTAGCCGCCCCTACAGCAGCCCTATTTCTATTTGAGTTTGACATTATTGACCTAGGGTATGCCACTTAACTATTCATACCTTTGTTCATCTATAAAATGAGGGGATTGGATTATATGACCTCAAAGGTATCTCCCAGATCCAAATTTATAATCATATAAATATGAACTCTGAGAGGGTGCAATTGAGACTTAGGGAGGTTAACATCATCTAACCAAGATAACATAGCCAATGATAGAGCAAGAATTCCAACCTGGGACCTGAGTCTCTTGTCTCTAAATCCATTACAGATTCACAGAATCTCATATTCAAAAGAACCTCAAGAATTCCTTTTCCATCAGTCAGTAAGTCTCTGCTTGAAGACCATTCATTTCCCCCTTACATCAGATGCTTTCTGCATGGATGAATGGAAGATGGAGCCAAGCGCTAGTAGCAGCTTCATGTAATAGATGCAACACTGGTATTGGAGTCAGGAGGACTTAGGTTCAAAGTCTATCCCAGACACATAGTATCTTTGATGTTCATGGAGACAGTGAAGTGGTACAGTGCCTGAAGTCAGGAAGACCAGAGTTCAAGTCTTGGCCTTAGGCACTTATTAGCTCTGTGACCCTGGGCAAGTCACTTAGCTGCTGTCTGCTTTAGTTTCCTCAACTGTAAAATGGGGATGATAATAGCACCTATCTCATTGGGCTGCTGTGAGGATCAAATGAGATAATATTTTTAAAGTGCTTGGCACACTGCCTGGCAAATAGCAGGTACTTAATAAATACATTTTCTCTTCTCTTCTCTTCTCCATTTTAGGCAGGCCAATTAATTTCTTTATTTCTTAGTTTCCTCATCTGTAAAATGAAGAAGTTGTATTTGAAAAACTCTAAAATCCCTTCTAGATTTAGATCTGTATTTTAATGACTTTCTGAGTCAGCTGATTTCATTTTCTGGAGAGCTCTAGTTGTCAAGAAGTTTGCACTTACATAGGCTTTAAATTTGTTTCTTTGCAAATTTTACCTGTGTTTTGACCTCTACCCTTTGGATAACAACCCTTCAAATACATCACATTTATGTGGCCTTCTGAGTTTTCTCTTCTCCTGGCCAAATATCCCAGTTCCTTTAACTCTTCTTCATGTGGAAGGAACTTGAAAGGCCTCACCATCCTGGATTCCCTTCTTCGGATATACTCCTAGTTAATCAAGGTCTTTCCTAGAATATGGTGCCTGAGTTCTCCAGATGCCATTTGAACAGGGCAGAATTCAGTAAGGAACAAGTTGAATTAGAAGTCACCATACTCTAGATCAGGGGTGGGGAACCTGCAGCCTTGAGGTCACATGTGGTCCTCTAGGTCCTCAAGTTTGGCCTTTTGACTGAATTCAAACTTCATAAAACAAATCCCTTTTGTTCTGTGAAATTTGGATTCAGTCAAAAGGCTACGCACAAGGACTAGACGGCCACATGTGGCCTTGAGGTCACAGGTTCCCCACCCCTGCTCTAGATCTACAGTTTTATCATCTTAAGTTCAAATTAACTTTTTTTTAGTTGTCACATCATACTCCTGACTCTTACATTCCATTGGAACTTCCTATTCTCATTTAGATAAACCGCTGCCTGCCTATGCCTCCTCTATACTTGGGAAGTTGATTTTTTGAAATATAAAATGTAAGACTTAACCTTTATTCCTATTAAATTTCATTTGATAAAATTTGGTCCAATGTTCTAGCCTGTTGAGATCTCTTAAATCTGAGCTTTGTCATCCAATGTGTTAGCTATTTCTCCCAACTTTGTGTCATCTGAAAATCTGATAAGGGTGTGCAGTGAGTACCACACATTTCTTCCGGGTATTGGACCCTAAGGAACTAACTAGACCATATGGCACAGTTGGAAATTTGTGCACATGTATAGCCCCTAGTCTTGTTATATAAGGTATAGTCTTTTTTGTATGTGGATAGTTTGTTTGGCAGAAGGGGCAAGAAAAGCATATTTGTATAAGGAAAAATGATAAAAATCAACTTGTGAAGTTGCAATCTGTCAGATAAATGTTAGAGACACAAGCTGTTGTGAGGACCATATTAATGTACTGAGAGTACCCATTTGAAGGTAGAACAATGACTCAGGTAATGATGGCTACAGGGTATTGTGATCCCTCAGCTCATTTGCAGAGCACTTTTTTTCAAGACCTTTAAAGGTTACAACTGACAAAATTATAAATTGAATAACTGTTTGGGGATTATAGTAAGATTATGGAAGGGCTGTTTCATTCATGCCTGACAGAAAAATGGATTTTTTGAGTTTTACCTCATCAGGTAAAGATGAGTCAGTGACCACCAGTAGTACCCAATTTACAGGATTAAACCAGAGAAGAAATTTTGAGAAAAAAATAGGAAGAAATAGAAGAAGCAACCGGAAAGTAAGCTGAGTGGAGGAGGTGTTCTAAGAGGCCTGGCACAGAAGACAGAATGTTTCCAGGTGGCCCTTCACTTGCCTTGATGAGAACTTGATTAGAAAAGAGGTATCTTTTACTAATTGTCTGCTTAAAGGCTGGAATAGTTGCTGGAGGCTCATTGGAGGAGAGATGAATCCTGTTTCTGTGTACTAGATTGTTTGAGTTTATTACTCTCTAAAATCATCTTCACGCTAAGAAGGGAAATCTCTTGGGGTTCTTATGCTACCCTTCACTGCCTTCTTTGGTTTAGAAGAAGAAAGAGAGGGGAGAAAAATAGGCTCTCGATCTGTTTTGTTATGAGCTGTGCTTTGCTCTGAAAAGAGGCTTGGAATTAATTGGACAAAGTTGAGCTCCCTGTTATTTGCTATTCTGAGGAGTTTTGGCACTTCTCTAATTTAAGGGAACTGCTTGCCACTGCAATAACATAACACCTTTTCCGTGCCTTGTTGAGAGTGGCTGTGAGTAAAAAGAGCTTGTCACTACTAAATTTGCTCAAGAGCAAAAGAGGAATAGCTTTGCCCAGCAGGAGATTATTGAGGATCAGAAGAGGAACAGCTTGTGGGGAAGTGGTTTTGTGGAGTGTCAGATATTCTGGAAGGGATGAAAGAATTTTAAGAATTCGATCTGGAGTTGCTCCATGGGTTTCCCCACTTATGTGCCTCCCTGCTAATTTTCTCTAAGAGTGTGCCCACTCTCCCCTCTGGACCCAGGGTGTATTGGTTGAAGATTGTGACTATGTTATCCTTATTCCTGCTTGGGTCTTTTATTGAGTAAATATTACTTTTGAATAATTGAGTGCTTTTGCTTTCTGATGACTAAATGTTATAATTGCTTTTTTTATTTATGTTTAAGAGTTAGTGGTGTCATCATGGTCACTGATTTCATATAAATGGGAAACATTCCAGTTGGCACTCTGGAGCTATAGAGTTTATTTGCCTGATATCAGAAATCCCCTTGGAAAATGAGAGAGAGAGAGAGAGAGAGAGAGAGAGAGAGAGAGAGAGAGAGAGAAACAGAGAGAGAGACAGAGAGAGACAGAGACACAGAGAGAGACAGAGAGACAGAGAGAAACAGAAAGAGAGAGAGACAGAGAGAGAGAGAGAGAGAGACAGAGAGAGAGACAGAGAGAGAGACAGAGAGAGAGAGACAGAGAAGTAGCAAATGGCATAGTTTGGGAACTGCAGACCCATCAGCATGAGTATAAGCTTGCGAATAAGCTTGCTTAGAGCATGGGCTATGACTAGTGAGTTATGGTATAGTTATGGTGTATACATGTGTGAGTGTACATACACACAATACATATATAGGCATGTATGTGTATGTATATACACACATGTATATGTATATATTGTGTAAATAATATGTATATATATATATATAATAAATGTATGTATAGTTAATAGTTATGTATATACTTCTAGATGCCTAGAAGGAGGGGCTATGTATCTTCATGATAAATTATCATTCTTTAGATACAGAGAGCTAGCTAGGAGATAGAATCCTATGATTCATTTGTTGGTGAAAGGTTTTTAAGGCCTGACATTGGCCTCAAGATGAACCCCATATAAGCCAACACCTAGGAGCCAAACACCTCTTTGGATCTAATACACTCCTCATTTCTATGCAGCCTCCTGTTTTTACTGATGTGGGTATGTCCCCATGGGAGACTGTGGGACTTAGAAAGGTACATTTATCAGCTCATTATGTATTATGCATAGTTGTTGAGTACCTTCATGATCATTGTTGCTATACATAGTAAAATAAATCTTGTTTCATTTTTTTGACATGGATTGACTCAATTTTACCTTATTCTAATTTTGGGAGAACAGCACACCATCTACATCTTTATCTAAGTCATTGACAAAAGTGTTAAACTGTACAATTTCAAGCACCGTGGTACTTAATTGAATATTTATTCCAAGACAACACGCAAACTTTGATGACTAAACTTTGGGTCTTATCATCCAACTGGTTGCAAGTACACCAAACTATACAATAATTTAGCCAACATCTATCTTTTTTCAAGAATAGCATGAAAGGCTGTTAAATGTTTGGCTAAAATAAAGGTAAACTATACTTAGATTTCCCAGATATCCTAGCTTAGTAATCTTGACAAAGAGAGAAATGCAGTTAGTTTGGCATGATCTATTGTTAAAGTCTTACTGACTCTGTGATCACCACTTCTCTATTTCCTTGATTAGATGTAAATCATTTATCCTTTTAATGATGAGTTCTGGATTTCTTTTTCCTCCAGAAAGTAAAACCAAGCTTATTGACCTTTCACTGGCAGACTCTATGCTCTTTTTTTCTTCTTTTTTAAAAATCAGGACAACATTTTCCTCTCTCTAAGACAGTGGTATATCTTTAACTCTCTACAATCTTTCAAAAGAGCAATTAAAAATGGCTCAGCAACCACATCTCTATTATCTGTGTTGCTTCTGTACCTATGCATATAGGTCAGGTCACTTGAACTGATCAAGGGCAACTACATACTGACTATCTTCTTTTTAATTTTCCATATCCATTTTTTTCCTGTCTTTTCCAATCCAAAGGTCATTCTCTTTGGCTTAGACAGCAGAAAATGAATTGAGCAGCTGTGGTTTATCTCTGTCTTACATTATCACATCCAATCTACACAAGGAGTAACTTCTTGATTATTCTCTCTTTTAAAAAAATATATTACTAAATTAAGCCTTGGATATTGTTATCCTTATCTTTCTTCATAAGCAGCAGCTCATTCTGGTTTTTATACTGCTAATAGTATTCTATACAGCAATATACCATCGTCCTTCTATTTGTTCATGAAATGTAGGTTGTCCTGGTGAGTTCTTAGTTCATTCATATCTGCCTCTTTATACAACTACCCCTTTACCTCTTCTCCAGAACTGTTTCTCTTTGTGTTTTCAGAATTTCATTTTTGAGAGCATTTGTTTTCTCCTGGGCTAACTTCATCTGTAGCATTTTAGTTCATTAGTTCTTTCTTCTCCTTCCTCTATACACTTTGATATATATTCTGCTTAAATATAGGTCGCATATTAGCATTTTTCCTCTCCTACCATATCACAAATTAAAAGGTGGAATGGTCCCTTCTTCCTTCCTCAAGATCCTAATGATTCTCTTCTTAGGAAAACGAGCCTCCTGTTGATAAAGAGCGTAACCAGAATTTTGTTGGTTGGCAGAAAAGTCAATTTTTTTCATAGTCAGCTTTCAATAGAGAAAGTTAAAGGGAGGGAGGGAGGAAGAAAAATAAAGAGGTTATAGGATCATAGATTAGTGCTAGGAGCCTTGGAGAGCATTTTATCTGCACCTTTCATTTTCTGGGAGGTGATACTGAAGCAACTGAGATTTTAGCTACTTGTCTGAGAATACAAACCTAGTTAGTGACAGAATTTGAATACAACTTTTTTGGCTCCAAAGCCAGTGCTCTTTTACTGAACTATTTTGCACATCTCAACTACTATTTTTCTTCCTATATTTCAGCTACCTTCCATAATTTTTGGCTCAGTAGACACACACACACACACACACACACACACACACACACACACACACACACACTTTCCCCCTTGCTTCTCAGTGTAAAATCCATCTAATTAGATATATGTAAGATTTGAGGCTAAAACATTCATAACAGGCTTCATCAGGTGTACTCCATCCTAGGCCAGCAACCTGTCAAACATTTACTTTAAGTGATTCAGAAATCCGAATCTGTTCTGAAATACCATCTTCTGAACAAGCAGTTCACTTTCTAAATTTATCTTTTACTTCTAAAGTCTTTGTCTCTGACAAGCAGCAATGATTAACACACACACACACACACACACACACACACACACACACACACACACACACACACACACACCACCTCTGCCCCAAGTCTTAGGTTTCTCATTGATATCTTTGAAAATCTAGGTTTCTTTTGCAATAATTACCAGAAATGAGTAGTAGATATCTGGTTTGACAAGTCATAGAAAGTTCCTTTTGACTTTGTTACATGCCCTGAGAAGACTGAAGAGTTCTCTATTATTACCAAATGAACAAATAACTGCCCCAGGACCCCCCCAGCAAGGAGTCACTATTTCTCTTTCTTTTTTTGACTCTTACTAGATGATTCCTTCCCTGACAACACTTGTGGACCCACATTCTCCTTGCTTGAAGGATTAGCAATTGTTTCTTTGGTGGGTTTCACTTCTTTTCCAGTAAGAAACTCAAATTAGTTTGTTTTCTCCCAGTATTCAGTGGTCCCTGTTGCTTTTCATTCTTCATTATTCTACCCTACTATGTCCTGGTTCTGATCAAGATTCTCTTTTGACATAAAAAGTTTTATTATAAAGATATATTATTAGTAAAATATATTATTGTCGGACTTTTTTCTTTTTGCATTGTGGTCACTTCCCAATGACTCCCACACACAAAATAAAACCCCCAAACTGGAACCCCGATCTTGTAACAAAGTAATACAGTTAAACACAACAAAATACTACATTGATCATGATTATATTTCCTTCTGAGCCTATAGTCTACCTCTTCTCCATATCAATCATTTAATCAATAAACATTTATTAAATACCTACTATGTGTTAGACACTGTTAAGCACTTTACAAATCTTATCTTATTTGATCCTCATAATGACCCTATGAGGTAGGTGCTATTATTATCTCCATTTTATAGTTGAGGGAACTAAGGCAGATAAAGGTTAAATGACTTGCCTAGGATCAAGTATCTAAAGTGGGATTTGAACTCAGGTCTTCCTGACTCTAGACCTAAAGCCACTTAGCAACCTCTTTAGGGACCAAAGGAAAAAAAAAAAGTAAAATGGTCCCTTCCCTCAAGGAGCTTACATTCTAGTGGTTGAGTCAAATGTACTTATGCAGGTTATGTGTAAGAGAGAAGGGAGGGATATTCTCTGCCCCTCTGAATGATCAGATTCTTTCTCTTTGATTTCACAATAAAAACATTCTCCTTTAAAAGAAAACTTTTCAATTGAGGAGCACTTTATTCTTCCTGATAATCCATGAAGTGGAGAAACACTTCTCAAGCCTTTTTAACTGATCTTCTAGGAGGGAGACCAGTATGCTATACTTTGAGCATATAATTACTAGTCACTTGACCATGGCAGAAATACAAACAGTGCCCACTCTTTGCAGGTCACTGCTAAAATACCTTAGCAGATTGACTTAAAGAAAAGCATTTCTCTGGTGTCCCCTTCGGCTAGGAGAGTTTTTCTCTTTGATAAATGGTCAAAACTCCATGGGATAAAAATCAAAAAAAGGTTCCACAGTTACAATAAGTTGAAAAATGATTGGGCTGATGAAAAATCAACTGGATTGGGACATAAACTACTGCTAAGCCTTGAGTTTCCATACCTCAGACAATCATAGACTCTTGGACTCTGAATTTTCCCATTCATTATGTGTCTCAAGGCTAGCACTTAAGCATTGTGTGGGTCTTAAGTTCTATGTCTATCAAATGGGGAAACAGACACTCATCTATCCTCTTTTGTGAGGATGTGAATAAATAAGAGAATGTGCCCCAAGTCTGAAATGCCCTAGGCTGTGAATATACAGTATTATTCCCAATAAAGAAGTCTAAGCTAGGTCACTGGTATTTAATGCAATGTCAAAGTAGTTTGGAAATACTGTAAAATTATTCTGAAAGAGTATTGTCTGCGGGATAAATCAGCTCCCGTTATGTTAAGCTCCTTAATCTGGTGTCTGGCTAAAATTATGCTGAGACAAATTTAATTCTATAAAGATCAATTTACTTTTACATTGGAAGCCCAAATGCCATGCTTTGGCTCAAAGTGAATTAAAATGGTTGTTACAAGCTTCTCCAGAAGGTTTATAACAGGGATACTGAAAATGCCAATAAGGAAGACAAAATGACTGTCTTAATAAATGAAATTGAGCTCCCTGAAAATTTGAAAATTATTTCTTCATGAAGTCTTTTGCTATAAATTTACACCAGTACCCTGTTTATCTAGTTGTCAGATTCATGGAGTTATTAGCTATCCGGCAACACAGCCATGAAACTTTTATAAGTTAAAAAGGTTTACACTATGAGTAGCAAAGAAAGTAATAGTCACAAAACCCATGCATTTGTGGGTTTACCTTTTGGCCAAGACTTACTCAATGTGTCATGCATATTAAGTTATTGACTTAACAAGGTTTTCCACTGAACAGCTTTATGTATTCCTCTGTTACAGACAGATCTACTTAGAAGACCTACCATTCCTATGGAATGGAAGTAGAGGATGTCAAAGTGGTGCCTGGTCTTGTAAATAACAGATGAATAATAAATATTTTTTGAATGAATTAATGAATATATTCCACTGAGAAGTAATAGCTGATAGCCCGATAACAATAACACATTTTGGTAGCTCTTTAAAATCTGCAAAGTTCTTCATTTCAGTTATTTCATTTGATCCTCATATTAACCCCGTGAGGTAGGGGTTATTATTTTTCCCGTTTTGTGATAAGGAAACAAAATCTTGGCAAAGTTAAATTACTTACTCAGGGTCACATTTAAAACCTCCATGGTGGTGTTTGAATACAGCACTTCTTGGATGCCCACTTTGCCCACTATGCTTTGATAGAGTAGAGGCAAAAGAACCATTGTTTATCATTCCATGGATCTATGGTATTATAAATTTGAGAATTCCCTTCAATGATACAGATCACAACTCAACCATGTCTGCCCATCTTTAGTAACTTTTGCCCATATCCTCCTATGAGTTGGTCACAACAAGGTGCTAGAAGTCTTCCTTACTTTATCCTGACATGGTGAGCATATCTGAAGTATTCTGAATGTCCACTTGACATTCTATATTTTACTCATATGATAAGTCAATGTTTTTTTCCTATAATAATTCTTTGATGAGTTCTTTTGTTCCTTTGTGGATCTTCTTTGGATTGTTCTTCCTTGGTTATATATTGTGCACTAACCAGGCACTTCTCCAATGTACTATTCATATTTAATTATTCTGAGGTAATTGAATTACATATCTCACTGTCATATAGCATCTAACATAAAACTAATATAATGTGTTAGTCTTGAAAAGATGGGATTTGCTTTCATGGAAAGATGGGGTTCAATAAAGAAGCTTTTCAATTACCCAGAAGCAATCCAATTGTATGATATCCAGTT
This sequence comes from Gymnobelideus leadbeateri, assembly GCA_011680675.1. NCBI lineage: Eukaryota > Metazoa > Chordata > Mammalia > Diprotodontia > Petauridae > Gymnobelideus > Gymnobelideus leadbeateri. The sequence goes on from WOXC01006480.1 coordinate 191,705, forward strand.
CTCCTTATATTCAGTTCTAGGCCTACCCCATATGTACTGTCTGTCCTAGAAATATGTATTGATAGCTAATCTCTATAGGTTTCCAACCAAATACATATTAAAATCTGAACAACCTGAAATAATTTAGCATAGGGTCAAACAAACCTGAATAACTTCACTGTGTTGAAGTATAGCTATAAAATCAATGACATTTAATTATGCCATAGTATAATCATTTTAAAAAGACTAACATATTTAGTATACTTTTATTTTTATTAAAGCAGGAAGTATGATATATTTTAGGAATATTTGCACAATGATTGCTAAAATAAAGTAAGTACAAGCTTTTGGTATCTGGAAAATCCACATATGTGGAATACCTTATTCCCTGAAGATTTTGATTTAACAAGAAATTATTGTATTAGGAAACCACATGCTTTAATTTACTCTTCTGGAACATTAAAATGCTTTTTCTTTTCTCCTTTTTAAGATTTAAATCAAGACTTGTGAAGATTACACTAGAAACAAACTCTCCCTGGGTTAAAGGAGACCATGTAATTTAAATGGAGGCTAAGTTTAAACCATGATCCTCAATTGCCTGATTTTAATGAAAAAAAAAGAAAGTAAATTCCAATCTTCTTTTCTGGGAATCATTCCAGCTCCCAATAATCCTTTAAAGCAGGATTCTAGGCAGCTGTTGCTCATAGTGGGCTATCCCAGAGTCCACATTTATTCACAAAAGCAGTTGACTTTCTTGGTGGGGCAATCTTTGGTTAAAAATGAAAAGCAAGTTATTTTAATAGCCCATTGCTTTATAGACATAATATCTTGTAAAGGGTATCTAAGTATATTCCATAATTGATGAATTATGAAGTCACAAATAGTACCTTATTCATTAACAGTCCATTTTACAATTGAACTTTTATTCCAGAAAAGCACTGAGTTCCATGGTTCCTAAAAGTCACATGAATGAATCAAATATCAAATTCAAGATATTGTGCTAAGCACAGGATTGAAAGAGGGAAAAAAAAGGGGCGGCTAGGTAGCCCAGTGATTAGAGTGCCAGCCCTGGAGTCAGAAGGACCTGAGTTCAGAGCTGGCCTCCGACACTTAATCCACACAAACAAAAAAAACCTAGCCGTGTAACCTTGGGCAAGTTACTTAACCCCAATTGCCCTAAAGGGGCAGCTAGGTGGCGCAGTGAGTAAGAGCGCCAGCCTCGGAGTTGGGATGATCCGAGAGCAGATCCGGCCTCAGAAAATGAGCACCCACGCATAAATAATGACTAGCCATGTAACCTTGAGCAAGTTACTTAACCCCAATTGCTTCAAAAAAAAAAAAAGAGGAAAAAAAGCCCACTAAAACAATTCCAGTCCTTAAGTAATTTATATACTACTAGAGAATGCAACATGGAAATAGTCAATTTTTTTTTAATTTTCAAAAATTTATTTATTTATTTTTAGTTTTCAACATTCACTTTTATAAGATTTTTGGTTGTAAATTTCCCCCCTTCGTCCCCTCTCCGCTCTCCAAGACGGCATGCAACTTGATATGTTATACATGTATAGTCATATTAAACATATTTCCACATTAGTCATTCAACAAACATTTTTTAAGTGCTTACTATATTACTAGGCACTATGTGAAGTCAGGGAATACAAATACAAGTGGAAAGAAGATAAACAGTCCTTGATCTTGAGGGGTTGTAGTAGCAAGCATTCTAGCATACCCAGGATGGCTGCTAGCACTGATTCTTAAATCTGCTTTTCTAAAGGAAAGCAACTCAAAATGGATTAACAATCTTGCTTTAATCAAACATATATCACTTACCTAGCTCAGGGGGAAAAGGTCAGCACCTCAAACTTCAGAGAATAAAAACAGGAGTTATAAGCAGACAAAAAAAAAATACAGATGGAGAAACAGACCAGCAGACAGGGCTTCCAGCTGTCTGACCATTACATCCATACCTAGTCAGTTACCAGAGAGGGAAGCATCAACATTTGGGTTTACAAAGCAGGGGGGCTCAATGGCTGCCCAGAGTCTCATCTGGCCAAATCACACAACTCTTCCCAAGTGAGCCCGGAAGCAAAGCCTCACATCAGGGTATATAGCTTTATTATGGGTCAGAGAATGTTGCAACCCTCTAGACCCACTATCCAATCACAAAGTAACAAGGTATGGGCATTCCTGAAAAACAAGCCTCCTGCCACAAGCTCTATGTGACCATATTCAGCCTACTGGGGGCAGAGTATATTTTCAAATCAGGGAAGGTTCTCAGAGTCACTTAAGCCTATCAAAGGGAAGATCTTCAGATTTCCATTTGCATAACAGGGGTTTACATTCTAATGGAAGAAAGCAACACTTAAAAGGGAGCTGGAAATGAGGTAGAGAGGAGGGGTGAGGACAAAGGTAGTCAGCTCAGGGACATAAAATTCAGAGTGCAGACTGCAGAGCAATGAAACATGGGTTCCCTCCTGAAAGGGAGGTTCTAAAAGGCTCCTTCCAATTAGAAGGAAAGGCCAGGGGGTCAAAGGGTACTTTCAATGTGAAGAAATTCAGAGTGCAGCCTGGAGAGGAAATGAGATAGATAAGTAGGGCACATAAAGAAAACTTGGACAAATCTAATTGTTAGAAAGTTATCCCTCACACAGAGCTAAAATTTACCTACCTAAAACATCACTTTGGTGTGGATTATGCCCCTGGAGCAATGCAGAACAAATTTCCTTATTCTTCTGCTTGGCTTTGATACTTCAAATGAATGGAAACTTTCTCATTGTATGTCATTGCCTATATCAAAAGATAAGTTGGTTTTCTTGAATTGTTATGGCACAAGAATTCTTACAAAAAGTATCTATATGAAGAAAAATAGTTTTATTTTTATGTCCTTTTGATCTCATCAATTTGGGCATTCTCTGTACTGGTAGTGAAGATAATTCATTTATGCTTTCTTCTTTCATTTGAATCTTGTCTGTATCTTTCCATAAATCCTTCATAAAGAGATCTCAGTGCCTTGGAAAAGCTCCTCTAAATAGTCTAAAGAGGAGTAGTATAAAACTCAAATAAGATAATAACTGTAAAGCACAAACCTTAAGGCAATATCTAAATGTCTGTTATTATTATTATTATTATTCCTAAAGTTGTGCTAGGGACTTCTTAGCAGACATAAGGACTACTTCACTTTTTGAAACTGTGCTTTCTCCAGTTATAGTTACACCGTGATTTCAAATATAGTCTTAAACATCCTATCATCAGTCATGTTGTTTTCACTGATAAATATGGTAAGGGTATGTGTGTATTCATACCTACTTATAACCCAAGGTAATCACAACAGGATCAACTTAAAAACAAACAAACATCTCATTTTACAACCAGTTGCAATTAAAGGGTTTTTTGTAGTGAATACAACTTCTGAGCAAGAATCTCTTTGAATCCTTCTCTTGGGTAGCATTAAACTCTCTCAGAAATGGTCTGTAGGGTGTCTTAGTTTACAATAGTGGCTAGGACTAAAACCAGGGCAACATTAGACTGGCAAGGGGAATCATATAATACTGAGAAATTTCCGTTCATTTGAAGTATCAGAGCCATGCAGAAGAAAATTTGTTGTGCATTGCTCTAGGGGCATAATCTAGTACTGTGGTACAGCATTAGAAAAGGCCATATTAGGGCTAGTTAATTGTCCTACAGTCAATAAATCAATAGACAGTTGGGGAAGCATTAACCAGAAATATTTAATACACAAAGCATGTTTTCTAAGAGCCTAATGGACTAAGGTGGGTTCATGTCAATCTTTTCTTTTTATGGAATTTTCTTCTTTTACTTTGTGTTTGTTGGATTTAGCCCAATGAAAATGTAATTCCCTTGGAGGGAACATAGTCTTTGTCAAACCTCCTGGCCTAAGGTAGAAAGTAACCCCATAAAACGATCAACAAGAATTTATCAAGTCTCTATAATATGCAGGCAAGCGCTGTGCCAGGTGCAAGAAATACAAACCCCCCAAAAAGAAATAGTTCCTATCCTCAAACCTCATACATACCATTAAAGATAGGAGAAAAAGCCCATAGTTATCTTACCAACACCCCACCCCCTCACCTCCACTGAGGTCATAGAGACCCCTGTAGAATAGCAAAAAAGATTACCCTATCTTTCACTGAAAATACCCCAAGCTTTTGAGGATACAAAGATGATTCCCTGGCTCCAAAGACATGATCCTTTCTAACAGTCACTTTTCCTCATTGTGATTCCTTGATATGTTTTCAACTGGCCTTATTTAAATCAGCTTCTGTTCCAACCTGGGCCTAGCATTACACTGATCAACCCTCACTGCTTGCTTTTGCTATGCTCAGTCAGTAGTTTCCTTCCAGACCAGGTTTCTGGCATTCCTCAGTCATTGTCAGTAACTGCTATGAGAGCTATATCCTTTGACTGAATTGAGGATTCATCTGTCACATACAGGTTCTATCCAGGTATGAAGTAGTCAGCTCCTAATGGCTCTACTTTGAGGTCTAGATTTATTGGGAGGAGGTATCTCCTTGACTGGCTTAATTGCATTCCAAATTAAAGCAGTAGTAGGTCCAATGAATCAGGGTCCTAACACTTGATCTTTCTTTCCGTGTTTTGCTGACAAATAACTAGGTTATGCCTTTCTGAGGCATAACCAGCTGAAAGCTATGTCTGGTGAACCAGTCTCTGAGAATTCTTACCAGTTAGAAAGACTTCCATTGTCATTTCAAATAGTTTCTAACCTTTCTCAATGATCCTGGAACCTGTTAGTAATAGGTGAATGAGAAGCATACTGTCTAGGAAAGCACACATTGGGGAAAGGGTAAAGAGAGGAAGTGTAGTTGGCAAACTTATATTTGTTCTGGAATATAACTTCATAGTAGTATAATATATGCTCATTTGCATGGTTGTTTACATGTTATCTCCCCCTTTAGAAAGTAGACTCCTCAAAAGTAGGGACAGTGTTTTTTTTTTCTTTGTATGCCAATATCTTAGCACAGAGTTTGGCACATAGTAAGTGTTTAATAAATGCATATTTACTGATCCACTATTGAGTGACTTCATTCAAGATGGTTAGATCCAGGTAGGTCAAGGACTTTCCACAGTAACTGAAAATCAAGAAATCACTGAGTTGGAAAAGATCCTCAGAGGTGACTGACTATAACCCATGCCTCCAAAACTGTCTCCTTTGTGTCGTTACTGAGAAGTGTTCATCTAGCCTTTCCTTAAAGACATCTCATTAGGGGAAATGCACTACTCCTTAAGGCAGTCCTTTCCAATTTTGAATTACTCTTATTATAAAGAAGTTTTTCCTTGTATCAAATCTAAGTTTTTATCTTTTCAACTCCAATCTGTAGCTCCTTCTTCTACCCCCTTGGGCCAAACAGAAAGAGACTGAATTTCTCTTTTATGCAAATATCCATAAAACATTTCCCCTGTTAAGTCCTGTATTCTTCTCATTATATAGTATATATCTCTTTCCTTCAACTGATTCTCCTGATGTATGAATCCAAATTTCACCAGCTTAGTTGCTTTCCTCTAGAGCTTATCAGTGTCTAATTCCAGGGTTCTGAAAGATAAGCTGACAGAACTAGGTTTTATAAACAATGGTAAAGTTTCTATATGTTGCATGAATAATGCATCCAAGAAACAGTGGAGTATATGAATGGATTTAATTCTTGGTTTTATGGCTACCATGCTTACTATTATGTGTACATTAATAGAAGATATTTGCCTGACTGATACCATTCTTCAGTTTTATGTTGGGGGGGGAATAATTATAGCCACATTCATTCAGCTCTTGATTTTCTATGCCAATGCAGGTACATAGATACACATATTATTTAACAAAACAACCAGAAAAACCACCTAAAAATAATCAAGCAAACATTTGGTCAATCATTCGGTATGTATCCTTTTCCATGGGTATTCTTCATTTTATCATTATTAGTGGGCTTGTGATTAAGCTGGGTGGAGGGAGGGAAAGGAGACTTCCTTATCATGCATAATTGAGGGATAATTGTATACTGGCAACTCTTCAGAATGGTTTTTAAATGAGTGAGAAGAGAAAAAAATTAGAAATGGGAAATATTAGATGTTTAGGCTTAGACTCTAAAGAAGATAAATAGGAGTAATTAAATAATTAAAAGTAACCAGTTTTTCCTCATATAATACAGTCCTAGAATAATATGTTGCTAAGCAAACTGGTATGATAGTTTTCTTCAAGTATTTGAAGTGCTGCCATGTGGAGAAGAAATTAGACTTACTCTAGTCTCAGAGGGCAGAACATGTGATGCAAAGTAGACAGAACATGTGGTGAAGCAAATTTATGTTTAGTGTCAGGAAATAAAATAAAACTTCCTAGCAAATGGTGTGTGTGTGTGTGTGTGTGTGTGTGTGTGTGTGTGTGTGTGTGTGGTCCTCATGTGTTTCTTCTAAGTGGAGGTCTTTATGCTAAGGCTGGATAACCATTTATCAGGAATGTAATGAGATATGGGTATGGGTAGACTAGATGGCTGCTTTCTAACTTTCAAATCAATTAGGTGATTCTGTAATTTTCTTGTAAAGCTCCACTGTCTATCACCTTTTCATGGTATAGAGGTTCCCCAGATTCTTGAAAGTCTTCAACCATGGGTATAGAATGGATTCTATCTGTGTACTGTCATCCAGAGATCTACCTAATTAAGTTTGGAGGTTTTTCTTTACTAGGTAGTGCTTACTAAATGCTTGCTGACTGATAAATGTTTGGCAACTGGGTAGTTACTATATTTGCCCCAAATAATTCATTTGACATGTTTGCTGAAGTTGCAATCAATCTGGAGGGATACTCATTCTTGTTGGAGTACCAAAGAAAAAGCAGACAAACCCTCCCTTTCCCCCCAAAACCCTCCCCTCCCCAAAACAAACACCAATTCCTCCTATTTTCCAGAACCAGAAATATTGGGACCAGTTCCTCTTCATTCCCATTAGAGAACCCCATTCTTCTTATAGCAGAGCCTTCCCCTGCTACTATAGGGTTGAAAGGTGGGTAAAACTTCTTAGCCTCTGGTACCAAGGGATTAGCATTCAAAGCTTATAGGATTCAGAGATTTGAGGATTCAGAGCTCAAAGGGGCATTTGTCTATGGGTATGCAGTAAGGAGTAGGGCTCAGAAGGTTTTAGAGCTCAGAGTTCTCATTAGCACTGTTTCAGACATTTCTAACATTGTGTAAAAAAATGCTTCTGATTTCTAAACAGACAAATAGATTTTTTGAAGGCACCCTGTTAGTCAACTGAAGATGTTTGGCTTGGCTATAAATGATGTGTGTGCCTATGTAAGAGTAATACTCAGAATGCTTGAGTGCCACTTAGTGGCTGTTTCCTTGTTCTTGGTATGTCAGTTATGTATTTCCTAGGACTTAGAGTTTCTTTGGAGTTTAAGTTTCAACCAGTCTTAAAAAATTTGCCAATACTATCATTAAAGGGTCAGTCAGAGTCAGTAGGAATTTCTTAAGTTTCTACTGTGTGTCAGACTCTGTGCTAAGCTCTGGAGACACAAAGAAAAGCATAAGACTATCAGTCCCCTGCCCTCAAGGAGTTCATAATCTAATTAAGGGAAGACAACACATAAAAAGACAAAAAAAGGGGAGGACAGAGAGGGAGGAGGTTATTTTGTTTCTAATAGTTATTAGTTATGGGACCTTGGGCTAGATAAGTTATTTTTCTGTGCCTCAGTGTCCTCTTCTGGAAAAAAATATGGAGAGATTAAAATAGATTAGTTTCAAGGCTCCCTCCAGCTCTCAAAGTCTATGAGGCTCAGTCCAAATATATGAATGAAATATTCAGTCATTCATATGTTTTATCTACATGACATAAGCACCTGGGTATTTGGAAATGTTGGGATGGTTGATACTTTATTTTTTTCCATCCAGATGTTTGGCATCCTATTGACAGAGCTAAAGCCAACAATTTCAACACTAACCAATAAATAAAATGTATAAACAAAGATGTTTGCTATACTTATTTCCTGTACTGAGAATGATTTTTTTTGCGGGGGGGGAGGGAGATAGGGTGGGTTGCTGTGAGTAATAGAAAATAGAAAACAATTTGAAGAGGAAAAAAAGATAAAAAAGGTTAGTTTCATCTTCACTGGGGAAGAATATTAGTAAAGGAATTGATAATAACTATTAACTAATTATACATATGTATGTGTATGTGTATCTATATCTATATCCCATTGTATAAATAGTTTAGGAGAAACAAAGTTACTAGGAGTATAAAAAATACTGTGCAAAATGTGAAAATTTGAATCCAACCACTTAATTATCTGATTGAAATGAACTATTTTTTCTCTACTGTATTCATATTTGATTACATCTTGATATAGCTTTAACCAAAATAAATACTTCAAAGATTATACTTAATTTAATTCAACAAGCATGCAGTGTATGGAACACTGGACCCGAGACCAGGAAATCCTGAGTTTAAATGTGATTTCAGACACTAGGTATGTGACTTTGGACAAGTCAATTTGTTTGCCTCAGTTTTTTTTTACATGCAAAAAGGGGGATAATAATAGCACTTATCTCCCAGGGTTGTTGTGAGGATAAAATAAGATACCATTTGTAAAATGTTTTGCAAACTTTAAAGCACCATGTGAATATTAAGTGCTTACTATACTACAAATAAATTGAAAGGTAGCCGGACACAATGCATAGAGAATTCAGAGCCAGCAATATCTAAATTCAATTCATAACTTGACCAGTATTTTCTCTATGACCTTGGGCAACTCACCTAATCTCTAAGACTATCATTTACAGAGAAGTTACTGAACTTCTTAGGTTCAGAAATCATAGGCCCAGTCCCTCTCCCTATGTTGGACACAACTCCACTTTCTCCTCCCCTTCACTGATTTGTAAAACAGAGAACTCCACCTTCTCCTCCCCTAATTGTTCTGTAAACAAGCATGACCTCCACCTCTTCCCTTCCCCTGGTTGATATGTGGGCAGGAGTTCCAGCCTAGGGATTTGAGCAGGTGGGAAATTCAAATGTACACTGACCAATCACTGTAGTTTCAGCTTACATCACTGTAATTTCAGCTAACCTGGCTATGGAACCTCTATAGAACCAGCATAATGTCTATGCCAAACTACTGTCTGATTTGGGTGACCATGCACCCCGACAGTCCCGCAGTAATAAAATCCACTTTTTAAATTTAATCTCGGGGATCTTCTGCCTCACTTTATTGGGGTACAGCACATAACCCTGTCCAAGACTCTAGGGCTACAAAAGTGAGAAATTATATAGATTTTGCCCTCAAAGAGGGGAGATAACCTCATATGTCCTCCAAGGCACCACTTAAATATTTTTATATGAGCCTACTGAACACAGTGTCTAAACACAAAAGATTAGGTGGGAATTTCAGCATTGTGGTAGGCTGGTGGACAAGCATTTCAGATAGCAGATTTCAGAGAGCTCCACAAAGTTGGAGAAGGTAGTTGCTTATTGTCTGTTAATTTAATTTAGTGCTAATTTAAGAAAATGCTAATTTACCCTAATTTCTGTACTTAGCCACTTAAATACTTTCCTGCCTTGAATGACACTTATGGATGGGGAAATAGAAAAGTCAGTCAACATGCAGTTGTTAAATGCTTACTATGTGCCAAGCTCTGTGCTAAGGCCTGGCTAATCTTTGAAGTATTTATTTTGGCTAAAGTTATGTCAAGACTTGTAATCAAATTTGAATACAGCAGAGAAAAAATAGTTCATTTCAGTCAGATAATTAATTGGTTGGATTCAAATTTTCACATTTTGCACAGTATTTTTGATACTCCTAGTATTTTTGTTTCTTCTAGACTATTTTCACAGTGGGATATAGATATAGATACACATACATATAATTAGTTAATAGTTATTATTAATTCCTTTACTAATATTCTTCCCCACTGAAGATAAGTCCTGGTCCTTTTTCATCTTTTCTTTCTCTTCAAATTGTTTTCTATTTTCTACTACTCACTGCACCCCACTCTATCTCCTTCCCCCTCCAAAAAAAATATTCTCAGTACAGGAAATAAGTATATCAAACATCTTTGTTTATACATTTTATTTATTGGTTAGTGTTGAAATTGTTGGCTTTAGTTCTGTCCATAGGATGCCAAAGAAAGATGCAAAAAATGCAAAGATGCAAAAAAATGCAAAAAAGAAAACAGAAACGGGGGCGGCTAGGTGGCGCAGTGAGTAGAGAGGCGGCTGTGGAATCAGAAGGACCTGAGTTCGGATCCAGCCTCAGACACTTAACGCACACACAAACAAAAACCTAGCCGTGTGACCTTGGGCAAGTTACTTAACTCCAATTGCCCTCCAAAAAAAAAAAAAAAAAAAAAGGAAAAAAAAGAAAACAGAAAGGAATTGTTCAGTTTTAGGCTTTAGGGGTGCTCGAGACCCCTAAATACTGATACACCAGGTCCTGTGGAATGAATTCAACTCAAGTCTTCTCTTAGCCAAAGTAAAGCAAAGTTTATTAAAGATTCACCTTAATAGGCAGACTCTCAAGGAGCCTAAGTATATATGAAGCTTGTATGGACAAATTGGCCAGAATAATGCGACACAGGGTGAGTCTTCACTAGATTGAATTCTTGGCCCCTTCTTGGAGGCAAGATGTAAGAAAGATTGTGGGAAGGATCTAGGGGTGGTTTGGAGGAGGGGTTTGTGGAGGGTCTTGAGGAGGAGTCTAAGGAAGATCTTGAGGGGACTGAGCTTAGACCCACCAGTAAGGGTGGGAAACAGCTGAAGTTCCAACATTGATCAGCTCTTGCCTGTACTAATGCAATAGCCTTCTAACTGCTCTCTTTCTTTCTCTTTCTCAAGTCTTTTCCCACTCTAACTCATTCTCCAGTATCTTTCAGCCTCAGTTTCCTCATATGTGAAATGGGGTAACAATAATAGCATCTACCTTTGCTGGTCCTCCAGATGCTAATGCCTAACTTTTCAGATTATCTTTATCTACTCTGCATAGACCTTATATATATCTAGTTATTTACATGTTGTCTTCCCCATTAGACTGTACATTCCTTGAGGGCAATGATTCTGATGGGGTACTGGCTCTGGGAAACCTCTTGAACTCTAAATCTTCCCACTTGATGAGACATTTGCCTGAAGCCATAAGCCTTTCATTATAGCTAGGCCCAAATCTTTTTTACTCTTAGCCTAGCTTAGTCCTACATAGTCTATCTACTTCCCACCCTTGATCCCATCAAAATGTCTATACCCAAATCTGTTACCCTTAAACTAGCCTAGCCTTCCATTGTCTGTCATCTCTAGGTGCTTTCCACCCTGGATCCCATCAAAATTCCATTCTCTTAGTTCCTGGAATCTGACCTCTAGTCACCCCAGTCCCATCAAGATCCTCTTTAGACTCTTCCTCAAGATCCTCCCTAAACCCCTTCTCTAGTCACTCCAGACTACTTGACCACCCCTAGTTCCCTCCCATAGTCTTTCTGTATGTATATAAGATCAATCTTGTCTCCATGAAAGTGCTCAGATTCAGTGTAACTGAGATTTAATCTGGCCTGCTTGGCAATACAAGCATCACAAATACTTAGGCTCCTTAAGAGTCTACTCAATATGGTGAATCTTTAATAAACTTTGTTTCCTTTGGCTGAAAGAAGGCTTACATTGAATTCATTTGAGCAGGACCTGGAGTGTTGGTATGTTGGGGTCCTGAGCACCTCTAAACCTCAACATTCTAAACCCCAGCACTTTGAAGGCCTCACATGGATGGAGAAGCAGCAAAGGAGACAGAGGAATATATCCATATAGGAGGGGACCCATGAGAGAGATGTGTCACAAAAACTCAGTGAAGAGAAAGTATCCAGAAGAAGGTGACAATGTCAAACACTGCAGGGAGGACAAGAAGGATGAGCATTGAAAAAGTTCCTTAGAGTTGGCAATTAAGAGATCATTGGTAACTGGAGAAGACAGTTTCAATTCAGTGGTGATTGCAGAGGGGTTAGAAAAGGATGAGAGAAGAGACATGGATGGTGGGACTATTTTCTCAGGGAGTTTAGCTATAAAAGGGAGAAGTATATAAAATCATAAGTAGCTAGTAGAAATAATCATATCAAGTCTGAGTTTTTTGAGAATGGAGGAGACATTGGGGTAGATTTATAAGCAGCAGGGAAGAAGCTGATAGGGAGAAGCTGAAGATAAGAGATAGTGGATGATGATATGGTTATTTGCTGGAGAAGTAAGGAAGGAATGAAATTACTGGTACATTTAGAGACATTTACCATGGCAAAAGGGGTCACCTCTTTATTTGAGATCAGATTTAAGGAGTAGAAAGTGGAAGGAACTGAGTGATATGAAATGAGGAAGGGAAAAGAGAGCACCATAGAATGACCTCGCACAGATTTACTCTATGTCTAATACAAGTGAACTTTTAATAAACTTTATTTTTCTTTGGCTGAGAGAAGACTTGAGTCAAATTCATTTGGCAGGACCTGGCATGTTGGTATTTTGGTGTCTCCAGAGCAATCCTAACCCTCTTTATAGGTAACCTCTTTATTTTTATGGTGAAAGACCTTTCTTTGAGAAAGGTCTCAATTTTTTTGAAGGATGAAGTTCTTAGTTGAGGGGGCAGTGTATGAGTTCTTATATCTTCTTGAGAAGAGGAGAATGTTGGAACAACCACTATGGAAAGTAGTTTAAGAAATTAGGGAGCAATAGAATGTTTACTTTGAGGTAGTGATGACCCACTTGAATTTAGATAACATAAATTTGCACTGGGCTCAGTTATCACAGTTTTGAGATTTCCTCTAGCTCTATTCAGTAGCATGTGAATAGGAGGAAAGCAGGAATATGTGGGAGTAATCCAGAGTCGGGACTTGGCAAGGCACAATTGGTGATGATGAGAGGAAAAGGGAATTGAAGGTTGAGAATAGTGTAGAGTGAAGTTGATTCATTAGGGGGTTGAGCTAAGGAAGAGAGGAAAGGAGGGCACAGGAGATGATAGCCTGAGGAAAAAAAATGATGGGTGGAGGGAATAGAGGTAGAGGTCAAAGGGATTGTAATAGAATTCTTTAAATTTTTCAAAGTTTTTCATTATAATAATTTTGAGAGGTAGTGAAAGTATCATAATTTCTATTTTATAGATAAGGAAACTGAGGTCCAAAAGGGGTAGGTGATTTTCCCATGGCATACAGCTAGTAGAACTATAGGAATATAGATGTCCTGACTTTAGAGTAGGTGTTCAAATTATCTCTACAAAGTAAGATAATTCAGCAAATTAAAAAAATGTGGAAATTTTATATAGTGCTTTAATAGGCTAATTCTGACACATCCTGGCTTTATGTTCAAACTCTCTAAAACTGTAATAACTAACAACTTTTTAAGATTGTAAATTGCAGAGAAGATACTGACCTACACTGGTAGGAGTTTTCCCATCTGGGAGTTTTCTTATTGCAATGAAATCATGGTTTATGACCCTATTGCTATAATTAAGAGTTTTACATGTGTTATCTCATTGATCTTCACAACAACCCTGTTAGGTAGATCTTATAGGTATTGTTATTATTCTTTTTTTACAGATTAGGACACTAATCTCAGAAAGGTTAAATGACTTGACCATAGTCACAGTTTACAAGTGTCTGAGGCAGGATTTGTATTTAGGTCTTCTTTATTCCAAGTATATCACTTTATTCAGCTTATGTTCCAGTAAGGTCAGATTTCTTGCTGAACTAGTTCATATGAAGCCAAGAAAGTTGAGAGGGGGTTGGGCTAAGTTGCAGATACTTGTTAATTTGAACTGAATAAATTTCAAATAGAGGGAATGATATGAGGGAATAAGGACAGGGAAGCAGGAAATCCCAAAGGTGCAGTTGGGGAATGGCAGTCTAGTTTGGGGGAGATACAAGCAGAGATATACTTCAGTCTGTCCAGTCTTCTTTTTCTTCTCCAAAGAGTAGTTTATGTGAAGGGAAGCAGTTGGAAATTAGTATGGAAATGTCTTGAGTTAATTAGGAAAGCTCAGTGAGAAGGAAAGAAATGTAGTTTTATCACAAGTTGTTTGAATATCCTTGTGATATCGAAACCTCTTGTCTGTCGCAGCACCTTCCATAGTACTTTGCACACTGTAGCTAATGAATACTTACTGAATAAAAGTGAGTTGGATTGTGAAAAACTACATTCAGTAAAACATTGGTAAAAATAATGGTCTTTGACCATATCAATGACAAAAACAACAAAAATCATATGATTATATCAGTAGATGCAGAAAAAGCTTTTGACAAAATATAACACCCATTCCTATTAAAAAAAACACTGGAAAGCATAGGAATAAATAAAGCCTTTATTAAAATGATAAATAATATCTATTTAAAAGCAAGAGAAAATACTATCTGTAATGGCCATATCTTGGAATCATTCTCAAAATGATCAAGAATAAAGCAAGGATATTCATTATTAGCACTATTATTAAAAATTGCATTAGAAATGTTAGCTATAGCAATAGACAAGAAAAAGAAATTGGGGGGCGGAGCCAAGATGGCAGAGTAGAAACAGCTCATCCAAGCCACTCTGCCCCCACATTCCCCAAAACGATGTAAAAGGGGACTCTGAACAACTTCTGGAGCCCCAGCACCCACAGAACGACACAAAGAAGCTAAACTCCCGCTGAGGACAGCCCAGCAGCCCTGCAGGAAGGACCAGCGCAGTGGTCTGGGACCTGGCAGCGCGCAGAGCACAGGAGCCCAGCTGAGCCGAGCCCAGCCCAGGTCCGCATGAGCCGAGGTTTTAGCCCCAGGGCGGCAGGGCCAGCAGCCAGCTGGAGGAACCCCAGAACATCAGGAGCTGTGACGACTCCAGAATTATCAACATAGACTTGCTTGGGACAAAGTAAGAGGTTAGTGTCCTATGGACTTTGGGACTGGTATTAGGGAATGCGTCAGCTCCCTCCCCTGGGGGCTAGAAGCCTCTGAGAACAAACCCCATTTTGTAGTTTTCAGAGTCAGCTCCCGCTCCCAGCCTGCAAATTTGTAGGGAGATCCAGCGATTAGTCTTGGGGGGGTAATTGCTCTTGCTTTAACCTCCCTGGATCTGGATTGTGATCTAGGGTGGAAGTCGTGGGTGGGTTTACAGCTTGCCAGAAACGGAAGTTGCCCCCCACACGTTCGGGACGAAAATTCCTCTAGCTGGCCTTAAAGCCATAGTGTGGTAACAAGCCCAAAAGTCAAGTAATTAAGTGGCAACATGCCAAGGCAAAGGAAACAGAAAAATGCAACCCTAGACTCCTATTTTGGGGGCATAGAGCGGGAAAAAGGACTGTGAGGTCAGAAGTCCTGCTCCAAAAGCCCCAGGGGAAAACATGAGCGGGTTGCAGGCCATAGAGGACCTTAAGAAGGACTTTAAAAATCAAATAAGAGAAGTGGAGGAAAAATTGGAAAGAAATGAGAAGGATGCAGGAAAAGTATGAAATGAGGGTCAACAGCCTGACTGAGGAAAACAACGCCTTAAAAAAACAGACTGACTGAAATGGCAAAGGAGGCCCAAAAGGGCAATGAGGAGAAGAATGCCTTAAAAAGTCAAATTTGCCAGATGGAAAAAGAATCTCAAAAGTTCACTGAGGAGATTCATTCCTTCAGAGTTAGACTGGAGCAAATGGAAGCTAATGATTTTATGAGAAATCAAGATGCTGTTAAGCAGATCCAAACAAATGAAAGAATAGAGGGCAATGTGAAATATCTCATGGGAAAAACCACTGACCTGGAAAAGAGATCCAGGAGAGACAATTTAAAAATTATTGGACTACCTGAAAGCCATGATCAAGGAAAGAACCTAGAAATCACTCTTCAAGAAATTCTCAAGGAAAACTGCCCTGATATTTTAGATCCAGAGGGCAAAATAGAGGTTGAAAGAATCCACAGATCACCTCCTGAAAAAGATCCCCAAAAGAAAACTCCCAGGAATATTATAGCCAGGTTCCAGAATCCCCAGGTCAAGGAGAAAATACTTCAAGCAGCCAGGAAGAAACAATTTCAATATTGTGGAAACACAATCAGAATAGCCCAGGACCTGGCAGCTTCTACACTGAGGGATTGAAGGGCATGGAATATGATATTCCAGAGGGCAAAAGAACTGGGAATGAACCCATGGGTCACCTACCCAGCAAAACTGATTATTTTGTTTCAGGGGAAAATATGGTCATTCAGTGGAATAGAGGACTTTCAAGCATTCTTGAGGAAAAAGCCAGAATTGAATAGAAAATTTGACATCCAGACACAAGAAGGAAGAGATGCCTGAGAAGGTAATCAGGGAAAAGAAATCAAAAGGAACTTATCAAAATTTAACTATTTACATTCCTATATGGAAAAGCAATAACTGTGACTGATGATATCTTTCTCACTATGAAAATAATGGAAGAAGGGGGTGTGGTCATATGAATACATATGTGAATGTGTGTGTATATGGTTACAGTTATATATGGATAGAGGGCATAAGTTGAATTTGTTGGGGAGGGAGAACACTCAAGGGATGAAATTATGAGGTGAGAGAGGAAAGTGGCAAGAGGAGATGGGGAAAGACAGGGTAGTGTAAACTATCCCATGCAGAAGAAACAAGGGGAAGTGGTTGCAAAAGAGAGGGAGAATAAGGAAGGCTAAAAAGGCAAAACCACATTCACATTGAATTTGGTTCAGGGAGAAAATGACATACAAACTAAATGGGATATCTCAACCTCCAGCAGGATAGGGGGAAGGGGATGGGAGGAGGGATGATGGATGGGAGGGCATCCTTAAGTGAGGGAGGTTGGAAGTACCCACTATAAAAGAGGGACAGGATCATGTAGGGAATGGACAGGGTTGGGGGGTGGGATGAGTGGGAGGAATCTGTAAGCAGCCTTGTACAATATATCTACTATGATAATGTTTTGCATAACTAGACATGTACAACATATACTGAATTACTTATCTCCCAAGAAGGAATGGGTGACAAGGGAGGAAGGAAATGGATCTGAAATTTGAGGTCGTAACATTAAATGTTTCAAATATATATAAATACTATTATTAATACTCTTTTGCTTGTAATAGGGAGATAAGATGTGCAGGCATTGGGATGCAAAGACCCTCCTTCCTCTAATGGAAAAGTCCGATGGGGCTATGGGAGAAGGTATGGGAGAGAGCAGATTGGAGGAAGCGATATCTTGTGGGATTACTGTTCTGGGAGGTTGGGTAGGGGAATAATGGGGGGAAAAATGATTGTAACTCAAAATCTGGCGGAAATGAATGATGTAAAACAGAAGTTAATAAAGCATTTGTTTAAAAAAAAAGAAAAAGAAATTGGAGGAATAAAAACAGACAATGAGGAAATAAAATTATCACTCTGCAAATGTTATGATGGTTATGCTTAAAAAATCCTAGAGAACCAAGTAAAAAAAAACTAATTGAAACAATGAGCAATTTTAGCAAAGTTGTAGGATATAAAATTTTTGTTGTTCAGTCATTTTCAGTCATATCCAATTCTTTGTGACCCCATTTGGGGTTTTCTTGGCAAAGGTACTGGAGTGATTTGACATTTCCTTCTCAAGCTCATTTTACAGATGAGGAAACTAAATCAAGCAGGTTTAAGTGCCTTTTTTGGGGTCACAGAACTAATAAGTGTCTGAGGCCAGATTTGAAATCAGGAATATAAGTCTTCCTGACAACACTCTCTATCCACTATGTCAGCTATCTGCCTGAGGATGTAAAATAAACCCACATAAGTCATCAGCATTTCTATATACTACCAAGAAAATTCAGCAGGAAGAGATAAATTCCATTTAAAATAACAGCAGATTAATTTAATTAGCAGATTTAATATTAAATTAAATACTTGGAAGTCTACCTGTGAAGAGAAACCTAGGGACTGTATGAATATGTGTGTGTGTGTGTGTGTGTGTGTGTGTGTGTGTGTGTGTGTGTGTGTATGAAACACTTTTTGCAAAAAGACAGGTCTTTTTTTTTCTTTTTGGAGGGGAAAGGCAGGGCAATTGGGGTTAAAAAGGTCACACAGCTAGTAAGTGTTAAGTGTCTGAGGTCAGATTTAAACTCAGGTCCTCCTCTTCACTGCGCCACCTAGTCACCCCAACAGATCTAAAAAAAAGTAATTCCTCATGAGAAGGCTGAGTCAACATAATAAAAAGGACCATTCTACCTAAGTTAACTTACTCAGTACCATGCCAATTAAACTACCAAAGAATTATTTTATAGAGCTAGAAAAAATAGCAATAAAATTCATCTGTAAGAAGAAAAGGTCAAGAATATCAAGAGAATCAATGAAAAGAATGTGAAAAAGCCTAGCAGTACTAGATTTTTAACTATATTATGAAGTAGCAATCATGAAAACAATATGATGCTGGCTAAGAAATAGAGTGGTAGATCAATGGAATATATTAGGGACATAATACACAGTAGTTAAAGACCATAGTAATATAGTGTTTGATAAACCTAAAGATCTAAGTTTTTGAGGTCACATTTACAAAAATTGCTGGGAAAACTGGAAAGCAATTTGGAATAAACTAGTCAAAGACTACCTACCATCTCAAATCATATACTAAGATAGGGTCAAAATAGATAAATGATTTAAACACATTGGGTGATATCATAAGTAAATTAGGGGAACATGGAAAAATGTACCTATCATGTCTATGGAAAAGGGAAGAGTTTATAATAAAAAAAGAGCGAGGATTACAAAAATTAATTGTATAATTTTGATTACATGAAATTTAGAAAGATTTTGTCCAAACAGAACTAATGAAGCCAATATTAGACCAAAAGCAGAAAACTGGGGAAAAAAATTTACAGCAAATTTTTCTGAAAAAGGCCTCATTTCTCAAATAGATGGGAGACTAAACCAAATTTATAAATATGAGTCACTCTCCAATTATGGTCAAAGGATATGAACAGGTGGTCCTCAGAAAAAGAAATCAAAGATATGAACAGTCATGTGAAAAAAAAATGCTCTAAATCAACATTGAGTAGAGAAATATAAAATAAAACAATTCTGAGATATCACTTCACACCTATCAGATTGACTAACATGACAGAAAAGGAGAATGACAAATACTAGAAGGCATGTGGAAAAATTGGGACACTGATGCACTGTTGGTGGAGTTGTGAACTAGTTAAATTGTTCTGGAGAACAATTTAGAACTAACTAACTATGCCCAAAGGGCTATAAAACTATGTAAACTCGACTCAGCAAAACTACTACTAAGCCTGTTTCCCAAAGAGATCAAAGTAAAGGGAAGAGGACCTCTTTGTACAAAAATATTTATTCTGTTGTTGCTGTTATTGTTGTTCTCTGTTTCAGTTGTGTCTGACTGTTTGTGACCCCATTTGGGGCTTTCTTGGCAAAGATAGTTCAATAGTTTGCCATTTCCTTCTCCAGTTCATTTTACAGATGAAGACGCTGAGGCAAACAGTATTAAGTGATGTGCCCAGTGTCACACAAATATTCTTTTTGTGATGGCCAAAAAATTGAAAATTTAGGGGATGCCCACCAACTGGGGAATGGCTGAAGAAGTTGTGGTAAATGATTGTGATGGAGTACTATTGTGCTATAAGAAACAAAGAGTAGGATGTTTTCAGAAGAACCTGGGAAGACTCATAGGAACTGATACAAAGTGAAACAAGCAGAAGTGGGATATCGTTGTATACAGTAATGGCTAATATGGGGATATCTTTTGCATGATATCACATGTATAATTGATATCATATTCCTTGCCTTCTCAAGGAGTAGGAGAGGGAAGGAGAGAATTTGGAACTCAAAATAAAAAAAAGAATGTTAAATTTTTTTACTTGTAATTGGGAAATATTTAATGAAATAAAAAATGCTATCTTGTCAAAAAGGAGCAAAAAATGGTGGTCTTCAGAGGCATTAACAATGTCAGATTGTCTCAATTAAATTCTATTCAATAAACATGTGCCACATTACTATGTGCCATACACTGTGCTAGGTACTGGGGATACAGTCAAACATGAAACAGTCCTTACCCTTAAGTAGCTAATATTCTATTGGAATTTGGCATGGACATGATAAATACTTTTGGCTTCTGCACAATAGATATTGCCTATTTTCCTTTAATTTTTATATTTGTGGAAATAAAGAGAAATAGATTACAAAAATCCCCCACCACAGAGAAAGAGAATTTTAGTCAATATTTCAAGTTGATTATAAACTCTAACATAAATCTACTAGGACAAACAAATGCAAAATTGGACAGTGGAATAAAAAAAATAGCTAATAAAAATTCACCATACCGGCCTTTAATTGCAGTTTTAGCTTGAAATGTAGTGTGTATTAATAACACTGCCTGGCGATTAGGAAAAAAAAAAAGCTTTTCTGTTAAATTGACTCAACTTCATTAACTCCTGTCTCTTAAGAACATCAAATGAAAAGAATGGATTTCATCAGAGATGAAAAAAGATAACTTTGGAAAGGAATTGCATAATTTAAGACAAATGTAGGGAAATTTTGAAGAAAGCAGAAGGGAGTATAGCCAAACATGGCAAATATTTCATTTTATCATAATATAGTTGAATTGATTCAGAACAAGCTGATAAGAATAAAATAAATTTGATTCAGAGGCATCAGTTCTCAAACACTGTAATTTTCAAAGTAATGCAAACTAAATCATTTGTTACTGATGTTAGAATACTCAGGTGTTTGAGAAAAAATGCTATTTTAAAATTATGTTTCTTCTACATGCTGCCTATGAATTATTCAATAAGTGTGTGTGGGAGAAATTGTTTACAACACATTTCCTGCCAACTTCTGTTTTTCTCTAAATGTTAAAAAAACTTTAGGCAGCTCTACAATATAATCAGTAATAGAGGCAGATAGCATGTTTCTGACCCTTTATTTCAGCTTGCAGGCATATCCAATCACTTATGGATAAGACATATGGAAAGACAACATACATTAAAATTAGCACAATCGTTTGCAGCTTTCAGAAAGTAGAATGACCATAGAATCTTAGAGCCGGAAGGGATCTTGGAGAGATCATGTAGTCCAACCCCCTCACTTTACAGATGAACAAATGTATGCCAGAGTCTTGCTCAAGGTCATATAGCTAGTTGGTACCAGAGTCAGGAATGGAAGCCAGGCACCTCAATTCCTAGTCTAGTGTGTTTCTTTTCCTTTTCAGTCAACCATACTTCTGCATATTCATGCTGAACATTAAATTTTATTTACCAGGTTAATACAAATATTCACATATCAACCAGGTCCATCAGACTATGCATCTTTGAAAACAGAAATTGCTTTTTTACCTTTCTTTGTGTCCATAGTGCTTAATGCCATGTCTGGCATACAGTTGGCACCTAATAAATGCTTATTGCCATAATGACTGAGTTTTTTTTTTTTTTAGCAAAAAACTAAACTTGGTCCTGAAGGGCAGAACAGAGAGCAATGGGTACAAGTTGCCCCAAGGCATAGGCTTGATGAAAAGAAAAGTTTCCAAAAATTAATGATATCTCTACATAGAATGAACTATTTCAGAAGGTCTTGGGGTTTCTCTCATTGGATATTGTTAAGCAAAGGCTGGATGGCTACTTTTCAGGTGTGTTGCAGTAGAGATTCCTTTCAGATAAGAGTAGATGGGCACTGAGATGTCTCCTGACTCTTAGATTCCATGTTTCTCTTGATATGTTTATCTTCATTGCACTGAAGACACATTTTATATTGTAATAATGACCAATTATTTTTCTTTTTCTTTCATTTTTATGTGTTTCAACTGTAGTAGTTCTTATAGTTAGTATTTTTGTGGTATTTTAAGGTTTGCAAAGCACTTTAAGCATGTTAAGTAATTTAATCCTCATAACTGTGGGAGGCGGGTGCTATATTTTGTTCAGTCATTTCAGTTGTGACCATCTCATTATGACAACATTCAGGGTTTTCTTGGTAAAGATACTGAAGTGGTTTGCTGTTTTCTTTCCCAGCTCATTTTACAGATGAAGAAACTGAGGCAAACGGGGTTAAGTGACTTGCCCAGGGTCACAAAGCTAGTAAGTATCTGAGGCCAGATTTGAACTCATAAAGATGTTTTCCTGGTACTGTATCTACTGAGCCACCTAGCTGCCCCCTAGGTGCTGTCATATCGCCATTTTACAGGTAAGGTAAGCTAGGTACAGTGTGGCTAAGTTCAGTCACACAGCAAAGATTTGAACACAGGTTCCGAGTCCAACACTCTACCCACTATACTGCCTAGGTAATAATAGTGCTTATGAAGTCTCTGTCTGTCTGTCTGTCTGTCTCTCTTTGTGTATGAATTTGAGACAACCAAAGACAGTGAGTTCTCAGATATCCAATTAAGTTTTAGGGAGAAGAGACTTATGATTTGCAGAGTTGTGGAATGGTCTAGGAAGAATTTCTCTTAGACTTTGAATTTGTATTTACTTGTGAATATGGGTGTGTCTGCCATTCTGGGAATTCACTTCAAAGAAAATGATCAAACTGCTCTGCTAAGACTGATTCAGGAGGAGCTGGGAATCTGTCCAGTTTTCTCATCACACCTCTTACTTGATTTCTCTCAGAAACCAAACCTTTCCTGGAATGGAATCCAAAGTTAAGTCAATTCAATTTGCCAAAGATTTATTAAAATAATTTGTGAGACAGAATGATTGAATTTCAAAGGACTTTCCTCATTAGATTTAGGCTATATGTGACTGGGTGGCTGCCTACTTTGTGTGATTGAAGGAATGATGAA
This sequence comes from Gymnobelideus leadbeateri, assembly GCA_011680675.1. Taxonomy (NCBI): domain Eukaryota; kingdom Metazoa; phylum Chordata; class Mammalia; order Diprotodontia; family Petauridae; genus Gymnobelideus; species Gymnobelideus leadbeateri. The sequence goes on from WOXC01006480.1 coordinate 214,398, forward strand.
AGGGTCCTCCTTAACCCCAAATATTTCCCCTCCCTACCCTGACATTTTTCTAAATTTGGGATTAAGCAGAAGTGGGGGTATTTTGTCTAGAAGGCAATTGTTAATGGTTGTTTGTTCTCTGAGAACCTGGGCATTCCTTTATCTTTTATTAGCATATTAGCAAGGATAAGTTTATTAGATTAGTTAGTGGCACATATGAAGGTCATCATGACATGAAAGTTCATTAAGACAGGCAAATTCAATGGGAAATAGTATATGCTAGGGAGTTATGGAACTGGTGACAACATGTGGACAGTAGGCACTGGGGGAGGCAGCGTAGAAGACAAACTTTGTCTTGTTTTACAGCTTTGTCTTGGGCTCAGATTAGAATAAATAGAACAACTATTACTAAATCAAGTAATTAAACAGAATGAATACAAATTGCCAATCAAGGGAGTTAGAAATGTCAGCAAAACAATTCATTAAGTAGAATCAATGTCAATTATCAATGAACTTACTAAAGATCAAAACTTTTCAAGAATAGACCCAAATGTCTTAATATTGCACCCAAAGGTAATAAGCTATATTAAGTTTCAAAAAATAATATATTACTTTAAATTAAAAACATCATAATACCCCTTGGTGAAAATAATGTGAAAATATCAATCAAGAAACCAAACAATTTAGGAAGATATTTATATAAAAGATATATGTACTTGGAAATGAAATACATTTGGCACAACATATTTTGGGACATAATATGCTGAAAGTGAAGGCAACTTAGTACGGTGTGGAAAGAGGATTAGGGGTTAGTAAACTGGTTTGGATTCTTAGCTCTTCCACATTCTAGTTACCTTGTCTTAGGTAAATTACTTAACCTGACATGGTTTCAGTTTCCTTTTCTGTAAAATGAGGGGATTGGATGAGATGACTGGTTAGTTCTAATCTGTGATTCTTGGAGTTCAGGAATGAACACATTAGCAAAGATAGGTTTATTTGTAGTTTGCTGTTCTGTGATTCTTTTCTGGCTTATGTAGATAAGACTCATGGGTTATAATACATAGTGGAAAAATGCATCTTCTCTGAAAGGGACCTCTGCTTTCATTTCTGATGCAAGAAACTTCAGTGAAAATATCCACTACCCTAGAGCAAGGGTTGACAACCTCTCAGGGGTGGCATGCCAAGGCTCTGACTCCTTTCCTTCTCATGTATAGGGGAATAGGAGTGAGGCTAATTGTTCACTGACACTGGGAAGGTGGTTGTAAGGAGTATATGTCTGGGGTCAGGAAGAGCTGCTGAATGTGTGGTAGCTTCAGTGAATTGGGTAGAAGGAGCAATGACTATTTGCCAGCTAGACTTCCAAAGCAGGCAGTCAGGGTTATGTCTATAAGTGTTTTTTAAGATAGAGAATATTGAACCAGAAAAGATTTTCATAGGATCATAGAGATAGAGCTGGAAAGTAACTGTGAGGTCAGTTAGAACAACTCTTTCATTTTATGGATGAAGAAACTGAGGCCCAGGGGAGCTAAATGTGTTGCCAGAAGTCACAAGGTTCTAAGTGACAGAACTGGGATTTGAGCCCTTGTTCTCTGACTCCAAATGTAGCAAACTTTCTATTGCACCAAACTGTCTCCCTGCACCATGTTGCCTCTTGGTCCCTGCACAGGGTTAGCTCACATGACATCTTTGGTCCCCAAACTGGAGGTTGCTGATATCTCTACTTAAAAAATAAGCAAATAACAAAAATACCCCTTCCTCCACTTCAGTACTTCAAGCATCTTTGATTTTGTCATTATGGTTACTGCTCTCTCCATGGACACAGATTGTAATGCCTCTAAAACTTAGTCAGTGGTCTTTGAGAGTTGCTGTTGCCAAAAAATTCATTGCCCTTTGGCCAAACTGGTGATTGATGAGCCTCCCTGAAGTAAACTTGACTGATCATCAGATGATAGATGTCCAATCCATCACCATCCCAGACTTAAGGCCTTTTCTTGCTTGATAGAATCTTCATGAGCTTGTGTTCCTCTGTCATTGCCATTATAACATGATAAAGTTTCAGAGTGGAGCTGCTATTGAGAATACAACATTATCAAACTACATAACCAAAGAAAAGTAATAACAACCAAAATAACCCCACCATAATGTATTTTTTTTCTTTGAGGTTAGATAATTAGAACAAAAGGAGTGAGATATTATTCCAGTGCCCTTTGGTTGCTTAAACACTTTGTAGTAAATAGTGTTAATACAGAATTTGAGAGATTCTGGAGGAAGATGGGTACCTTCCTTTTAAATCAGGGAAAATGAGCATTTTAGGGGGGTTGTTGAATTTTTTTCCCTGGAGGGAGCAGTAGCAGTTGATATTCTTTGGAAATGAAATGATTATGGACTTGAGGATTCAGGGGTTAAGGAGCATGGAACATATTTGGAGATTTAGCATGATCTCTGTTTTATGTCAGAAGCAACCTAAATGGCAGGTACAGGAATTTTATTCACTAGAATTAGAATATGACCTATCATGTTGCCTCCTACTTTAAGAATCTGTGATTCTATGATGAGTTAAATTCTAATGGGAGGATGGGCTAAAATGTGAATTTTTATAAAGAAAAGCTCAGCAAGATGTGCTAGGTAACTGTACAACTTTTGACATATGATATAACCTTATTGAATTCAATTATTTTTTAAGGTGGAATTACCTCTTGAATTTTGGATTTCTCTAATTTTATTACTCACTGCATTGAGTAATACTTCCCTTGAATTTTCCTGAACTAAAGTTTTCTGACCTCAGAGGATGACCTCTAGTTCTATTGCACTTGAATTTTGTAAGGAAATTCATAATATCCTATTAATAAAACTTATGATTTTATAGACTTTGATAATAACCCTTTTCTGCCTTTGTCAGATAGGGTATTTCTGCCATCTTAGTTTATCACTGCAGTTTTGTAGCTGAATTAAAGTGCCTTCAATCCCTATCTCACTCAGATTCTAAGCACAGCATGGCTATTCATGAACCTATTCCCATTACTGAGTGGCAAGGAAGCACTGACTTGCTCTGATTCTGATATGACCTAGTAGAGGCTTAATAGTGGTATTTCTGAGTCAAATTATAAATAGTCACATAGTTTGAAAACTTTTTGAATAATGATGATAATTATTGCTATTTATATAGTGCTTACTATGTGCTAGGCACTGTGTTAAGCAATTACCATTATGATCTCATTTAGTTTTCACAACAATCTTGAGAGGGAAGTGTTACAATTATTTCAATTTTATAATGAGGAAACTGAGGCAAATGAAGTTGTGACTTACCTAGGGTTGCACAGCTAGTAAGTGCTTAAAGCTGGATTTGAACTCAGGTTTTTATGAGTCAAAGCCCAGTACACTATCCATTGTGTCACCTTTGGGTATAATTATAAATTTCGTTTAAGCAATTTAAAAGCAAATTAAGCAAATACCGGGGGGCGGAGCCAAGATGATGGAAAGGAAGCAGTAATTTCGCTGAACTCCTTGGTCACTAAGTCTCAAGGGGTGAATCTGAACAGATTCCGGAGTGACGGAGCCCACTAGAAGACAGAACATGGCAGAGTCCAGCCCAGGAGGTTGCCTGGTGTATCCAGACAGGTAGAGCGCAGAGTGTGTGGGGTCTGCACAGCTCAGACCTGGGAGTGGACAAGCAAACTACACCAGAGAGAGAAGAAGCCCAGGCCTGCAGACTTACCAAGGATGAATCGCAGTCATCTCACCCTCCTCTCATGAAGGGACGGGAAGAATCATTGGAGCCAGGTAGGAGAGTCGGGCCCCCAGGGGAGAGAGCGGCTTCTCCAGCTGCATTCCGCCCCCAGCCTAGAAGGTTAGAAACTGCCTGCCTGTATAATACAGGGGCTGGAATGGCAAAGTAAATTCTAGCTGCTCCGATCCTCCCATCCCTCCTTCATGAAGCAGAAAACCCAAAGATAAGTCTCCCACCCAGATTGAAATCCCAAGTTAATGGAAATAGCCCCAGGCTTGAGAGTCTCCAAGAAGGGGTGTAACTGAGACAGCCAGGAGTCTGAAGAGAAGAGAGGGAGGGATCCCAACAAGCCCCACCTTACCTCACCAACAAAAGCCTACTTATAGCCCAGGGGTATAGAGGCAGAAATCTGAAGTGATCAGACTCACCCCCACCTACTCATCTATATTCCTCACTGACTTCCCTGACTTAGCCATAAACTAGCCACCCAGAGGTATTCAAAGTCAAGGATCAGGCCCTAAACTCAAAGCTTGAGAAACTAAGAAACAGGAAGTCACAATGGGAAAGAAGGAAGCTGAGAAGGAGAAGGGGAAGGCAAGAAAGTCTATTCAAGCCTACTATGCAGGGCAAGAACAACCAAATAAACAGGACAATATAGACTCTCTACCCACACCTGAGACCACAGAAGGAAACATGATCTGGTCTCAAGCCCAAATAGCATTCCTGGAGGAGCTTAAGAAAAAATTTAAAAACCAAATCAGGGAGGCAGTGACCAACTTGGAAAAAGAAAATAACTCCCTAAAAAAGGAACTTCAAAAACTAACTGAAGACCATAATTTGCTAAAAATTAGACACAATCAAACTGAAACTCAGAACTCTATGATGCAGCAAGAGTCAACCAAACAAAACAAGATGATAGAAAAATTGGAAGAAAATGTAAACTATCTCACTGGAAAAATAACTGACCTAGAGAACAGATCCAGGAGAGACAACTTAAGAATTATTGGTCTACCAGAAAGCCATGATGAAAAAAGCAGTCTAGACAACATCCTCCAAGGGATTGTCAAAGAAAACTGTCCTGAGGTCCTGGAATCAGAAGATAAAATAGCTATCGATAGAATTCACCAGACTATATATTTAGTGCCATTTTTGGTAGTTTTATAAAGTAATTTTTTGGTAATTTGATTGGTGTGGCACTAAATATTTAATTTAATTTAGGTAAAATTGTCATTTTTATTATATTAGTGGTTTTCCAATTAGTTAGATCTGACTTTATTTGTGTGAAAAAAAATTTTTGTAGTTGTCTTTACCTTTCTATGTCTCTCTTGTATCTCATAATTGGAGGTTGAATTTTCTATTGAGCTCTGGCTTTTTCATCAGGAAGCTCTGGAAATCCATTATATTGTTGAATGTCCATCTCCTTGCCTGGAAGGATATGTTCAGTTCCTCTGGGTAGGTGATCCTTGGTTGTAACCCAAGCTGTTTTGCCTTGCGGAAAATTGTATTCAACTTCCTCCAATCTGTCAGCATAGAGGCTGCCAGATCCTGTGTAATCCTCACTGTGGTTCCGAGATATTTGAATTGCTTCTTTCTGGCCGCTTGTAGTATTTTCTCCTTTACCTGTTAGTTCTGCAGTTTGGCCACAACATTTTACGGACTTTTCAATTTGGGATCTCTTTCAGGAGGTGACTGGTGGATTCTCTAGATTTATTCTCTGGTTCTAGTATCTCAGGGAAGTTTTCCTTGATGATCTCTTGGAACATGTTGTCCAGGCTCATTTTTTCATCATGATTTTCAGATAGGCCTATGATTCTCAGATTATCTCTCCTGGATCTGTTTTCTGGGTCAGTTATTTTTCCATTGAGATACTTTGCTTCATTTTCTAATTTTTTATTCTTGATATTTTGTTTGACTAATTCTTGGTTCCTCATAGAGTTATTTGCTTCAGTTTGGTTGATTCTAGTTTTTTAGTAAATTATTTTCCTCGGTTAGTTTTTGGAGCTCCTTTTCCATATCACACATTCTTTTTAAGGAGCTGTTTTCTTCATTGTAATGTTTCTCTAATTTTGCAATTTTGGTTTTAAAAGAATTATTCATTTTATCTTCTATCTCTCTCATTTGGTTTTCAAAGTTCCTTTTGAGCTCATTTAAGAAAGCTTTCTGTCCTTGAGACCAATTCCCTCTTGAGGCTTCACCTGTGGGTGTGGAGTCATCACTGTCTCCCACTGAATTTGCTTCCTGTCTTTCAAGATAGTAGGACTCCAGAGTCTTTGTCTTTCCAGTTTGCTTTTTACCCATTTTAAGGCAGGGTCCTAACCACACACTTTCTCTAAAGTTCCCAAGCCTTTACTGTTTAAAGTTTTGCCCTGGGACAATAATTAATATGTTTTCAGGGTGGGGGGGGCAGGGGGATGGGAGCAGCTGGTGTTCACTCTGCCATCCTGGTCCATGGAAGTCCAGACAGGGCTTTTTAAATTTCTAGGTTGTGGATTGGTTGTCCCAGGAGTAGTTGCTGCCCCTGGCAGGGGCCCTGCATTTGACTCTTACCCTGCTTTGTCCAGTCCCAGTTCTGTGGTGATAGGCCAGGCAGTGGCCTTTGTGGTTGGCGGGTCAATTTGCTACTGCGTTGATGAGGCCTTGTCTGGGCCTCTGCGAGCCATGGCATCCAGGCCTCTGTGCTGCCCGGGGTCATCTCCCAGGCCTCTCTTACTGGATTTTCAAAATCTTTTTTAAGCTCCTCCATGACCTGCAACCAATTCACATTTTTATTGGTGTCTTTTGATGCAGGGATTTTGCCTTTTTTGTCTTTTTATGGTTCTATGTTTTGATCTTCTTTGTCACCAAAAAAGGATTCTCTAGTATGTTTTTTCTTCTTCTACTTGCTTATCTTGCCAGCCAAATACTTGACTTTTGAGCTCTTTGCCATGGTAGAACTCTGCTTTCAGAGTGGAGAGTGCTGTGTCCCATATTTCTGGGGTTTTGTGCAGCTGTTGTCACAGCTTCATCTAGGCACCTGCCTCAGAAGTATGAGGAGGATTCCCTCTCCACAGTTGCCACAAGCTCTGCCATTCCAGTGCTCCTCCTCACCCCATGACCATCACCCAAGACTACAACCAGATCCAAGCAGGGCAAAGCAAGAGAATCTTCCCTCAGATCCAGCAAAGAGATTCCTGTAGTTGCCCTCTGATCTGCTTGGTCCCCCCCATCATGTGTGGTGCTATGGCTCTGGAAATAGCTGCCTGCTACTCTGGCGTCCTCTGCCTCTGCCACCATGGGAGAAGGGGTTGGATTATACTCTTCTCTTACTTGAGAAGTCTGGAAACTGCCACAGCTGCCAGTGATTCAGCCCTCATTTCTGTTCAGGCTGGTCTGTTCCATTGGTCTATGCCGGCACTGTCCACATGGGACTGTGCTCTGCTACCAGCCTGGTGAGGTAGACTCTTCCTTTCAGCTTGCCAGGCTGACTTCAGGGGGAGATATATTTCAGTCTGTCATTTTGTGGGTTTTTAAGCTCTAAAATTTTTTTAGAGTTGTTTTTTATAGGTATTATAGATAGTTGGGGTGTGAGCTCAAGCAACTTCCTCCTTTCATTCTGCCATCTTGGCTCTGCCCTTAACATTTCTTTCCCGTTTTTATTGCTTCCTTTAGCTTTTATAGGAATTCATGTTGAGCCCATGTTGAATTTGTAGCTTTTCCTTTAAGGCATTGCTTGTCCATGTTTTCAAGGCAATGTTTTCTTCTGAGATTATGTTTTTAGCTTCCTTGCCACCAAAAGTAGTTTTTTTTTTTATGGTCAAGTACTTTTGTTATTGTTGTTTGCTTCTTTTTCCAGTCCATTTTTTGACTTTGGGCTTTGTTACAGATGGACTCTGCTTATCTCTGAGTGTGGGGACTATCTTATCTTCTGACTTTTATGTCCTGATGTTTACACTGAGGTTCTATAAATTGACCACAACCACTCCTCTTTACTCTAGAACTGTGAACCATAAACAGGTTGAGCCCCTGCTCCCTTGTGACTGCAACAACTCAGATCTGAAAGTAGGTAATGATTGACAGTTCTATCAAATTGGGCCTGATCTATGCCCAGTGCCCTAGAATCTGTTTTTGACTAGATGTTCTGTACCTTTATCATTCTCTGGGTGCTGTGTGCTCCCAGAGTTGCAGCAACTATTGATGCTGCCTACAAGACCCATAGCTGGTGCTGTTTCCACTGGACTGTGCTTCTGACCAGCCCCTATACCAATATCCACAGACCTTTCTTTCTATCCTTTTAAGCTGTCCTGGAAAAATGTGTTGCAAAAATGACACACTGTTATTTTTGTTGGTTATTCCACTCAGAATTCAACTTGATGTGCTTTTTAAAAGTTGTTTTAGAGGGATGTGATGAGAGAGCTTGGCAAAAAATGCTGACCTTACTCTATCATCTTGGCTCTACCTCAATATCACATTTCTATAGCACTTTAGATTTTACAAAATGCTTCCTTATAATACTCCTTTAAGGTAGGTGGTATTGGAAGACCCCTTATCAAATTTCCATATGTCATAAAGCTGTTATCGTCCATTAAAGGACAAAATCCATTTCTGAAAAAGTACCTGGCAGGCTTGGTTATAAGTTGAATCTGACAAAATGAAATTCAGTAGGGATGCATATTTAATTTCAAATTTTCACCTGTACAAGTATAGGCTTAGCAAGACCTGTATTATGAACCTTTCATATAAAGATAATTTTATTTGCCTGTGTACTGAGCAAGAGTAGGTCATTTCATGCAACTTATATAATAATATTATTATATATACTGACCAATAATATTAAAGCTACAATATTATAGGGTACAAATTAGGGGGCACTCATCAGATTTCCTCTGGGATAAATATTGAGCCTAACATTCCAGCTGCCACACTTTTGGAAAGACATTGATAAACTAGAGCATATTGAGGAGCCTGCCAGGAGGTGTACTGTAGGATGGCTCTCAGAAGTATATCACAAGAAGAAGGAACTGGGGATATTTATCCTGGGGAAGTAAGGAATTTTAGGAGACACTATTGTTCTATTTAAACATTTGAAAATATACCATGTAAAACAATCTAGATTAGGGGTATCTAACCTTTTTTAATATTATGAACCCTTTTGGAAATAAAGTTTTTTTAAATGCATAACATAAAATAAAAGGAGTACAAGGGTGTAAAGCCAAGCACAAGCAGCTTTCCAGAGGACTGCTGCTGTGAATAGCTTTAAGGCTCTGATCACATAGTAAAGTGAAATCTCTATTTATTTAGCAGTAAAATAAAGCAAAACATTCACAGAAACCAAAGTATAGCATTCACAATGATATAACAACTTATCGCTAAAGTGGCCACATAGTTTTCACTTAAAGTGGCCACATAGTTTTAAATAAAAGATATTATTCAGTAAGTCCTTAACCCAATCATCCTTAAGGAGCAATCCTCCTTAGGGACACAAAGTACAAAGGTCTAAGTTTTCCACCCCTAGATCACATTGTTTTAATCTTAGTCAAAAAGTCTTCTTTCTTCTTGATTGGAGATTAGTTTCCAACCATCCTTAACTCAATCAGCCTTAGGGGGCACAAGGTGCAGAGAACAAAGTTCTCCCACACCTAGATCACAGTAAATCATGATCTTGTTGGTCAGCACTAAATACCCAAGAAGAAATCTTTTCATGTTGGCTCGAGGCTGGCTCCCGAATTCCATGGTTCTTCTTCCATGGGTCTAGCTCCCTGGATTTGCAGGTAGGTAGCTCTAAGCTCCTCATCTAGATCCTTGTACAGCTCCTTGTCCAACTCCTCATCCAGTTCTCATTCCATATTGAAGCTTACAGTGTCCACTCCACCTCAAGTCCTTTGCTGTTTCTGTTTTTGGGAAGACAAAGCTTACAAGAGCCACAATAGCATTCATACAGATTGCTGGCACCATCATCAATTCACTATCTGCCTATGATATCAATACAGACTTAATGTGTACTGAGTTCTCAGACCCACAGACCAGGTCTGAGAACTCAACACAAATTGTGAATATAGTCCCAGGACCTTTGAAACCCTCTTCCAGGACTTCTATAAACAGAAAACAAGAAAAACCTTTTTTAGTGCTTCCAGTAAGGTCCCAGGGCTTCTGTACAAAGTATCACAAACACAACAGAACAGACAGAGTGCCTGGCCTCCAAAACCATTCCCCTTCTCAGTTCTGCTCCATCTCAGCTGTGCTCCTCCTTATATATGGTGGTTCTTCTTACTGTTCTGCCCCTGCCTGTTGCATCAGCAAGTTCCTCCCACCTTCAAATCACAAGGGGCTCAAAAAAGTGCTAAATACTTAAGTAACTGAAACAAGGAGCTAAGTACTTCTTTGCTTGCCTTTACAAAGGGAAACCAATTATATTGAAATGAAAATAATAATTTCTTCCCATTCAAATTCACAGGCCCCTGAAATTTTGAGTCCATGGACCCAAGGTTAAGAACTTTGGTTTAGACTTATGTCCTATACTTCTAAAGGGAGGAAACATGAGCAGTGGAAGGAAGTTGCAGTGAGATAAATTTTGAATTACTATAAGAAGGGAACTTTTCATAATTAGAGCTATTCAAAAATAGAATAGACTGTCTTTTGGGGTAGTCTGATCCCTGTCACTGGAAGTCTTCTAGAGGAAATTACATGTCAGTGATGTTGTAATATGGATTCTTGCACTGAACAGGAGCTTAGATGACATGACCTTTACAATGTTGGCTGACCCTGCATGTCTAGGCTCAGAGATTTCTTACTTTTAGCCTTTAGCCACACAGGTTTACCCACTCTGTGTTGCCTCCCCAATTCAAACTCAGCAGCACAACTGCTACTATGAATTAAAAAATGTAGCTCACAAACCTCTATGGGAGTGCTTATCTTCTACAGTCATCTGGTAGACATAATTACCTCAAAGCTGACTTTTACTAAGAAGGTCAGAACAGTAGCTACAAAATTTTTTCTGCTTCCCCCCATAAACTCAGGCCACATGCTCCCATGAGTACACATAGCATCAGTGGGAGTAATGGACACATACATAGTATACTTTGGTAATTAAGCACACATGTATGGAGCACATTGGCCACATCAGTTGTCTGGTATTGCACCGTCAAAGTGGCCTTTTTCTTCCTGTGGTATCCTCATGTTATTCTCCCCTGGCCCACCTCCCCCCAGTGCATTGTCTCTGCTGGGTGAGCGGTTGAGCTAAGCTCACTGAGGGGCCTGCTGTTCTCAACAGCTCAATTTCCAATTGCCAGAGCTAATTCTCTCTTGATTTAATCATTGACTCTCATCTATATGGATGTGGTCTCCCATGCCCAAACTCTTATTCTCTCTAATTCTGCCGCCTACTGGTTAAAGTTTACCTTATTTGTAGAGATACAGAGGTAAAAAGCTGTCTCCTGCCTTGACTGTCAGAGATTTCAGGCTTTTTTTTTCTTAGGGTCACTAGGGTCACTAGGTCACTAAAGATAATCTTCAATTCATAAATAGCAAACTGGCCCTCTGCGTTTGGGAGAACCCCTTCACATTTGGTAAGGAAATAATATGGACATATCTTTGAATTTCATTTATTATATTAACACTTGATCTCCTCTATCTGGTACCCCTTTGAGTGATTCCATCAACCTGGCTTGGAGTATGGGACCAACTGCCCTCTCCTTCTACCTTCCTCTATGCTATGAACTAAGTCATAGCTCCAACTAGGAACAAGACTGTTTCTTGATATTGTCTGCTTGCAGAATTTTAGTTCAGTTCTTAATAAATACAGAAACAAATCTGCAGAAATGGAAATCCCTATCCCTGTCACTAATACAATCCATGGCACTATAAGATAAGACCGCTTTTCTTTCTCTGGCTCTCCTAAAGAGTAGGCTGAATTCGCATCCAAGCTGACTAAAGAGGCAATATGATAGATCAGATGACCTTCTATGCTTCCTCATTGACTCAGGATCATAGGAAGAAAAGGACTTCAAATTCCTGCATCCCCAAGTTTTTGTGTCAGTCTTTTCTCTGACATCTTCCTTTGTTTATATGATAAGACTGTCTCTCAGAGGTGTGCCAGGCAAAGTGGGTAGAACATTCAACTTTTTCAATCATGTTGGCGTGAGGCCGAGAGTCTAAATTAAAAGTTTAGTTCATGTTCCAAGAATTCAACTTTCAGGTCCACCTACTCTTTCCTGGAAAAATAAATATCTTGCTAAGAAAAAAATAATCTTAATCACATTCTGAGAGCTGTTAGGTTACAGTGCTTGTGTCCTAAATCAAATCTGGGCCTTTGAGATTCCTGCAATCTAATGGTTAAGCAATTGCCCTGATTTTCAGTGACTTTCCAATGTCTTCCTGCAGGCAAACAGAGAGGTAATCACAAGCAGATGTGGGAGCCTAGGGGCACAAGGATGTGCCAGTTCATTTATTATACAGCTACTGTGCAAGGTGATAGAGGTGGAATGGTACAAAGGAAAACAAGGGCAACTTCTCATGTCCTCAGCAAAGTGAAGAAATTGGATATAATTACAATTAGGATAGTTGAGGACTAAGAAGCTGGAAGTACATTCTCTTATACTAAATTTGAAGGTAATTTCTATACCTGGGGCAGAAAGGAAGTAGAGAACTCTGAAAATAGGATTCTGTAAAGAATATTGGGGTGGGGTGTGTGTGTGTGTCTGTGTGTGTGTGTGTGTGTGTGTGTGTGTGTGTGTGCTCTTCCCAGAGCAGGCCCCTGGCTAAGGAGGTTACTTGAAGATACTTTCAAGAACAAACATGATACTTTAACATGATGTCTGGGTAGATTTTGGGTGTTTATTTTATTCTACTAAATCTCTTAAAAGGGGGCAGGTCTGGACTAAAAGTAAGAAAGCTATTTTGTTTCAGTTTCATTCTGTTTTTGAGATAGAAACAGTGTGCCCTGATTGATAGAGTAATAGTCTTGGAGCCTAATGACCTGGGTTAGAGTTCTGTTTCTGCTATTTAGTACTGGGTAATCATGGCAAATAATCTACCCTCTCTTTCTCCCAGTTCCCTCATCTGTAGAATGTGGCTAGTGGTATATATATATATATATATATATATATATATATATTACTTATCTCTTAGAATTGTTGTGAGATAATATTTATCACAAAATGCAGCTCTAGAGTTGGAAGGTACCTAAAGAAGGTTCCAAGGAACTTCTGAAGAGGAATCCTTGACCACCTGATATAGCCCATTCCACTTTTTTTGTTTTCATTTTATTAAAAATATTCTTTCTTTTTGTTTTCAGCATTCACTTTCATAAGGTTTTGAGTTTTTCATTTTTCCCCCTCTCTCCCCTCCCATCTCCCCAAGATGGCATACAATCTACTATAGGCTCCAATATACAGTTGGATTATATATATTATCACATTAGTCATGTTGTAAAGAATAATTAGAACCAATGGGAGGAACCACGAGAAAGAAGAAACAAAGCAAGACAGCAACAACTGAAAGAGAGCAAATAGTCTGCTTCAATCTGCATTCAGACTCCATAGTTCTTTCTCTCATGTGGTTGCATTTTCCATCATGAGACTTTTGGAGTTGTCTTAGATCCTTTCATTGCTGAGAAGAGCTAAGTCTGTCAAAGTTAGCCATTGCACAATATTGCTGTTACTCTGTTCTTCTTCTGTGTTACAGTGCTCTCCTGGTCTGGCTTACTTCACTCAGCATCAGTTCATTTAAGTCTTTCCAGGTTTTTCTGAAGTATGTCTGCTCATTTCCTTTTTTTTGTTGGTTGAATCTTTAGCATTTATTAAAGACTTACTCTGTACTAGGCACTCTGCTAAGCACTAGAAATTCAAAGAAGTAAAAATGGTCTCTGCCTTCAGGGATCTTACATTTTATTTTATTTTTTTTAAACAAATGCTTTGTTAACTTCTGTTTTACATCATTCATTTCTGCCAGATTTTGAGTTACAATCATTTTCCCCCCTTGTTTTTCCCCTACCCACCCTCCCAGATTAGCAGTGCCACAAGATATTGCTTCCTCCAATCTGCTCTCTCCCTTACCTTCTCCCATACTCCCTTCGACTTTTCCATTAGAGGAAGGTGAATCTTTGTGTCCCAATGCCTGCACATCTTATCTCCCAATTACAAGCAAAAGAGTATTAATAATAGTATTTATATATATTTGAAACATTTAATGTTAAGACCTCGAATTTCAGATCCATTTCTTTCCTCCCTTGTCACCTATTCCCTCTGGGAAGATAAGTAATTCAGTATATGTTGTACATGTCTAGCTATGCAAAACATTATCATAGTAGATATATTGTACAAGGATGCTTATAATTCCCTCCCACTCATCCCACCCCCACCTGATCCATTCCCTATTTCATCCTGTCCCTCTTCTATAGTGGGTACTTCCAACCTCCCCTCCCCCCAAGGATGCCCTCCCATCCATCATCCTTCCTCTCATCCACCTTCCCCCTATTCTGCTGCAGGTTGAGATATCCCATTTAGTATGTATGTCATTCTCTCCCTGAACCAAATTCAATGAGAATGTGGTCTTGCCTTTTTGCCTTCCTATTCTCCCCCTCCCTTGCAACCACTTCCCCTTGCTTCTTCTACATGAGATAGTTTACCCTAGCCTGTCTCTCCCCATCTCCTCTTGCCACTTTCCTCTCTCACCTCATAATTTCATCCCTTGAGTATTCTCCCTTCCCAACAAATTCAACCTATGCTCTCTATTCATATACACACACATTCACATATGTATTCATATGACCACACACCTTTGTTCCATTATTTTCATAGTGAGAAAGATATCATCAGTCACAGTTACTGTTTTTCCATATAGGAATGTAAATAATTCAACTTTGATAAGTTCCTTTTAATTTTTTTTCCCTGATTACCTTCTCAGGCATCTCTTGCTTCTTGTGTCTGGATGTGAAATTTTCTATTCAATTCTGGTTTTTTCCTCAAGAATGCTTGAAAGTCCTCTATTCCACTGAATGACCATATTTTCCCCTGAAACAAAATACTCAGTTTTGCTGGGTAGGTGACCCTTGGGTTCATTCCCAGCTCTTTTGCCCTCTGGAATATCATATTCCATGCCCTTTGATCCCTCAGCATAGAAGCTGCCAGGTCTTGTGCTATTCTGATTGTGTTTCCACAATATTGAAATTGTTTCTTCCTGGCTGCTTGTAGTATTTTCTCCTTGATCTGGGGATTTTGGAACCTGGCTATAATATTCCTGGGAGTTTTCTTTTTGGGGTCTTTTTCAGGAGGTGATCTGTGGATTCTTTCAACCTCTATTTTGCCCTCTGGATCTAAAACATCAGGGCAATTTTCCTTGAGGATTTCTTGAAGGGTGATTTCTAGGTTCTTTCTTTGATCATGGCCTTTGGGTAGTCCAATAATGTTTAAATTGTCTCTCCTGGATCTATTTTCCAGGTCAGTGGTTTTTCCCATGAGATAGTTCACATTGCCTTCTACTCTTTCATTTGTTTGTATCTGCTTAACAGCATCTTGATTTCTCATAAAGTCATTAGCTTCCATTTGCTCCAGTCTAACTCTGAAGGAATGAATCTCCTCAGTGAACTTTTGAGATTCTTTTTCCATCTGGCAAATTTGACTTTTCAAGGCATTCTTCTCCTCATTGCCCCTTTGGGCCTCCTTTGCCATTTGAGTTAGTCTATTTTTTAAGGTGTTGTTTTCCTCAGTCAGGCTGTTGACCCTCATTTCATACTTTTCCTGCATCCTTCTCATTTCTCTTTCCAATTTTTCCTCCACTTCTCTTATTTGATTTTTAAAGTCCTTCTTAAGGTCCTCTATGGCCTGCAACCCGCTCATGTTTTCCCCTGGGGCTTTTGGAGCAGGACTTCTGACCTCACAGTCCTTTTCCTGCTCTATGCCCCCAAAATAGGAGTCTAGGGTTGCATTTTTCTGTTTCCTTTGCCTTGGCATGTTGCCACTTAATTATTTGACTTTTGGGCTTGTTGCCACCATATGGGATGGTGCCAGACAGGAACTTTCGCCCCAAATGTGTGAGGGGGCCAACTTCTGTTTCTGGCAAGCTGTAAACCCACCCACGACTTCCATCCCAGATCACAATCCAGATCCAGGGAGGTTAAAGCAAGAGAGATTACCCCCCAAGACTGATCGCTGGATCTCCCTACAGTTCGCAGGCCAGGAGCTGGAGCTGCTTCTGAAAACTACAAAATGGCATGTCTCCTCAGCGGCTTCTAGCCCCCAGGGGAGGAAGCCGATGCATTCCCCAAATACTGGTCCCAAAGTCCATAAGGCACTAACCTCTCACTTTGTCCTAGGCATGTCTATGTTGCTAATTCTGGAATCGCCACAGCTGCTGGTATTCTGGGGTCCCTCCAGCCAGCTGCTGGCCCTGCTGCCCTGGGGCTAAAACCTCGGCTCACGGGGACCTGGGCTCAGCTCGGCTCAGCTCAGCTCCCCGCGTGCTGCGCGCTGCCGGCTCCCAGAGCACTGTGCTGGTCCTTCCTGCAGCACTGCTGGGCTGTCCTCAGTGGGAGGTTAGCTTCTCTGTGTCGTTCTGTGGGTGCTGGGGCTCCAGAAGTTGTTCAGAGTCCCCTTTTACATAGTTTGGGGGGAATCTGGGGGCAGAGTGGCTTGGGTGAGCTGTTTCTACTCTGTCTGCTCATTTCTTATAGCACAGTAGCATTCCATTATATTCATATACCAGAACTTGTTCAGCCATTCCCCAGTTGATGGGATCCCCTTATTTTTCAATTCTTTTTTTTTTCTTTTTGGAGGGGGGAAGGTAGGGCAATTAGGGTTAAGTGACTTGCCCAAGGTCATATGGCCAGTTTATGTGAATGTGAATGTGTGTGTGTGTGTGTGTGTGTGTGTGTGTGTGTGTGTGTGTGTGTGTGTGTGTTGTGTCTGAGGTTGGATTTGAACTCAGGTCCTCCTGACTCCAGGGCTGGTGCTGTATTCACTGTACCACCTAACCACCCCCCATTTTCAATTCTTGGCCACAGCAAGAAGAGCTGCTATACATATTCATATGCATGTGGATTCTTTCCCCATTTTTATGATCTCTTTGGGTTATAGACCTCGAAGTGGTATTATTGGGTCAAAGGTTATGTACAGTTTTATAGTCCTTTGGGCATAGTTCCAAATTGCTCTCTAGAAACCCATTACACTTTCGCATAGCTCTAATTATTTTTGAAAAATTTCCTTACATTAAGCCTGAATAAATTTGTCTGTAGTTTGTAAACTGAATCCTACTTCTGTCACTTTCCTCCCCTCTTCACCCCTCTCCTCTCCCTATGCCAAGTAGAATAATTTCCTTTCCATACGACAATGGATCAGACAGCTATCATGTTTCCTATCCACAAGAATAATGATCTTCAATTCCTTCAAATTATCCTCATGTGACATGGTCTCAGGGCCCTTCACCTTCCTGCTTGCTTTCCTCTGGACAGTCTACAGTTTATTAATGTCCTTCCTAAGGTATGATATCTCAAACAGAACAGAATCAGATATTTCAGAGGTGGTCTGACCAGAATGGAGTATGGTAAGTCTATCACCTCCCTTCTTCTGGAAATGCTCTTTTAATGCAGCCTAAGATTTCTTTACCTTCTTTGGTTTCCATAGAGCAGTGTTGACCCATGTTGAGTTTTGCTGTTCACTAAAACATCAAGAATTTCTTTAAGACAAAATTTTGTCAACCCATGACTCCCTTGTTATATATGTGAGTAACTGGAGTTTTTGTTTAAGCCCAGATATCATCTGCAAATTTATTAAGTTTGGTATCTATACTTTCATGCAACGCATTGATAAAAAGGTTAATGATGGTAAAAAGGAAGATTCTTTGGGGGACTCCACTAGAGATCTCCTTCTAAATTGATATCAAATCATTAATGATGATTCTTTGGTTCTGAACATTCAACTAATTCAGAATCCACCTTAACTTACTGTTGAATCCACTTCTTGTTACTGTTATTGAACCTCCTAGGTAGCACAATGAATAAAATCCTGATTCTGGAGTTGGGAAAATCTGAACACAAATCTCACCTGAGATACTGCCTTGCTATGTGACTCTCAGCAAATAAATTGCCTCTGTCACCTCAATTACCTCATCTGTAAAATGAGAATAATAATGGCACCCACCTCCATGGTTTTTGTGAAGATCAAATAAGATAATATTTGTGAAATATGTCATAGACTTTAAAGCACCATTAAAATGCTACCCAGCATTGTGTTTATTAACATCTAGTCCAGAGGTGTCAAACACATTGATATAGGTTACATTGTAACTCTCAACACTCCTGTGTGCTGCAACTAGATTAAAATGTAATTGGGAAATATTTAACAAAATAAATAGAAATACATGAGAACATAGATAATGTTAATATGTGATTTTCTAAGTCAATATGTGGTCTACAGGGATCCTTAGTATTCATTTCTATTTGAATTTGACACTACTGGTCTAGGACTTGATTTTCAACCATTTCCCCAAGAACAGTTTGATAAACGTTGTCAAATATTTTGTTAAAATCCAGGTTTAAGCATAACTGGAGTATTAACCTGATTTACCATTTTGGTAACCCAATGAAAAAAGAAATGAGATTGTGTGGTGTGACCTATCTTTGAGGAAGATATGCTAACTTCTTGTGATGACTATTCCCTTTTCTAGATACTTCTTCTTCTTGAAAATTGGGAAATCTGTACTTCTGTGATTCCATGGAGCCTCTCCTGTTTTCTATCATCTTTTCAAAATCATAGATCATGGGTTAACAGTCATTTCCATGAGCTCATGGAATATCCTAGGCTATTGTTTCTCTGTTAGTATTTTGTCTGTGGTCCAAGCAGTGGTCTTATCCCTTCTTTGATCTTCCTCTTTTCTACATATAAATAAAATAACAAATAAGTAAACCCTTTGGTTTTACTTTGATTTTGTTGTCAGTCTCAGCTCATTCTGAGATTTAACATGCATGTCATATGTTTGTAGTTCTCCTCTATCACCTGCCCTTGCTTCCATCTTCTATATACATCCTTAAAAAATCTAAGCTGGTTAAAGATTTCCTAAGGCAATCACATCATTCTTTTAAAATTTTCCTTACTTTTCTTTTTGTATTTTAAGAATTTCACATTGTTTTGAGGCTGACTTCTCTAGAATAAATTGAATAGGATCCTGTCCTTCCTCTGTATTCTTTGAAATATGCTCTACCAAAATCTATGATACATATCATACTGTTTCTGATGTTTTTTTTCCTTATTGATCACAACTCCTAAGAGGGAACTCTTACTTCCTTTCAAGGTTTTCATCATTTCTACAACAGCAACCAATTCTTCCCTATTGGTATGGTGTTTTATATCTTTAGTGATTGGCAAATGAATTGTACTATGTGGATGTATTATTGTTATTATTGAAAACAAGGTAAAAAGTACTCCTATAGTCTAAAACTACATATTCCAGAAATACAATATTATATATGTCAAAATAGACTAAAAGAGAAATAAATGAAGAAAATAACCATTTAAATCACTTTCCCCCCAATAAACACTTTTCTATTTGACTTTTTCTATCAAAATCATTCCCAAATTTCCTTCTTCCCTTAACTCAATTGCCTTCCTTTCCTTTAACAAAAGGAAGTTTGAATGAAACCCAGTTAACAAAACAACTGTATTTTATTATAATATAATATTGCTTACTATTTGGGTGACATATAGAACATATCTATCTATATCTAAATCTTTATATATTCCTTGTCCACATGGTATAAAAGGAAACATTTTTATGTGACCAATGGTTTTGATTTTTTTTTTTTTTGGATAGATTTCTGACCCTTTCCCCCCCTGCCCTTCCCCAAACTAGTTTGAGTGACTTTTATAATTTCAGACAACATAGAAGGATCTGGCTGTCTAATCATACACAGTATATCAGGACCACTGGGATTTGGGCTGGGAGGAATTTGGATGGAGTCTGAGACCAGAAATCAAAAGGCCAAAGTTCTCATCCCACTTGTGCTTCTTTGAACCTCAGTTTCTTAATCTATAAAGGAATGGGGGCTAATATCTAACTCTGACTCTTTTATAGGGTTGTTATATGTATTGATTGAGGTAAAACTGGGAAATGTAAATTTGAAAACTTTGAAGCACTGTAATATTACTAATATCATCTTACATTTTTTTTTTTGCTTTTTTTTTGGACGGCAATTGGGGTTAAGTAACTTGCCCAAGGTCACACGGCTAGGTTTTTTTGTTTGTGTGTGTTAAGTATCTGAGACCGGATCTGAACTTGGGTCCTTCTGACTCCAGGGCCAGTGCTCTACTCACTGCTCCACCTAGCTGCCCCATATCATCTTACATTTTTATAACATTTTGAGATTTTCACAGCACATTACATTCATTGTCTCATTATGTAAATATTATAAGAATGTGGAAAAGATCTGTACTTTTGTCTTCTGGGGAATTCCCCATGTGGGAAACCCTTCTACTGACAACTTTTTTTTTATGACTTTGGAGATAAAAAGAATGAAAATACAATTATTAAGTATTTACCATGTATAAAAGAATATACTAAGTGTTGGGGATACAAATAGAAAGTTGAGATTGCCCTTGTTCTGAAAGAGTTCACTCTCTGAGTGGGAGAGACAACACATATAAGTGGCATCAGTTGCAGATTGAATGGAAAAGCCCAGAGGTCCTTAATGTTTGGTGGCAAGGTAGCTGGTAAGGTCCAGTGGTTTTATTGGACAGTATCACAGGTAGTTATTTCCTGTTCACCTACAATGCATGACTGTATCTTCCCTTTAGTCAGGACCTAGAGGGGTCTGGGTCTAGGAGAATTGGGACAGGAAGGTGCCAGTAGGATCTGGTCAGGGATCAGGCTGGGGGTGAGGGAGGATAGGGAAGCTACTGTGCTGTCTGATAAACTCCCCCATCCTATGGATAAATCCTAGGGAGTTCCTAGGTTAAGTGACTTGATAAGATCCCTTAACAAATGTCAAAAGTGTGATTTAAAGTATGATATGTGTATATATACATATGTGTGTATATATTTAATATGTCTGTGTGTATGTGTGTATATGTATGCACATATATGTGTGTATGTATGTATATATGCATATATGTGTATGTGTGTATAAATGTGTGTGTATATATAATGTGTTTTTGTGTGTGTATAGTATCGTTTTTTATTTTTTGTTATTCTCTCTAGGTTCCCTTCTGCTTGGGCAGCTCTGCTGATGGGTCATAGTGAATCCAACCAATTCAAAATTATAGTCCCATACAATTGTGTTTATAATTTAGTAGCCCCTCCATTCATGCTAAATAATCCCCAGTTTCTTTGGTCATGATTTATAGGATCCATTTCCCAATTCTATAATCATTTTAATTGAATGCTTCTGGAATTTCTCCAAGTTCCTTGTCCACTTAAGTTAAAGACATGGTATTTAATGCTGAGAATAGTGAGAGGATTACCTTGATATTCCAAAGCACAACATTCCTGAATGATATAATTTTTTTCAATCAATCAATCAACTAATATTTATTGATTATCTTAGATATGAAGGCACTGCACTATAAATCCCCTTAACACTCTCTCCTCCTCCCTCCTTTTTCAGTTTCAATGTCTATATAATTTAAGTGTGAGGTATTTTCTTTGGTGGCATAACATAAATTATTTTCTCAGCAATAAAAAATTTCATGTATTTAAACATCATTATCAAAAAGAATCTCTTTCATGAGCCACCATATGTTTTGGGTGGATCTTTTACAGAGAAAATATAAGGATGACATAGGATAAGATGATATGAAGAGGTCACAACCTGTACTTATAGAGGCAAGTCACATGATGCTGAATTCAAGGGTCCCTCAAAATATCAGAAGTATTTATTATCGGGGGGCGGAGCCAAGATGGCGGAGTAGAAACAGCTCGTCCAAGCCTCTCTGCCCCCAGATTCTCCACAAACTATGTAAAAAAGGACTCTGAACAACTTCTGGAGCCCCAGCACCCACAGAACGACACAGAGAAGCTAACCTCCCGCTGAGGACAGCCCAGCAGCCCTGCAGGAAGGACCAGCGCAGTGGTCTGGGAGCCGGCAACGCGCAGAGCGCAGAGCGCAGGAGCCCAGCCGAGCCGAGCCCAGGTCCACATGAGCCGAGGTTTTAGCCCCAGGGCGGCAGGGCCAGCAGCCAGCTGGAGGAACCCCAGAACACTAGGAGCTGTGTCGACTCCAGAATTATCAACATAGACATGCCTAGGACAAAGTAAGAGGTTAGTGTCCTATGGACTTTGGGACCTGTATTTGGGGAATGCATCAGCTCCCTCCCCTGGGAGCTAGAAGCCACTGAGGAGACACGCCATTTTGTAGTTTTCATAGGCATTTCCGGCTCCCAGCCTACAAATCGTGGGGAGATCCAGTGATCAGTCTTGGGGGATAATCGCTCTTGCTTTAACCTCCTTGGATCTGGATTGTGATCTAGGGTGGAAGTTGTGGGTGGGTTTACAGCTTACCAGAAACGGAAGTTGCCCCCCACACGTTCTGGACGAAAATTCCTCTATCTGGCCTTAAAGCCATAGTGTGGCAACAAGCCCAAAAGTCAAGCAATTAAGTGGCAACATGCCAAGGCAAAGGAAACAGAAAAATGCAACCCTAGACTCCTATTTTGGGGGCATAGAGCGGGAAAAGGACTGTGAGGTCAGAAGTCCTGCTCCAAAAGCCCCAGGGGAAAACATGAGCAGGTTGCAGGCCATAGAGGACCTTAAGAAGGACTTTAAAAATCAAATAAGAGAAGTGGAGGAAAAATTGGAAAGAGAAATGAGAAGGATGCAGGAAAAGTATGAAATGAGGGTCAACAGCCTGACTGAGGAAAACAACACCTTAAAAAATAGACTAACTCAAATGGCAAAGGAGGCCCAAAAGGGCAATGAGGAGAAGAATGCCTTAAAAAGTCGAATTTGCCAGATGGAAAAAGAATCTCAAAAGTTCACTGAGGAGATTCATTCCTTCAGAGTTAGACTGGAGCAAATGGAAGCTAATGACTTTATGAGAAATCAAGATGCTGTTAAGCAGATCCAAACAAATGAAAGATTAGAAGGCAATGTGAAATATCTCATGGGAAAAACCACTGACCTGGAAAATAGATCCAGGAGAGACAATTTAAAAATTATTGGACTACCTGAAAGCCATGATCAAGGAAAGAACCTAGAAATCACCCTTCAAGAAATTCTCAAGGAAAACTGCCCTGATGTTTTAGATCCAGAGGGCAAAATAGAGGTTGAAAGAATCCACCGATCACCTCCTGAAAAAGATCCCAAAAAGAAAACTCCCAGGAATATTATAGCCAGGTTCCAGAATCCCCAGATCAAGGAGAAAATACTACAAGCAGCCAGGAAGAAACAATTTCAATATTGTGGAAACACAATCAGAATAGCCCAGGACCTGGCAGCTTCTACACTGAGGGACAGAAGGGCATGGAATATGATATTCCAGAGGGCAAAAGAACTGGGAATGAACCCAAGGGTCACCTACCCAGCAAAACTGAGTATTTTGTTTCAGGGGAAAATATGGTCATTCAGTGGAATAGAGGACTTTCAAGCATTCTTGAGGAAAAAACCAGAATTGAATAGAAAATTTGACATCCAGACACAAGAAGGAAGAGATGCCTGAGAAGGTAATCAGGAAAAGAAATCAAAAGGAACTTATCAAAGTTGAACTATTTACATTCCTATATGGAAAAGCAATAACTGTGACTGATGATATCTTTCTCACTATGAAAATAATGGAAGAAGGGGGTGTGGTCATATGAATACATATGTGAATGTGTGTGTATATGGTTACAGTTATATATGGATAGAGGGCGTAGGTTGAATTTGTTGGGAAGGGAGAATACTCAAGGGATGAAATTATGAGGTGAGAGAGGAAAGTGGCAAGAGGAGATGGGGAGAGACATGGTAGGGTAAACTATCTCATGTAGGAGAAGTGGTTGCAAAGGAGGGGGAGAATAAGGAAGGCTAAAAAGGCAAAACCACATTCACATTGAATTTGGTTCAGGGAGAAAATGACATACATATACTAAATGGGATATCTCAACCTGCAGCAGGATAGGGGGAAGGGGGATGAGAGGAGGGATGATGGATGGGAGGGCATCCTTGGGGTGAGGGGAGGTTGGAAGTACCCACTATAGAAGGACAGGATCATGTAGGGAATGGACCAGGTGGGGGGTGGGATGAGTGGGAGGGAATTATAAGCAGCCTTGTACAATATATCTACCATGATAATGTTTTGCATAGCTAGACATGTACAACATATACTGAATTACTTATCTCCCAAGAAGAATGGGTGACAAGGGAGGAAGGAAATGGATCTGAAATTGAGGTCGTAACATTAAATGTTTCATATATATATATATATATATATATGTATATATATATATATATATATATATATATATAAATACTATTATTAATACTCTTTTGCCTATAATTGGGAGATAAGATGTGCAGGCATTGGGACACAAAGATTCATCTTCCTCTAATGGAAAAGTCGATGGGGGTATGGGAGAAGGTATGGGAGAGAGCAGATTGGAGGAAGCGATATCTTGTGGGACTGCTATTCAGGGAGGTTGGTTAGGGGAATAATGGGGGGGAAATGATTGTAACTCAAAATCTGGTGGAAATGAATGATGTAAAACAGAAGTTAATAAAGCATTTGTTTAAAAAAAAAGAAGTATTTATTATCAAAAAACATATGTCTAGTGATCGCCCTCATGCAAATATACTGGCTTTCTGCAAAATAAATTAAACTTCCTCTTTGCCTGTTTGTTTACATGAAACTAAATGTAAAAATCTCATCTCATCTGTTAGGTGAGTATAAACAAAAATCTTATTTTCCACATCATGTTGTAGATTATAGAATAAAGAAGGAAGTAATTTTGTGAGGGTTTTTTGGTGCATTAATTTTGAATAGGCTAAATTGTGTCCTGATGTGTGGATATTTTCCCAGTTCAAACAAATATTTTAATACTTTCTCTCTACTGACACTGAAGTAATTTTATAGTTATGCTAAGAATTTGACAAAATTCAACTTCTTAAGAATAAATCAGCAGACATGAACTCTCTCCTTTGGGTCCGTATAGCTGTTGTGTCTGGGGATCTCAAATATGCCCCTTGAGTGACAGACCAGTGTCTAAAAACATTTGCCTGTTCTGTTAAATGGTCTGGGCTATATCTGAGTTACGGACACTCCCATAGGGTCTGTTGGCTCACATGAACAGGGGCAGGGATATTTCTTTCCACTGATGTACAGTGAAGTTGCCAACATATTTATAACCATCTGTTGTTTATCGGCCACCTTCCCTGGTGTTGGTAGTTCTGTGAAATTTCTTGTCTCATGATTCTCTTGTGCATCTATGTCTTTTTTTTTCTGTCACTACTCATCTTTTAAAAGGGTGATTACTGCTAATGGTCACTTTAGTTATTCTCTCTGTACTTTTGAGATTTTATGCTTTTGAGATTTTTTTCCCAGAGGAGTAGACTACTGGTTCCTGAATCTTCTTTTCTGGTAGCTTCACAGTGAGGGTAGAAATTTAAATTTAAAAGTCTTATCTGAAATGTTGGAGGAGATGTGGAAAAACTGGGACACTAATGCACTGTTAGTGGAGTTGTGAACTTATCCAACTATCCTGGAGAGCAATTTGGAACTGTGCCCAAAAGGCTAAAAAACTGCATATACCCTTTGATCCAGCAATACTACTGCTTCATCTGTATCCCCAAAAGATAATTAAAAAAGGGGGGGTGTGCAAAAATTTTCATAGAAGCTCTTTTTGCTGTGGCTAAGAATTGGAAAGAGAGAAGATGTTCATCAATTGGGAAATGGCTAAATGAACTATGGTGTATAATTGTAAGGGAATATTATTGTGCTATAAGAAATTATAAGCAGGATGATTTCAGAAAGACCTGGAAAGACTTACACTAACTGATGCAAAGTGAAGTGATCAGAACCAGACTGTTATACACAGTAATAGCAATACTATAGGATTATCAGCTGAATGACTTAGCTATTCTCAACAATAAAATGATTCAAGACAATACCAAAGGATTCTTGATGAAAAATGCTATCTGCCTCCAGAGAAAGAACTGATTCTTAAGTACTTACCATGAATGAAGCATACCATTTTAAAACTTCCTTCCTTCCTTCCTTCCTTTCTTTTTCTTTCTTTCTTTCTTTCTTTCTTTCTTTCTTTCTTTCTTTCTTTCTTTCTTTCTTTCTTTCTTTCTTTCTTTCTTTCTTTCTTTCTTTCTTCCTTTTTCTCTTTCCTTCTTTCTTTTATTTTTCTTCCCCTCTTCCTTTATCTTTCCTTTTCCTTCCTTTCTTCCTTCCTTCCCTCCCTTGTTTTTCTCTTTTTCGAGTCTTCTTGCAGAAAATGACAAATATGGAAATTTTTACATGATTGTGTGTGGATAACCTAAATCAGATTGCTTACCATCTTAGGGAAGAGAAAGGGGAGGGAGGGAGGGATAGAATTTGAAACTCAAAACTTAAGAAAAACCCCATAAATGTTAAAAAATGTTAATTGGGGGAAAATTAAATATTATTTTTAAAAAAGTCTTATGTGGGTATTTTTCTCCTATCCTTGTAAATAAGGTCTCCTTGATTGCCATGATCCTATTGAGGTTGTTGGTCAGTCGCTTTTATGGGGTGATCTTAACTCTTTATTTAATCTTTCAGCCATATCCAACTCTTTGTGACTCTGAGGAATTTAGTGCACCAATACTGTCCATGGGATTTTCTTGGCAAAGATACTAGAGTTATTTGATATTTCCTTCACTAGTGGATTAAGGCAAACAGAGGTTAAGTGACTTGCCCAGGGTCACACATCTAGTAAGCATCTAAGGCTAGATTTGAAGTCAGGTCTTCCTGACTCCAAGCCTAGCACTCTATCAACTGAGCCACCCCAACGCTGACTCTAGGTTTCAGCTATTAGAGTGGAGTATCGGCAAAGGTTGAAGCCTTAAGTCAGGCATGGAGAAAATATTACAGATCTAAAGAATCAAACATCATTGAGGAAGGGACTTCACTAGCCATCTAGTTTAAACCATTATGTGAAAAAAAAATCCTTATAATGTAATTGACCCTTCTATCTTCATGTCTTCCAGTCATCTGCAAAATATTCAAGTCATTGACAATAGCGTTAAAATAGCGCAAGATCATGCATATCATTTTGAGGTGCTCCATTAGAAATCTCCTTTGAAGTTGATAGAGGTCAATTATTTAATAGACACTTATTAGGTACCTACTGTGTACCAGGCACTGTAATAAGCATTGGGGATACAAAGAAATGGAAAAAAAAAGTTCTTATCCTTGAGGAGGTCACAACTGGATGGGGGAGAGAATATTAAGAAACTATATATTAATAAGCTATATATAGAATAAATAGGAAATTATCAAAGGAGTAAGGCACTAGAATAAAGAGAGATCAAGAAAGGGTTTCTGGAGGAGGTAGGATTTCAGCTGAGACTTCAAGGAAGCCAGGGAAGCAAGTAGGCAGAGATGAGGGAGGAGAACATTCTATGCATGAGGGGAGAGACAGTGAAAATGCCTTGAACTCTGAGACAGTGTTCTATTTAAAGAACAGTAAGGAGTTCAGTGTCAGTGGATTGGAGAAGAGTGTGGTATAATGTGTAAGAAAGACAGGAAAAGTGTGTGTGTGTGTGTGTGTGTGTGTTTGCTCATGTGTGTGTGCACACATGAAAGACTTTGAATGGCAGAGGATTTTATATTTGATCCTCATAGGGGATCTCATACCAATAATGATTAATTGAGGAGCCTATGAGTCTATCTTCTTAGTATCCAAGGCTGCTCTGCCCTCTGCCCCATCCTCTCTTTCTCTGTGCTATTTCTTTTGAATAAGGTATGACTTTCCAAAGGCATTATCCAACCATATCCTCTACCCTAGTTTCCACAGTGACTGGCATAGGTCTGGATTTCTTTTTTCCCTCTTCCTAGGGATTTGGCAGACTTAATTACCATGACCTGAGCTGAATGACAATCTGGAAGTCAGAAGTCAGAGGTGGAGCCAGATGGGAAATAGAATACCTAAACAAAGATCCTGGGGCAGCAGAAAAACTCTTACCTCATGGATCTGGAACTTAGCCAGACAGACCTTGGTCTATCCTTAAAATGTATTGCCCAGTCTTGCCATGGTATTTGATAGGACCATAGAAAGGATCAAAGAAGTCTTAGGACAAGGTAAGGTGAGTTTAGTTCTTTGGATCTCTGCAGATCCTTATTCTCTTTTCACATTGAAGCCCTTCTATGGTCAAGCACTCTCTAATCTCTGATAACCTGAGTGGAGAGGAATTCTTCAAGTCCTTTATCTTCTCTAGGAGTATGACCATCTTGTCAATGGCAGAAACACAAAGATAGCAGATAGTGTGGGTACCTACAGATTTCTTTCTCCTCCTTCCTCTATGTCCCCTCCTATTACTTTATATCAGTGGAGTGTATTTATACACATGTGTATTGGGGTATAAGGGAGGAGTATAGGGAAATTTTCAAGGACATTCACTGTGTGTGATGTTTGTATTTCTGACAAGTATTTCTTACCAAGTCCTAGGGCTTTGTTTTTATAAGGGATACACCTGGCTGACTCCCAGCTCCATGGGATAAGGGCTCTCCTGTTCCCCTGAGGTCTCTGTATAGACCTTCTTTTTCCCATCTCACCTCACCCCCAGTTGTCTGTCCTCCATGTCATCATTTAGTTCAGTTCATATTAATTGTCTCCCAAATCCCTAGGCAGCAGACACCTTTCTAAGTGGTCATTCTGTCTGTGGTTTAAGCTCTTATGAAATGTCCTTCCATCAGTACTGGCTCCTTTCAGTTTGCAAGATTAACTTTTATAGGCCATCAATGAATGTCTACTCTGAGCAAGTCCTTATATGACAGTAACTATTTTCTGCTTGCAATGGGGATGCCTCCAAATGACCAGGGAATCTCCCCCTAAATTATTTATAACTCCTTCCCTTCTAAGGGCTTTTCTTCTTCTATCTGAAAAGTCATCTATTCTAGGGTGATTCCCTCACCCCATTTTTCTAACACAAAATATATCATAGCATAGATCATAAGTCTAAAGAAGCCCAGCTAAAGACCTTAGCTTGAAAAGGCTAAGGTCACTGACTGCATCCTGGGCCATCTCCAGTTGTCCTGATCGATATCTGGCCACTGGACACAGATGGCTCCAGAGGTGAAAGTGAGGGTGGTGACTGTGCACAGCCCTCCCTCACTTAAATAAAATTCACTTGCATGTCATGGCATAACCTTCCTGATGTTATTTTCCTCTTTGAGAATGAAGGAAAATAGTAGCAATAAAGAAGCCCAGCTTCACTGGGGGTGGGAGGGGACTCAAAGAAATGAGATCACAATCCATTTAGGAGTATTTTAGTATTTTTTAAAAGCACCATATTAAACGATAAAACCTCACTTATCTATTTTTCTCATGGCTGAATGAAAGAGAATTTCATCCTCTTTTATTTAAATACATTTTATTTATATAATTTGTTTTTATATCACCTACATTTCTCAATGTATCTCTCCCTTTCCCCATCCCATAAAAGTCATGAAGGCAAAAATAGTTTTGCAAAACTTACCAACACCAGAAACATTTGCATTAATTATTTTGTACCACACCCATATTTTCCCCATCTTTTCATGGAAAAGACTTCTCCCTCTTAATGCCAACTAAAAAGACATCCCCAGCCTCTTCCCACCTAATCTAAAGAATTCCTAATTTGGGACAATCCTCCTCAATTTTAATTCTTTGTTGCCTTACAAGACAATGTATGTCTGAGAGACAATAAGAAAAGTGAATACTGGTTGAATTTAGTGCTTGCCAATCTTTAGGGATATATATATATATATATATATATATATATATATATATATATATATATATAATTTCAGGTTTGTTTACAACTCCTTTTGAAACAAGGACTTTTTTTTAAACCCACTCCTCCTGAAAAAAAATCTTAAAAAAAATCTACTTGCAGCTGAATTGCCTGTAGGTAAATTATAGCTGGATGTTTTCCCAATAACCTATATAAAGGATTCTATTCTTCTCTTCTGACCCCAGAAAGACATCAGCTTTTGCATGCATGAAAGTAGGAATAGAAAAACCTTTCTTCTTCCTCCCCAAAGAACCACCTGATGAAGATCCACTCTCCACTAAACAGTTTTTTACCAAAAAAGCCAAACCTACCTAAATCCCCAAATACATGTGATAGAGGAAACAACAACCTGACTTAGACCTTATCAATGTTCTTCCCTGTTAACCCTTTTTTATACAATCCTTTCCAGCACAAAGGTTATTTCCTCAGGAAGTTAAAAGTGACTCAGTTCCTTACTATGTGACCTTAGATAAGTCATTCAACCACTTATACCTTAAATTTGGGGTCATGATAATGATAATCCTTGGTTTAAACCAAATTTGGAGATATTAAGAAGGGATCTGTGCCAAGAAAAATATTCTGCAAAAGACAGACATTCACTATATATTGCTTAATTGATTATTAACAAGGGAGAGAGTGGTAGTTACAAGAGCACACTTTTTGTAGGACCTTCAAAAAACTTCCAGATCTTTTGGGGACTTCATTTCCTTATATGTAAAATGGGAAAAATAAATTCTCCAGAGCAAGTCAAATTCAGAATGAGAGAAATGTGATCTTCTTGACTTTAGGCCCACCACTCTGTCTTCCTATCTTCCCCACCACTACCTATCTTCCCTGATAGACACAATGTGATCTTGCTAAGATTCTTGTCCATGCCCTCCCATAAGTTTATTATAAGGGTTCCACTTAATGTGCTGGAGGCCTTTCCTGATGTAATGAGGATACCAGAAAACAACTCTTCCAGGCTAGGAGGAACTGGAAGACATTGGTCCTCATCTCATCTCTGAAAATTATCAGCTATGTGTATGTGACCCTGGGCAAATCTCTAAATCTATTAACTTGGGCAACTCCTTATCTGTTAAATCACAGTTGAGTTGAAAAGTTGGTAGAGGAGACTCAACACCTGTTATCTCCCACATAGATAAAAACACAGATCTTTCTCATAGTCCTATTGCTTACTCAGTAACATCTTATTTAAATTTCAGATAAGTTATTATTTGATATTTTAAAAATGCAGTTCTAAAACAAAGTTCTTTACAAATCACTTGACAAACAGTGAGACTTTGAAGTTATCTTTGCATACATTCATAGGGAGAATTATCATTGGGGAAGGTGCATTGTTTAGGGGATGCTATCCTTTGAGGACTTAGTCACCAGCCAGTTGGAAGGGTTCAACTCTGACTGACTTTGAGCTATTTTCTATTCCAAACCTACTGTTCTTTGATTTCATCAAAAGATAGATTTGCATATGGACTGATAAGGCACCCTGGCACAGGGAGGGTTGGAGAGACTAGATTTCATGTAACCACAGATCTGGCACAGTGCTGATGAAAACTCAATTTTGATTTATGTCTACGTAACAGAATTTCCTATTGATTACCTTCCAGAACTAAGACAAAGCAATGTTGGGCTCCAAGCCAATTTTTTCACAACCCTGGAGCTTTCCCTTGTTTTTATAGTCTATTTCCTCATTGGAGTTTCCTGAAAATTTGTAAACAATTATGGTTCAAGTATTTGGTAGTGGGTAATGTTACTTGGCCTGTGCTAAGGGAGCTTTTTTCAGTGCGCAGGTTTTGTTTTTGTTTGTCTTTAGGTATTATATATACACCTACTATGTCTATTGCACATAATTAGGCTCTTAAGACCACCAAAGGCCTTGAAAAGCCATGGTTTGTGTGAAGATGACATGTGTGAAAAGACTTAAGAGATATGTGTGAAAAAAGCAAGTGTGAAGAGCATATACATGTTGAAATTCTTCTCAGAGCTATATATGCAATTCAATTCAATAAACATTTATTACACACTTATTATGAACAGGCACTATACTAGTTGCAGATAATATAAAGACAAAACCAAAATAGCCCTTGCCCATCACTAGTATCTTTGCTGAGCCCTAGTCCTTCAACAACAATTACTTGCTAGGTTTCACCAGCTGGATATCCTATCGGCATCTTAAACTCTTCGTGTATAAAGCAGAACTCATTATAATATTTCCCTGTAAATCTAATCTTCCTTCATTTTTAAAACTTCCTATGAAGACGTTGTCATCCATTTGATCATCCAGGTTTAACATTTTAGGGTTATATTTGACCCCTTGGTCTCCTTTATCTCCTCCCTCTCACCCCAGCCCATATCCAGTCAATTTCCAGGTCTTCTTGATTCTCCCTCCACAAAGTCTGGTCAGTCTTTTGCCTTCTCCACCCACAGCTACCACCCTCATCCAAGCCCTTACCACCTCTTACCAGGATTATTGCAGTGTTTCCAAATTGACCTCTTTGTTTCCAGTCTCCTTCCTTTTCAATTCTTTGTTTCATTTGTTGATGATCATAGATTTAGAGATGAAAGACACCTTAGAGGTCAATCAATCCAACTCATTAATCTATCCACAGTTCAGATGTCAAAATAATCTTCTAAAGACACATCTGACCCTGTCATACCCTCGCTCAAGAATCTTCAATGGCTCCCTATTAAATGTAGGAAAAAACACAAACTTCCTAGGTTGGTATCTAAAACTTTATATAATCGATTTCCAGCTTTCCTTTATAGACATTGCATAGAATTACCCTGCATGAATTCTATATTCTAGATAAAACTGTTCAACTTTCTATTCTCCTAGCTCATCACTGTATCTTTTACCTCATTGACTTTGTAATGGCTGGCCTTCCTACATGTACTGCACTCCTTCCCAAACTCCTTATCTTTTTTTGTTAGACTAATTAACTTCCTTCAAGACTTAACTCTGGTGCCACCAACTGTGGTATGCCTTTTTTTGTTCCCCCAAGTTCATGGGATAATAGGATCCTAGATTCTTCACTAGAAAGAAGTATAGAGATCATCAAATAGAGTTGTTAGTGTCAACTCTTTCCTGAAATTATATTGTATTTATTTATACTCAGTTCAGGGTAGAGTAAATAAAGTACTGACCTTGGAGATGGCTAGGAAGACCTGGGTTCAAATCTTGCCTCTGATATTTACTAGTTGTGTGACCATGGGCAACTCTTTTAAACTCTTTATGCCTCAATTTCCTTATTCACAAAATTTGAGGGGATAATCCTTTTAAACTCTAACTTTATGAACCTATGATTAGATGGCTTCCTATAGTCCTTATGAGCAACTAGGTTTCATGGTAGATGGAGTGCTAGACCTGGAATTAGGAAGACTCCTTGCTATAAGTTCAAATCTGACCTTAGGCTATGGGGTGCCAAGGAAGCCTGATTCAGGACTCAGATAGAAAACTCACTATATACTCTTTAGAAGGTTCTTCAGTGATGTTAAGCTTGCTCTTTGGATCTTTTGATATGGGTTACACTTAAAAGAATGTTGTTTGAGTTCTGAGACCAATAGTTTCTGCCCCAAGACTTTAGTCATTCAAAACCAAAATATTTGAATTCTTAGGTGGTCAGTTCTTATGCAGATGTCCTTGATGCTGTGGCTTTGGCATCGGCCTTCAGCTCTCCAGAGCATCCTTTGTAATGTGACTGCATATGAAAGGAGTTAACTGACTTTTCCTAAGACTTTCTGGCACCTAGAGAACAGTCCTATTGCCATGCTACTTCCAGAATATGACAGACTAAGATAATGATAAGAATACTTGAGTTTTTTTTGTCTCATTGTTCTACCTTGTCCTAAGAATCAATAAATGGAGTTCATGTTCTTCCTTGAACTACCCACATGGTCTGGTCATTTCTTCTTCTTCTTTTTTTTATTTTTCTTTTTGGAGGGCAATTGGGGTCAAGTAAGTTGCCCAAGGTCACACAGCTAGGTTTTTTTGTTTGTTTGTTTGTTTGTTTGTGTGTATTAAGTGTCTGAGGCCAGATCTCAGGTCCTTCTGACTCCAGGGCCGGCACTCTACTCACTGCACCACCTAGCTGCCCAGTCTGGTCATTTCTTATTCATATCTCTGACCATGCTTAATGCTGGACACTGAGCAGCCCAGGGCATTAGACACTGACTTTGTGACCCCTGGGCAAGTCATTTAACCATGTTTACCACAGTTTCCTTATCTACAAAATGAGCTGGAGAAGGAAATGGCAAACCATTCTAGTGTTTTTGCCAAGAAAATGCCAAATGGGGTCACAAAGAGTCAGACATACCTGAACAACAACAACAACAAATATCCCTTACAGTCCCAAATTATTATTCTCTGATCCTATAATTAGATGATTCCTGAAGTCCCTTCTAACACTCTAAATCAGTGATATTTTGACAACTTATTTTTAGTCTTTGCACCTCTGGCATCACCCTTGGTGATACCTGGCACATAGTAAATTTTTCATAAATGCTTGATTTGAATATGCTAAGAAAGTGAATAATCAGTCAGGTTTGGTCAAAGGTTTCTTACAAGATACATCACAGTACTTTGAAAGAAGTATTGGATACAGTATTAGAGGCTTTTGAGTTTAATGAGCCTTTCTCAAGCATGCATTTTATAAACAAGGAAACTGAGGCTCTGAAGTGAATCAAATTGCCTATATTCACAGTGGTACTAATAAGTAGAGATGGGCAATGAACCTAGGTCATGAAACTCCAACACCAAAGTTCACCACACCATGCCAACATGTTGCAAGAGCTGGAGTGAAATGGAAAATTGCTGGGGCAAAGATGGAAAGACATTTTAGGTAGGGGGATGCACCTGAACAGTATCTTAAAGGTACAAGGGCGCTTGCAAAAAGGCAAGATTAGACTTGATCTAATCATGAATCAGTTGATATGGATAAATAGCTCAGATGGCATTCCTCTAAAAAGAATGTAGAAAATCAGGTAATGGAAACAAAAATAAGTTAGCTATTCACATTTGTTTGGCACAATTTATTTTATTTTACCTTGCCAAAAATTTTTTTAAAAAATGAATTTTGCCTGAAAGTAATGCCTGAAAAAATTTTAAATAAAAACAAAACCCCAGCAAAACTGCCCATTGCCACAAAAAGCATTAAGATAAGAAACTCATATGTTGACTTCTTTAGATATACAAACATTTAAGTTCTTAAGAAGAAGTTAGAGGGGCGGCTAGGTGGAGCAGTGGGTAGAGCATCAGCCCTGGAGTCAGAAGGACCTGAGTTCGAATCTGGCCTCAGACACTTAACGCACACACAAACAAAAACCTAGCCATGTGACCTTGGGCAATTTACTTAACCCCAATTGCCCTCCAAAAAGAAAAAAAAATTAAAAAAAGAAGAAGTTAGAAATGGTATTTTGTAGTAGATAGAATGCTGGACTTAGAATAAGGAAAATCTGGGTTTGCATATGGTTTCAGGCATTTGCAAGCTGTGTAACCATGGATCAGTAGCCTCAGTTTTCTTATCTGTAAAGTAATACTTTTAATGTATACCTTGACAGGCAGCATAGTATAGAGCCCCAACCTCAGAATGAGGAAACCTGAGTTCATGTAACTTCCTCTCACACATATAGGTTGTGTGACCATGGGCAAAGCACTCAACTTCTGAGTGGTTTAAGCAAGTTCTTAAGACTCTGTAGAGGAGTCAATCTGCCTTTGTATAGGGAGTTTCCTAAACAATAATGTCCAATCCCCCAAACCCCAAACCAACCTCAAACTTCCAATGATACAATGTGTGTAAAGCTCTCTGCAGACTTTAAAGTGCTACAGACATTCAGTGATTATAGGAACATAGATGTAGAACTGGAAGGACCCTCAGAAGCCATCTAGTCTAACTCCCTCATTTTACAGATGAGGAAGTTGAGACTAGGGAAGTCAAATGACTTGCTCAAGGTCACAAAGGTCCTGGCTAAGTCATTTAACTTTGATGGCGATGATAATGCAGCATATCTTCCAGTGAGTACAGTTACATTGCTTCAAAGAAATATATATGGAAAAATCACCAATTCTATGAACATTTTTGTGGTGAGATCAGATCTAATTTGAAAGTGAAAGGACAGTTAGGCAGATAACTCCAAACAAACACCTCTACTGTATTTATTTGAGTAGATCACACAAAACCAAATTTTTTTATCTCTAAACTTCTCTTGTCTATGTTTCTATGTATCTTCCCTGAAAGCCACATAACATGGGAAAGTCCTTTAAAACCTCAGAGTCTTAGTTAAATATAAGCAGTTTACTCACAAAACAAATGTGAAATGGAGGAATCCAGAGCAAGGAGTCCATGAATCTGAGTTCTTTCTTATCATATGATCATACAATTTAGGCCAAAGCAGATTCTGTGTGTGTGTGTGTGTGTGTGTGTGTGTGTGTGTTTGTGTTGAATTGTCCACATTGATGATCAGAGAGTTCCGTTTTTTCTAGAACAGGAATCCTTAGCATGGGATGAATTTGCTTTTAAAAATATTTTGATAAATATGTTTCAGTATAATTGATTTCCTGTTGTAATACTTTGCATTTTATTTTATGCATTTAAAAACATTGCTTTGAGAAGAGTCCATAGGTTTCACTAGACTGCCAAAGGTGTCCATGACACAAAAAAAGTTTAAGAACCTCTATTTTAGAACCTTTAAAACTCTGCTTCAGGTAGGTTCATACAAGTTCACAAAGTTTTAGTGATGTATAATCAGTTCTTCCCTCAATCCTGATTTCTTATCTCTAGCTTAAGAGATCCCAATTAAAGCTATGCCATGTATTTCAAAGTACAGCTGTTCCAAATTCCAACCTGAAGTCACTAGATGGGAATGCAGAATTAGTTGACTTTGAAAATAACGTTGGTTAAATTTTTAGCTTTCATCATTATCCTTTAGCATTACCAATGACAACATTTCCATCACCAACCTTGTTCACTAATGTTCCCTCAACCATATGCTGGCTGCCCAAAGCACCCAGCTGCCACTAATGATCAAGGTAAGGAATCAAACCTCTGTTAAAATCTCAGTTCTTTGCCTCACTGTGGTGTTGAAGTATTGTTGGGTTCTGGAGGCTACATAAATGAAGTACAAACTGGCAGGTCTGGCATCTAGAAAGGCTCCAAGTACAGGTCTTGGAAATGGGCCATTTATCTTTGGATTAACTACCCACCTGACAGGAGCTAAGGATGCATTGGAGATGAAAGGAGAAGCAGGTGTTAGATTGAAGGTTTATGTACTTACTAGTCAAGGAGTGGAGAGAAATTGGCTTGTATGTGGGATTATGTAGAGCTTTGATTGAAGGATCATAGATTGTAGAAATATAGACAGAATTAAAAGTCCAATTCTCTTCCTTTCCCCTTTCCTCCATTTTTACAAATAAGAAAATTAAGGCCAAGAGACATTAAATGACTTTCCTAAAGCCACACAGCCAGTAACTGGTAAAAGACAGATTTGAACCTAGCTCCAGCACTCTATCAACTATCCACATTACCTTTTATTGGAAAGAGTTAGAGAATTCATTGAGTTTTTAGAGAATTTGATAGTAGTGTTGACAAAAATGAGGGTGCTCAGAAATATTTAAAATGGGTTGGAGGGTTGAGTTAGGGGCTGTGTAGGGAGCATACATTGGTGTATGCTAAAGGCAGCTTGAGAACTAGCAAGTCCTGCTTGTCATTGAACCACATAAGGGACCTAAGGGGATTAAAGGTCACCTATCTAGGAAGTAACAGAGCTGGAATTTGAACCTTGATTATTTGGATTTGCCCCTAATACTCTCTCTACTGTAGCAAGCTGATTCCACTGGAAAAGACGAGATTGCCTTTACCTTCTGACCTTCCTGGGGAAAATCATATCCTAGTTGGGCAATGGAGGCTAAATTATCACTTTATCTTCTGTTGACTGTAAGCCCTCGGCCTACATATATGAAGGAAACAAGCATTTATTAAGTAGTTACTTTATTCTGATCACTGTGCTAAGCAAGTAGTTTACAAATATTGTCTCATTTGAGTATAACAAAAAACCTGGGAGGTAGGTGCTATTAGTATCCCTATTTTACAGTTGAGGAAAATAAGTTAGACTGTGATTAAAGTGACTTTAATCTCAAGGTCACATTTGAAGTATCTGATGTTGGTTTTTAACTCTGGTCTTCCTGACTCCTAGGTTCTGCTATCTAGTTGCCTCTGTAGGTGGAAACACTTTGCTAAGAATTTTTGTGTTTGTACTGAGGCAGGTAGGTTGCACAATGGATAGAGTGTTGGATCTGGAGTGAAGAAGTCCTGAATTAAAATCTAGCCCCAGATACTTAGTAGCTGTGTGGCCCTGGGTAAATCACTCAACCTTTCTCAGCCTCAGTTTACTTATCAATAATGTTGGGATAGTGATAGCACCTACCTCCCAGAGTTGTGAAGATCAAATGAGATAATAATCAAGAAGCACTTATCACAGTGCCTGGAGGTAGTAAGTGCTATCATCATTGTTAGCTCTTATAATTTATGTTTCTGTCCTTCTGCATTAAGGCTCAAGAGTGGTTTCACTGGCTAGATGACTAGAGAGAAAGCCACAAATCCTCCCTTTGCCACATGGCTCAGTTTTCTTTGTTCCTCATTTCCAAATCCATAGTCCCCATTTGTCCTCTCTGGCAACGAAATACTTTCTGGGCAGCTCTCAGTGACTATTAAGCCTTCTTGGCCAGCCAGATTCCTGTGGCTCTAGCCTGTCTGTTGAACATCTTTACACAATGGCTGTGATATGGTGCTGGAGGGCATCTTAGTCTGAATACAATAGAAACCACCAGTCCCAAACCACAATGTTCCTGTTCAAGCTCAACTCTTCTCTCTCTTCCCTCTCCTTCCCTCCTTCCCCATTGGCAGGTTACAGAAGACAATACCACAGTTGTTCAAGGCCTGTGGCCCGGGGTCCTCCAGGTTGTTGTTTACGTGTGGCATTAAGTCAAGAATGAAATGTAAAGCTTTTTCCTAATACTACCTGGAGGCTTTGGCTCTCTACTACTGTCCCCTGCCAGTAACTTTACCTGTTGTCTTTGAGATGTGGTAAGCTCCCCGAAATAGATTCTCTCTTCTGAGGGAAACAACAGAGGGGTGTTGTATTGATTAGAAAGACATACAAAACATACACCACACAATAGACTCTGTAGCTGCTAATGCATCTGTTGATGGTTCTCCTGTTCAAGGCACATTTTCTGCATACTTAAGATGCAGAAGTTTCAAACTTAAAAATTCCCCTTTGTCGCAGGAAACTGATTGAAACATAACTGGGAAATATTTAGCAAAATAAATGAAAATACAATACAACATAGATAATATTAATATGTTGTTTTCCAAGGCAGTGTGTGGGCCACAGGAATCTGAGTGTGACTTTCCTGCTTAAGAGAGTAGCAGAATTGTGCAAGGTTATCTATCTGCCTTCTTGAGTCACAGGGTAGGCCCATGGAATGATGATATATGCCCCTATGTGTTTCCTGTCCCTGAGGGGGCATCTCACATTCATAGCAAGTTTGTTTAGTTCTGTTCTCAAACCTTGTGTCACGGTCAAAAGAGCTGTAAGTCTGTGAGAGGACTGAGGGTCCAATTCCATCTCTGCCACATATTACCATTAACAAGTCACTAGGCTTCATTTTCCTCTGCTGATCCTAATTAGTCAAATCAAAAATTGCACTGAGGTGTTGTGGGGCCAGGGCATGAAAGCTGGAGGTTTTCACATCTTCCAAAGGGAACTCTGTTATTCCAGGAGTTGTCTGCTTGACAGGAGACAAAATGATTAGGTGACTTTCTAGATGTGTGATTCTGGTTTCAGCATAGATGCAGAAAAATTAAGAAAAAGGAATAGATTTAAGAACTGCCTGCACAGGAAGGTTTTCAGAGCCTAGCTCAGGGCCTTTCACACAGTAGGCATTTCAACATTTGCTGAACTGAATTATTAAAGGCTTTTCTTTGTATCTTTTTATTTTTGCTTAAGCCTAGAATTCTGAATGCACATTCAGGATGGAAGTGAGTCTATTTTGAACAGCCGGGGCTGGTGTTGGTGAAACGTTTTTTATCGACTATCATTCCACACTATTAATTTTATATTTTCCTTTTTTTACTTCCTGACTGACATTTAATGAAGTTCATTTTTTAGAACTTATTTTTGTTACTGTTGCTATTTCCCAACTTGGGTGCAAGCTGTAATAGAAAATTTGCAGGCCCACAGAACTGAGTCCTTCCAACATAGCTCTGTCAGTTAGATGCCAATAAATAACAGTGATTTCAAGGATGATTAATCATAATCATTATAAAGCACTTTGGCCAATCCAGCATCTGTTTCCATGGATAGGGCAGCTGGCTATCAAGGGTTTATAATTTATGTGTTTTGGTTATTGTTCCCAGATGACTATGAGGATCATTGTATAAAGCATGACCTTTTAACTTTAGGCTCCGACAGACTTTGTAGTGTACATGAAGATTGAATTCTTTTGAATTAGTTTCCATTTACAATTTAAGGGAACTCTGAAGACATGAGGTAGTAACTTGTTACTGTCTTGAAGTAGTGAAATAAAAAAAAAAATCTTGTGTCTAACTTCAGTAACATCTGAATACAACTACATGTGAGCTAGAGATTATCAAGTGATCACGGAATGAGCCAAGTGACACAACTGAGACTTGAACCCTAGTCCTCTGGATTTACAGCCAGTGATCTTTCCACTGAATCATTCTGCCCCCACTGGAAATGAGAAAATCATCTTCATATCCTTCCCACTTTCCTGGAAAAGCTGTTACCTGAGTTGGGCAATAGGAGCCAAGTTATCATTAAATCCTTTGTTGACTGTAGGCTCCTGGCCTACATACAGAAACTCTTTGCATGGAGACTTTGTGTTTATACTGTTGGGATGCATCAAGACTCAAGAATGTTTTACCTTAGTTAGATGATGGGAGGGCCCCAAATCTTCCTTCGGCTCCTTAGTTTTCTTTGTGTCTCAGAGTTCATCTGGTCTGTAGGAAATGAGGTCTAGTGAGGGGAAGTGAGTTGTTGTAGGTGATAAATCTAGTGAGTGCCTGGGCCCATCCCAGATGAATTCTCTTAGACCAGCAGTACTGACAGCCACATGCTAATTCATGTTGCAGTGGGGGTTCAGATAATTCTAATCCATCTATGTCTGGTCATGTCAGGATCAGTATATGGGGAAGAGTAACTCTGGACTAACTTGATTGGGATACAGAACAATTGCATTGGGATGTAGTGTTGTGATCTATCATCTTCATTTCATACCTTATAGTTGAGCTTTTCTTTAGAAATGCAATGTGATTCTCATTTGAACTATTGTAAATTTATAGGAGGAAGCCACAATTGAGGACTGTCACAGAGAGTGAACTTATCCCTACCCTCTGCAAGAATAGTAGGAGAGGAATCCCCAGGACTATGGAGGGTATTCCATATCTCCTGCAAAGAAAGAAGGGTGGGAAACTGACACTTACTAGTAGTAACTATGGGACCTGGGTAGGTCCATAAACCTCTCTCCCTTAGTTTGCTCATCTGAACAAACTAAATTTGTAAAATGAGAGGAGATGAATGAGATGGCTGCTAAGACCCCTTCCAGATCTAAATTTATGATCTGATGAACTGGATAGATGAATATCTTCTACAAAACTTACTTCAATTATTCATTATAACTTTAGCCAAATTTATATTATCTGTATTTGATTATAAGTACCTTATTTTCAACTCTATTTTCAACTTAGCGTCTTAGAGAGTATTCTGGAGCACTGAGAGGCTAAGTGACTTGCCCAGAGACACATGGGCAGTATGTCAAAAGCAGGACTTGAACCCAGGCTTTCCTGACCTTGAGGTTGGCTCCCTATGTATGTCATGCTTCCTTCCCCTCTTACCTCAAGTAGGTTAAAAACATTTCCTTTGATGTGAATGTGCAGGGCAATCAGGACATAAACTATTTATTCCCCTTCTTCACTTATTTACTGCTAAAGTCAGCCTGACAAAATAATACTAATTTCTTAAGGGCCTTCTGTGTGTAGAGTACTATGCTAAGTTACCAGGAAAAATAGAATAATTTAACAACACAGATCCAGTTCCTGACCTCAAGGAGTTCTACAATTTGGTAGGGGGATGAAGACAGCAACATAGACATTACCTGATAAGTGCATTTGAGACTTAGAAAATAAAGTATTTCAGAAAATGCTAGAAGAAGGATAATTTAAGGCAAAGGTTATTTTGCCTTTTGTCTGAGTATCTCTAGTGTTTAACTATGGGCAGCAGGCTTATGGTACACAGCATCCCTAAAATCTCTCCCCACCCCCTGAAATTCAAAACTTCATGTTCACCAGACATTCCTCTTTCCTTCCATTCTTATGGCAGCACAACCTCAGCACCATGCTTTGCTCTTTGCTTTCCCCCTGCCTCTACTTGTCATGCTTCACTTCACTCCTAAGCCATTTGCTTATTAGCTATCATACCACTCTGCCTTTCCCTCATCCTGCTTTCCAGTTCTGAAACCATAATCAAATCAACTGTCATTCCTACTATGTGTCAATCTCCCTTCTGGCTCCAATCACTCTCCCCATAACTTTCCAAAGCAAAATACTCTTTCCTGTTCTTCTCTTTAAATTGCTGACATAAGTTTGATTTGTTGTGAATCTAAATGAATAAACTATATTCACTAAGGATAAGAGAATATAAAACTCTTGGGAATGATCCCCTTTGGCATGCAGTGTGGGCAAAATAGAGTCTGAAGCTTGTGAGTGCCTATTTCCTTCATCCTCATCACATAGATGATTAGCCTCTTTCCACAGGAAGCCTACAAATATAGTGACCACAATTTGCGAGCCTGTTTGTGTGTTGAGAATTCTTCCACAACTAAGGTTCAGGGAGATGAACAGGAGCAACCATAGATATTAGAATTCACAGGACAGAGGGTCAAAGAGCCAATCTTTGTTTCCAGTGCTAGTGAACCAGGAGAAAAGAAGGGTTTAACAAGTTTTGTAAAAGGATTACAGTGGAATCTAAAGAGGAAGTAACATTTGAAAGCACTGCAAAACTGGACAATTCCAGAAGCATTATCCAGAAATTCCCCTACCTCGGGCATAGGTGATTTCTCTTGGTGTTTTAAGGATTAGGAGAACAGTATGAAATGATAAGTTTTCAAACAGAAAAGTAGGGCATCTCTATTTATCTATTGTCTCTCTCTGTTAGAAAGGAAGCTCATCGAGGGCAAAAAGCCCCTACCCTTTTATATCTGTATCCCTGGTGCTTACCATATTGTAAGGAGCACATAATGGGGGAAGGAGTAAGATGGCAGAGTACAGGCAGCAACCCAGCTGAACTCTTCCAACATTCTCCTCCAAACAACTTTAACTCCTCAAAGCAAATCATAGAGTAGAAGAGTCAGCCAAAGTCAGAGCGAGGCATTTTTCCAGCCAGAGACAGCTTAGGAAGTCAGCAGAAGAGGTCTAAGACATCAAGATGAGTGCTGACCCGGAATGTGCAGTAGTGTCAGCAGCCATGGTGGGTTTTGGAGGTGGTTATGACAGCAGTAGCTATAGCTTCAGGAGCTCTTAGCCCATAGAAAGTAAGGGGGTTAGACAACTGGTCCGAAAGAGATTATAAGGGACCTTTTTGTGGGCACAGGATGTAATTGGTGCTAATTGCCAACTCTATTGCCCATAAGTAGTTCAGAGTTCCAGTTCCAGGGCAGAGTGGAGGGTTTGTGGTCAGTCACAAGGGAAAATCACTTAGTTGTAAGACAGAGAGAGCTAGTGTTTGTTGCTGTAGGAGAGCAGAGAATCTGGTCTTACAGTTTCAGGGCCAAGAGGAGTGCTAGTGATTGCAGTTGCAGAGGAACAAAGGCCATTCCTGGATAAAGACAGGAGTGCAAACTAAGACAGACA
Source organism: Gymnobelideus leadbeateri (assembly GCA_011680675.1). Lineage (NCBI taxonomy): Eukaryota > Metazoa > Chordata > Mammalia > Diprotodontia > Petauridae > Gymnobelideus > Gymnobelideus leadbeateri. Next base: position 257,916 of record WOXC01006480.1, read on the forward strand.
CTATACCTCTCCTCAGATCACACCATCTTGGAAGCACCCAAAACTTGTAGAATCCCAAAACTATTTCTGAAAGTAGCATCATAAAAATGCCCAAAGCTTGGCATTGTGTTTCCCCACCCCCATGTATGTAGAGTTCAACTTTAATGTAAAGTTCAAAGCCAAGAAATAGGCTGGAGAAATGAGCAAACAACAAAAAAAGAATCTAACCTTGAGGAGCTACTGGTGGCAGGAAAGATCAAGACATAAACAGAAGATGACAATGGGAAAACAGTTACAACTAAAGCCTCAAAAATGCTAATTAGACCCAAGCATAACAAGAATTCCTGGTAGAGTTAAAGAAAGAGATAAGAATGATACAGAAAAAAATTGGGAAAAATAAGATTGATGCAAGAACATTATGAAGAGAAAATTAACAATTTGGTAAGAGGCACAAAAATACTGAAGAAAATAACACCTTAAAAAGCAAAATTGCTCTAATGGTAAAAGAAGAGCAAAAATTCATTGACAAAAAGGACTCCTTAACAAGAATGGACTGAATGGAAAAAGAGGTTCAAAAGCTCACTGAAGAAAATAACTTCTTAAAATTAGAATCAGGAAAGTTGAAGCTAATGACTCCATGAGACTTTAAGTTACAATTAAACAAGGTCAGAAGAATAAAAAAAATAGAGGAGCAATTCATCAGAAAAACAACTGACATGGAATATAGATTGAGTTGAGATAGTTTGAGAATTATTAGACCATTTGAAAGTCATGACAAAAAAGAGCCTACACATCATATTTCAAGAAATTATCAAGGAAAACTGCCCTAATATCTTAGATCCAGAGAATAAAATAGAAATTCAAAGAATTCATGGATCATCTCCTGAAAGATATTCCCAAATTAAAATTTTCAGAAATATTATAGCTAAATTCTAGAACTTCCACATAAACGAGAAAATATTGCAAACAGTCAGAAATAAAAATTCAAATACCACAGACCCACAGTCAGGATCACACAAGATTTAGCAAATTAAAGAAGCAAAGCAGAGGGCTTAGAATATAATGTTCTGGAAGGCAAAGGAGCTAAGATTACAACCAAAATTAAAAGAAAAAAACCTACCCAGCAAAACTCAGTGTAATCCTTAAGGGGAAGAAAATTAGTAGTTAATAAAATAGAAGCTTTCAAGTATGCTTGATGAAAAGATCAGAACTGAACAGAAAATTTGCCATTAAAACAGATGACTCTAGAGAAGTCATCATAAGAACCTCAATAAAGTTAGACTGTCTATGTTCCTACATAGGAAGATGATACATGCAACTTCTAAGAACTATATCATTAGAGCAGTTAGAAAGAGTCTGAATAGATAGAGAGCATTAGTGTGAGTCAATTATGTTAGGGTGATCTAAAAGAAAAAATTAAGGCATGGGAAAGGATGATCTAAGAGAAGGTGGAAAGGAGAGGTAGACACATAAAAGAAGCAAACAAGGAAGATCTTTTATAGGGGGTGGGAAAATAGGGAGGGTGATGGACAGTGCTTGAACCTCACTCTTATTGGAATTGGTTCAAAGAGGAAAAAACATATATACATACTCAGTTGGGTATAGAAATCTATTTTACCCAATAGTGAAATAAGAAGGAAAGGGGATAAGTGATGTGATGATAAGAAGGGAGGGTAAATTAAGGGAAGTAGTGGTCAGAAGTAAAATACACTTTTGAGGAGAGACTGGATAAAAAGAAAGACGAATAGGGGCAGCTAGTGGCTCAGTGAGTAAGAGGGTTAGACTCGGAGTTGGGATGACCCGGGATTGGTCCAGCCTCAGAAAATGAGCACTCACACATAAATAATGACTGGCCATGTAACCTTGAGCAAGTTACTTAACCCCAATTGCTTTAAAAAAAAAAGAAGAATAAACAGAAGAAAATAGGATTGAGGGAAATGCATAGTAGTAGTAAATATGAATGTGAATGGGATGAACTCAAACATAAAATGGAAGTTGATAGCAGCATGGATTAGAAACCAGAATCAACATTATGTTGTTTACAAGAGACACACTTGAAACAGAAAGTCATACAGAGAGTTAAAATAAAGGTTTGGAGCAGGAATGATGATGCTTCAGTTGAAGTTAAAAAGGCAGGGATAGCAATACTGATCTCAGATAAAGCAAGAACAAAAATAGACCTAAATAAAAGAGATAATCAGGGAAACTATTTTGATAAAAGATACCATAGACAAAAAAGTAATTAAAAAAATTCACAGCAAGTTTCTCTGACAAAGGCCTCATTTCTCAAATATATAGGGAATTCAGTCAAATTTATGAAAATAAAAGCCATTCCCCAATTAATATCAAAGGATATGAATAGGCAGTATTCAGAAGAAGAAATCAAAGTTATTTATACTTATTTGAGAAAATGCTCTGAAACCCTATTGATATGAGAAATATGAATGAAAACAGCTCTCAGGTACTACCTCAAACCTAAACAGAAATGACAAATGCTGGAAGAGATGAAGGAAAATAGGTACACTAATTAATTGTTGGAGTTTTCAATTGATCCAACCATTCTGGACAGCAGTTTGAAACTATGTCCAAAAGGCCATAAAACTATGTATGCCCTTAGATTCAGTAATACCACTACCAGATCTATACTACGAAGAGATCAAAGGAAAAGAATTTTTATGTACAAAGGTATTGATAGCAGATCTTTTTTTTTTTTATAGTAGCATAGCACTGGAAATTGAGGAGATGCCCATCAATTGAGGAATGGCTGGACAAGTTGTGGCATATGATTGTGACTGAGTACTATTGTGCCAAAAGAAATAACAAGGGGGGTGGTTTCAGAAAGAACATGGCAAGACCTACATGATCTGATGAAAAGTGATATGAAAAGAACAGGGAGATTATTGTGTACAGTAATAGCAATGTTGTAATGATGATCAACTGTGAAGGACTGGGCTACTTTGATCAATAAAATGATCTGAAACAATTCCAAAGGACTCCTGATGAAAAAATGCTATCCACCTGCAGAGAGAGAACTGATGAACTCTGAGTGGAATTCAAAGCACAATTTTCTTGTTTTCTTTAGTTTTTTTTTTGCTTTTTATGATATAATCAATATGGAAGTGTATTTTTCATGATTTTACATGTATAATTGACATTATTTTGCCTGCCCTCTCTGTGGGGGAGGGATAGGAAAGAGGTAGAGAATTTGGAACTCAATTTAAAAAGAAAAAAATGTTAAAAATACATAATAAAAAAGCAAAAAAGGACCTAAATTATTTATTCATATTAGCAATGAGTCTCTAATTATTTGTATAATAAAAATTTACATATTTTAATACCTTGTATATAGGAAAGATAGAATTCTGAAGTTTTCTCTAACCCTCTCTCCTTGGCAGAGATTAAGAAAGTGGTGTCAAACAAATAAAAACTGGGGCCACTAACTATATATAAGGATCCTTACAAGCTACATATTGACTTAGAAAATCACATATTTATGTTATTTGTGTTCTGTTATATTATTTATTTTGTTAAACATTTCCCAATTACATTTTAATCTGTTTTGAGTCAATGGAATACATTTGCTCTTACAATGCAGCCCTTACCCTCCAGAAGAGTATTTAAAACCTTAGGATTAGAACAACAGATTATCTAGTAGATGCCTTGACAGGAATAGAGAATGTGAAGCTATGGAGATAAAGTAGAATACAGTCATGTCATATCAATGGCTTTCCATATTGAGAAGATCATGGCAGTGACAAAAAATGACTTGGGGAAGGTATGGGGATCTATAAACATTCTAGGTTAAGAATAGTGGACAGCTAAAGAGTTAGTGGTGGGAGCATAATTAGAAAAAAATGAGAGCATACTTAGCAAAAAAAAAATAGGTCTATTTGATAATTTTCCTTCAGTCTGATTGGGGTGGGGAGGAGGTGGGCTGAATGCCTTAAGTTATGTGTAGAAGCCTTAAGTTATTTATTTATTGGGATCTGGAGAAATCAATTCTTGTTCATCTTCAGGATAATCTTGAATTTAACCAGAAAAGGAAATTCTCCTTCTGTTTCTCTTATAAGACTGGGTAACACAAGATTCAGTGGATTGTTTAGGCTTTTTTCCCCTTTGAGGCAGATAATATTTATGACACTTTTCTAGTCCCATTCCAGTGAGGAGTAAGCAATTCTATCATGAATAGAACCATGCAGGTGCATAAATTGGCACTGAAAGTACAGCTGCTATTTCTCAGCTGAAAGACTAGTTTTCTAGGCCAGTTTTCCAATGACCCAGAAGTCAAAGAGTCATTAATTAAGAAAGTGACCATTTATGACCAACCAGGCAAAACTAGACCCATTGGGCAGACAAATTATTTTCCTACCTTCAAATGTTACCAAAGCAGCAAATGGAACTAGGTGGGAGAAGTAATAAGGAAAGATACTACCTAGGGAAGGTGAGTTTGAATAGAGGTTTTGAAAGCAGAGGGTGAGGACAGCTTGGACTGAAACTGACCTAGAGTAAGCATACCAAATAATTACAATAAGGAAGTGCTATTGTGAATGATTTTAAAAAGTTCTAAGCCCATTAGAGGCAATTCCAAAATTATTTGTTTTATTGAACAAGTACGACTGGTTATAGCTAATTATAATTTAATATAATTCATGTTTGGAAATTAGGGAAAAGGTGCTAAGTAAGCCAGCTAGGAATACTTAGGTAATCTTTGATCAGCTCTACTGTGCCTGAAATCAACTTGTTAAAATATATTTTTTTTAGTGTACTTGGCATGACTTAATAGTTACACAGTCTGCTGTGTGGTCAGGAAGACCTGAGTTAACCTCACCTTGTCTAGAACCAGGCTATCTCCAAACCATGCCATCTGCATTTGTGCTCTCCTTTGCCTCCCATCAGAACTCGGACTCTCACCTCTTGGAGATATAAATGAGTGTCCATGAAGGCAAAACACTTGGCAAGAGATAGTGGAACCAATGTTCTTCTAATTTTGACAGCAAAGGAAGGACTACAGTAATAAACATTTCAGATAGCTAAGTTCCTGCTTTGATCACTGAAAACCAAAATCTAATGGAACTTGTTGGAAATCACGTTGGAAATCTTCCCCATCCCTCCCTGTCCTGCCCCTTTGAACTGACATAGCTAAAGTCAGATGCAGTAATAAATACTTCAGTCTTGGATACTCAACCATTTTAGTTGTACTTTCCTCTTCCCTAGGCCTCCAGCATGTTGGTGGATTCTCTCTGGAGGACAGATAGGCTGGTGTAGAGTAGGATGGACTAGAATTGAATGGGAAGAGAAAGGGCATGGTTGATTGTAAACTGTACTGCTAGGAGGAATACCTAGATTGGGAAGGAAGGAAACAAGTATTCATTCACTACTATGTGTCTAGTGCTTTACAAATCTGACCCTCATGACAACCTTGGGAGGTAAGTGCTATTATCTCCATCAGTTGAGGAAACTGAGACAAATAGAACTTTTTGCATGGTTACATAGCTACTAAATTTCTGAGGCTGAATTTGAACTTGGGTCTTTTTGACTCCAGGTTTAGCCTTTTATCAATTGTGCCACCTAGCTTGGGGACATCATCAGTTGGAAATGGGGGGTAGAGTGGAGAGTATGTGGTAGTGGTATGGTTTGAAGATGGCCAGGAAGTGGTATGGTGACATAGTTCCAGGTCATCAGTTGTATTGACTTTTGTCTTGCCACTGGACTTCAGTGTCTTTGGAATAGAAAGTGAGGCTAATGACTTTGCCCAGCTCTCCCTCACTTAAATCCAATTCACTTGTAAGTCGAGATGTCAGCCTTGATGTCCTTGGTCTGCTTTGAAATTGAAGGACAAACAACAATAACAACAACAAAAACAATGTGAGCCTCTCATTTGTCCTTATTATAGCCCCTTCCTTCATGGAGTCCCTAAGCAGTTTTTCCCATTTAGCTTATTTTTTCTTGGGCTGGTCTTCCCTTGATCTTAGTCTCTTCCAAATATATCTCTTTCATTTGCTCTTTTTCTGAACAAAGGAGAAAAAATGCCTGTCACCTCATTTCTCTTGTTCATTCGAACTACACTTGATTAAAAGCAACTTTCTCTAAAACCTCTAATGAATCTGACTTTTAAAGATCCTGACATTTGCTGAATTCCTAATAACTTTCCTTAAGGCCTTTTTTTGTGGCCTTGCACCATTTCTTTGCAACTTGAAGGCAGAGTAATGTTTTGTACTTCTCATGAATTTACATCATTGTGTTGTTTCTAGCATCCTCTCTGGTATAAGATAAAAATGGCTTGCATCCAAATTCCCCATGCCAAATTTAATTACGCCTTAATTCAGGCCCACTTTTAATGGAAGGTGATAAGAAAGACAGCCACTACTGCACTCTCAATTACTTTCTGTTTCTCAAACTTATTCTTTTGCACTCTAATTCTGACCTGTTGGAAACCAAACATAAAAAAAAAAATCCTATAATATCTAAGATTAAGAAAGATTGAAACTTTTCCTCCATTCTTCTCTCTCTCTCTCTCTTTAAACATTCTTTTCTTTAATTATAAAAAAAGACAATGACAATATCAAAGTCAACCAATCAACAAGCATTTATTAAATTCCTACAATGTTCTTGGGAACTGATCTTGCAACTAGAGATAAAAAAAACAAAAATGAAAAACTGACTCTGCCCTTAGGGAATTTACAATCCGCTGGGATAGACAACATATGTTAACATGAAATATAATGGATCTAACCAGGGAAGCTTGTCTTATTGATTGGCTAGATTCCCCATGCATGGAGCTGGCCACCTTCTAGTGTCACATGTGTTGTCAGTCAATCAACAACAGTATAATAATAATAGTTAACATTTATATTATGTTTACTATGTGCCAGGTAATGTTAAGTATTTTTTTTTTTTTTTGCTTTTTGGAGGGCAATTGGGGTTAAGTAACTTGCCCAAGCTCACACGGCTAGGTTTTTGTTTGTGTGTGCATTAAGTGTCTGAGGCCAGATCAGAACTCAGGTCTTTCTGACTCCAGGGCCGACGCTCTACTTGCTGCGCCACCTAGCCACCCCAATGTTAAGTATTTTACAAATATTATTTCATTTGATTCTTACAAAAACCCTGGAAGGTAGGTGTTATTACTCCCATTTTACAGAAGGGGAAACTGAGGCAAATACTGCATAAGTGACTTGCCCAGGATCATGCAGTTAGTAAATGCCTGAGGCCAGATTTGAACTCAGGTCTTCTTGACTCCAGATCTACCTCTTTATCCACTGTGCCATCTAGCATATATTAAGTCTCTACTATGTGAAGTTGGAGAGCAGATATTGGATTTGGAGTCAGAAGATTAGCTCTGCCATTTACTAGCTTGGTTTGTGTAAAACACTTAATCTCATTGAAGTTCAGTTTCCTTCTCTATAAAATGGAGATAATATCACCAGAACCACCTGCCTCAAGGGGTTGCTGGGCAAAGGACAATGAATATAAAATGCTTTATCTTCATAATATAAGTTTATTTTTTTTTGGCTTTTTCTCTTTCATGACATTCCACCCTCTTTCTTGGTGCCTTTGTGCAAGCTGTCTCCTGTGTCTTTAATAAACTGCTTCTATCAATTCTTAAGATCACTTAGAATTTTTTAGCTTCAGAATCTCTTCTTCATTCAGCCATTCCTATGTGTACCTCACCCTCAACTTAGATTCCAGTATGTCCCACCTCTAAATAACCTCTTAAATGGAATCTAACAAAAAAAATTCCCATTACACATGCCTTTTGTTGGGGGATTCACTGTAAAGGACAAGGACAAATGTTTCACAAGAAAAAAAAAGTAAATATTTTGGAGTATTAATTCATTTTTTCTTTTGTATCTTTAGTCCTTAGCACTGTTCTTATCAAGTGATACTTAATATGTACATGTTGATTAATTGATAGCTTGTGTGAATTTGAAAGGGGACCAGCTCTAAACATAGGGATGCAGTATAAGTCATTATAACACGAGAAACAGGAGTATGGTACAGTGGAAAAAGCATTGTCTCTGGAGTCAAAGGATGGAGGTTTAAATGCTGTGACACTTTTTACCTGCATGACTTTGGGCAAGTCAGTCACTTAACCTCCCTGTCCCTCAGTTTCTTTGATTTTAAATACTGGTGGTTGAACTAGATGGACTTAGAGGTTCATTTTAACTCTAGATCTATGATCTTGATCGCTTAAGGATTACAATAGAATGGGAGTGGGGTAAGATATATACACAAATAAGATGCTAGGGGGTGTGATGTAATGGAAAAAATGCAAGATTTGTATAACTTGGGCAAGTCATTAAAACTCTTTGGGCATCAGTTTCCTCATCTGAAAAAGAAGGGGGTTGCACTAAATGACCTCTAACCCTTCCAGCCCTAAATCTAGGATGATCATGTGTTTAAGTCCCAATTAAAATCCCACCTCCTATAGGAAACTTTTCCAATCCCTCTAAATTTTAGCACCTCACCTCTGCTAATTATTTCCTATTTATACTGTATATAGTTTGATTTGTTATATATTTGTTCATATTTTTCATCAGATTATAACGTCCTCTTCAAGAATGAAAGACAAACAACAATGACAATAACAACCTTGAGGACAGGAACTGTCTTTTACCTCTCTTTGTATCCCTAGCACTTAGCAAAGCATCTAGCACATAGGTGGTTAATAAATGTTTATTGAATGTAATCAGATTGATGAAATGACCATCACTAGCTGTGTAATCTTGGGCAGGCCATTCAAACCTTGTTGAACCTTAAGTTCCTTATGTCTAGCATGGGAGGGTGTAGCTAAATGACCTCCAAAACCTCTTCCAATCTCCAAAATTTATGATTCTAAGTAAATTAGAATATAGGCAAATGAAAGATATACATTAAATGATGAATGAATTGTATATTTACTTATTTGTTTGTATGTTGAACCCTCACAAAAAGTCACTTCATATCCATCAGATCTTATAGCTTGATAGTTCTCTTTACCAACAGAACTTATTAGGGGTGGTGTGTTACAGTGGACTGATCACTGGTTCTAGAGTCAGAAGCCCTGGGTTCAAATCCCAATTCTACCACTTAATTCTTGGGTGACCTTGACCTTGCACAAGTCTCTTCACCTTTGTGGACCTCAGTTTTCCTTATGTATGAAATGAAGGGGTTGAAATAGATAATCCCTCAGGTTTCTTCTGTTCATCAATTTTCTTTCTTTTCTTTTTTTTTACAGAAAATTGATGCTCTCAGTATTTGCATAAACCAAACTATATGAGCAATTGTCTTAGCTCATTTTATTCAAATAAAATTAAGATTTTATTAGAATTTTATGAAAATACACAAATCTTAAGCATGTGGCAATATATTAATAAAATTCTTTGGTAATTTTCATATCTGTAGCATACAAATAATAAGATCTTCAATATTATCATTAGTGGGATGGATAGCCTTGTTTTTCAGTGCAAAGTTTCTTAAAACATGATGTCATTGATGATATTCTTTAATTATATTTTCCAGATCATTAGAATATCATCATGGTTAATAATTACCTGAAGAGGTGAAAGGGCAACAGTCTCAATTATACTGTGTAGACTCCTATCAGACTGGAGACAGAAAAAATAAAAGTAGTGACATATCCACTGAAATCTGAATAATTTCCCACATAGTACAATTCTAGGTTGCTTCTAAATCCTTTGGATTGAACTAAAATTCTCTGGAGACATCACTTTCTCTCCAAGAGCTATTGTATTCCTTAGAACCCAAACAGCTGCTCTCCAAAGTGCCAGATCCCCTTGCAGTGGTGGAAGTATCCCTATCATGTGCTTGACTTTCCAAGGGTGGCAGACCAGAGTGAGTTATTTTCATTGCTCCACCTTCACATCCCATTTCCCCAGGCATATATATATATATATATATTTTTTTTTTTTTCTTTTTGGAGGGGAGAAGACAGGGCAATTGGGGCTAAGTGACTTGCCCGAGGTCACATGGCTAGTTATTTTTGTTAAGTGTCTGAGGCTGGATATGAACTCAGGTCCTCCTAATTCCAGGGCCAGTGCTCTATTCACTGCACCACCTATCCTCCCCTATTCTGCTCTAATTTCTAAGGTGCATATGTGGGAGGAATAAGCATTTATATGTTGCCTACTATGTGCCAGACACCATGCTAAGCACTTTACAAATATCATCTCATTTGATTCTCACAACAACTCTCTGAGGTAGGTGCTATTATTATCCCCATTTTAAAGAAGAGGAAACTGAGACAAACAGAAGTTAAATTACTTGCTTCAGATCACTCAGCTAGTAAAAGTCTGAGGCTGGATTTGAACTCAGGTCATCCTGACTCCAGGCCCAAGGCCTTATCAACTGTGCTACCAGCTGCAATGGGATGCTGTGGAATGGCTATTGGAAAATCCTATATGTTAAAAATCCCATCTAAAACCTAATCACAACAAATTAGGATCCTATTTGTAGCCCTTTATGGGTTATGTAGCCTACTGGGAGGTGTAGATTCCCCACTCCCCCAAGAATAAGGGGAGTAGAGCCCTTTCATCTTCTTTTGAGTGCATTTTATTGCTGAAATGTATCAATTACAGAACTCAAGACTAGCAAAAAATATTAACTTCTAGACAAATATGTAATAAAGATTGCCTGTTGATATAAATAATTAATTAATGTGCATTTACTTGGGCAGCTAGGTGGTACAGTGGATAGGGTGCTAGGCCAAAAGTCAGGAAGGCTCACATTCCTGAGTTTAAATATGGCTTCGGGAACTTACTAGCTATGTGACCCTTGTTATGTCACTTGACCTTTTTGCCTCAGTTTCCCCATCTGTAAAATGAACTGGTGAAGGAAATGGCAAAGCATTCTAGTATCTTTGCCAAGAAAACCCCAAATGGGCTCATGAAGAGTGGACATGACTGAAAAATGACGGAACAACAATATGCGTTTATTATTTACTCTATGCCAGAGCTAAGAGCTGGAATATAAAGGAAAAGAAATATATAGTCCTTACCCTTAAGGATCTTGCATTCAAATTGGGAAGACAACATGCAAATAACCACATCCATACCAGATCTATACAGCATATTTGGAAGTTAATTTCCGTGGGATGGATCAGGATGGGGCCAGGGAAAGGCCTCTCATAGAAGTTGGGACTTCAACTGAGTCTTGAAAGAGGTTAGGAAAGACAGTAGGCTGAAGAGATGAGAGAGAACATTCCAGGTATGGGCATAGCTACTGAAAAGCCATGCTGTTGAGAGATGTAATCTATGTGCAAGGGGCCATTGCCAGTTGTCTTGACTTCTGTCTTGCCACTGAACTTTAATGACTCTAGAGCAGAGAGAGAGGCTGATGACTTTAGACAGCTCTGCCTCACTTAAATCCAATTCACTTGCAAGTCAAGACATTGCCCTTGTGATGATATGGATCCTCTTTGAGAGCAAAGGAAGAACAATAATTCTTACGTGCAAGGAGCATCCAGAAGGCCATTGTAAGCTTGAACTTGCATCATAGAATGTGTGGAAAGGAGTCAAGTGTAAGTAGACTGTAAGATGGAAGGAGTCAGGTTGTGAAAAACTTTAAAAATCAAACAGTTGATTTTTATGGCAATCCTAGAGGTAATAGGGAGGCATTAGAATTTATCAGGAAAATCAGTTTAGCAGCTGAGTGGAGGCTGATTATAGTGAGGAGAGCTTGAGGCTGGGAGACTAACCAGAAGGATATTTCAATAGTTCAGGCTTGAAATGATCTTATCAGGATGTGTTAGTGGACAGCTGTGTTAGTGAACAGAAGGGAACTTATAAAGAGATTTCATGGAGGTAGAAACTGACAAGATTTGACAATGGACTGGATATATTGGCAAATGTGAAATATTGTGAATCTGGATGAATGGGAGGATAGTTGTACCCTTGATGGTGGTAGGGATGCTCCGAAGAGGGGAAGGTTTGAATGGAAACTTAATTAGTTCTGTTTTGGACATCCAGTTCAAGATGTCTAAGATGCTATTGATTGATGTAAGACTGGAGCACAGAAAAGATTTCAGTTTAGGTGTATAGATCTGGGAGTCACTAGTATAGAGATGATAATGGAATCAATAGAAATGGATAAAATCACCAAGTGAGACAGTAGTGAATAAGAGATTTTATTATTATTACACAGGGGGAGACTGCATGGGTAGTGGAAAGAAAACCAGCCTTGGAATCAAGATAATTTAAAGTCCTGCCTTTTCCACCAAGATGGCTGCCAAGATGGTTATGTCATCTTGGGTAAATCACTTAACCTTTCAGGGTCTCATCTATAAAATGGTCTCTAAGATTTTTTCTATATCCTGATCTTTGAACTTATAAGCCATCAAAGTCACAGGCAACTATCAAAGGCTATAAATTACAGAATACTGTCAGTCTACATTGGTAGAGGGTGTTGCTTCATGGGCAATACTCATACTATACTATATATGTATATACATAAACACATACACATATACATATGTGTGCATCTGACCTATGAAATATATAATGCATATATGTATGTTCATTACACACTCATGTGCGCTCCTGTTATTTGTCTGTGTCCTTTATTTGCATGGACAAGGATATGTCATACTAGAATTAATATTTTAAAAAATTCAAATATAAAACGAATATATATATATATAGAGAGAGAGAGAGAGAGAGACAAATCCCTATCCTCCTTTCCTCTAGCCCACCAAGAAAACAAAGCATAAAATGAAACGAAGTCTCAGAGGACTCACTTCCTAATGGCAAACAACCTAGATTATTCATCATATCCTGTACTCAACTTTTTATGTGTTTAGTATTGCAAAATGATGGATAATATTTGTAAAGCAATAGAATGCTTGGTGTCTGGATTGACAGTTACTAGAATAACTACTGAACCTCATGTAGATCTACTCAACCTACTAAACTATTGGGCACATTATATTAGCTCCTTCTTGAGACCTACTTTATGTTCTTTAATAACACATGATCTAATTTGCAGAATAAATATTAAATATAATTTCTACTATTGTAATATATTTTGGCAGCAGAAATCTATTTTCCACATAGTAGTATTTCTTTCTTTCTCCTGAAATAGTTCATAATATCAGGCATAGAAATAAAACCCCCAAGCCAAGCTGCATTAGTACACAATGGTTTCCTCACTTCATCATCCCTTTCCTAGAAGCTTTATCTCTTTGGTTTATTGCAGGTTAGGAGGTGCTAGAAAAGCTGAGTAATGTGAGTTTTCTCTCCTATGCTGGGTCTCTCTTCTCCTAATTTCTTCTTTCCTCCCTTATCACTCTTTCTGCCCTCTCCCTTCTTTCCCTATTTCCTCTCTTCCTTTTCCCCCTCTACTCTTTTTACTCTACCCTTTCCCATTTCTTTCCTTTTCTTCTTCCTCCCTCCAGATAAGAGGTAATAGCTATGACTATCTGTCCCTATTCTTGCATCCTTTCATCCCCTTAGGTTTCCCAGACACTGAGGGATTTGGGATTGTCTCTTTTCTTTAGGGCATGATGCCCCCTTTTTAGGGACGAAGTGGCCCAGAATGGAGACTTCATTCCCTTTACTTAGAATGGAAAAGAACAAGTGAAAGGGAAAAAGACATGGGGCCCTTTCTTAGGATATATATGGCTTTGGAGAGGCAGAGATGGTTAAGGAGGTCCTAAGGTCCTTTCCCTCTTTACTGACCAGTTTTGATAGAAGGAATCACATCACTTCCGCAGTCAAGAATGCATCAAAGGCCACAACAGGTGCTGACTCTGGCCCTTTGAAAGTGCTGACAGTTCTGGGTATGCAGTCAATGGAAAAAGACCCCTCCCAGCCCTGTGGTAGGCTAACACAGAATGTCATTCATGGTACAGTCCTGTCTATCAAAAGCAGCTCCCTATTGTCTTCCACATGGATGACACCATCTCAAGTGGTCTGGGCACATTCCATATCCCCTTTATAATTCATAATAAGAAAAAGAACAAAAATTTATGTTATAAGCTTACTGTATGTAATATATTGTGTTTTAAGGATTATAAAGTATTTTATACATATTTTTCATTTGATCCTCACAACAGCCCTGTGAAATTGTGAGGGCTAGTATAATTATCTCCATTTAACTTTTTAATTTTTTGCTTTTTGGAGGGAGCAAAGCAGGGCAATTGGAGTTAAGTGACTTGCCTAAGGTCTCATGGCTAGTAAGTGTTAAGTGTCTGAGACTGGATTTGAACTCAGTTGCTCCTGACTCCAGGGACGGTGCTCTATTCACTGTGCCGTCTAGCTGCCCCAATCATCTCCATTTTAAAGAAAAGGAAATAGAAGCTCAACAATGTTAAATGGTGCACCTAAGATTACCTGTCTGGCAAATGGCAGAGCTCGGATGACAAGAGGAAAACATGGTACAGATACTGACATTTCAGAGTATCAGAGACAAAAAGGGAGGAGAATCAGCTTTGCTTGGAATCTTTTCAGATTGCAATTAACACTAGTTTATGGATGCTTTCATCATCATCTTCATCATCATTTTTAACATCATTTGCTGTTCAGTTGTTTCATTCATGTATTTTAAGCAGATTGACTCAAAAGATGAGTCATTAATGCTTGATAGCTTGGAAGGAACTATCTAGTGGAGAGGTTTGGGAAATTATCCTTAGCCTCATGCTAGTGATATGTGAGTGTATTATATATGTATTAGTATATACCTATACATACATACACACATATATGTAAAATATGTGTATATATACATATGTATACATACACATATGTGATTTAGATAAAGGCATATACAACACTCATATAATTTGCAGATTATACAAAACTTGCAGAGATAGCTAAACAGATTGCATGACAAAATCAAGATACAAAGCCGTTAGGCCAGATAAAATGAAATTAAATAGGAGTAGATGTAAAGTTTTCTACTTGGGTTCAAATTATTGACTTTACGAGTATAGGATTGTTCTTCATTCCTCTCCAAGATGTACTTCTAAATCTTTGGACTTGTATTATGCCACAGAAATATCTTCATACTGGAAGGTGACCCTTGGACTTCTCACATTGGAAGCACCTTTCATTCTTATGCCCAATTTCTTCAATAGGCTAGTTCCTCCCCAAACCTCCATTTTTAGGAGCACACACAGGGCAGCCATGTCTTCACTCCTCTCTGATCTGCATTCCTGACTCTCGAGGTTTTCTTTTTATATTTGAAACATTTAATCTTAAGACCTCTAATTTCAGATCCATTTCCTTCCTCCCTTGTCACCCATTCTCTCTGGGAAGATGAGTAATTCAGTATATGTTGTAGATGTCTAGCTATGCAAAACATTATCATAGTAGATATACTGTACAAGGCTGCTTATAATTCCCTCCCACTCATCCCACCCCCACCTGGTCCTTTCCCTACTTGATCCTGTCCCTCTTCTATAGTAGGTACTTCCAACCTCCCCTCCCCCCTAGGATGCCCTCCCATCCATCATCCCTCCTCTCATCCCCCTTCCCCCTATTCTGCTGCAGGTTGAGATATCCCATTTAGTATGTACGTCATTCTCTCCCTGAACCAAATTCAATGAGAATGTGGTCTTGCCTTTTTGCCTTCCTATTCTTCCCCTCCCTTGCAGCCACTTCCCCTTGCTTCTTCTACATGAGATAGTTTACCCTACCCTATCTCTCCCCATCTCCTCTTGCCACTTTCTTCTCTCACCTCATAATTTCATCCCTTGAGTATTCTCCCTTCCCAACAAATTCAACCTATGCCCTCTATCCATATATAACTGTAACCATATACACACAAATTCACATATGTATTCACATGACGATACATCCTTCTTCCATTATTTTCATAGTGAGAGAGATTTCCTCAGTCACAGTTATTGTTTTTCCATATAGGAATGTAAATAGTTCAACTTTGATAAGTTCCTTTTGATTTCTTTTCCCTGTTCACCTTCTCAGGCATCTCTTGCTTCTTTCGTCTGGATGTCAAATTTTCTATTCAATTCTGGTTTTTTCCTCAAGAGTGCTTGAAAGTCCTCTATTACACTGAATGACCATATTTTTCCCTGAAACAAAATACTCAGTTTTCCTGGGTAGGTGACCCTTGGGTTCATTCCCAGCTCTTTTGCCCTCTGGAATATCATATTCCATGCCCTTCGATCTCTCAGTGTAGAAGCTGCCAGGTCCTGGGCTATTCTGATTGTGTTTCCACAATATTGAAATTGTTTCTTCCTGGCTGCTTGTAGTATTTTCTCCCTGATCTGGCGATTCTGGAACCTGGCTATAATATTCCTGGGAGTTTTCTTTTTGGGATCTTTTTCAGGAGGTGATCTGTGGATTCTTTCAACCTCTATTTTACCCTCTGGATCTAAAATATCAGGGCAATTTTCCTTGAGAAATTCTTGAAGGGTAATTTCTAGGTTCTTTCCTTGATCATGGCTTTCAGGTAGTCCAATAATTTTTAAATTGTCTCTCCTGGATCTATTTTCCAGGTCGGTGGTTTTTCCCATGAGATATTTCACATTGCCTTCTACTCTTTCATTTGTTTGGATCTGCTTAACAGCATCTTGATTTCTCATAAAGTCATTAGCTTCCATTTGCTCCAGTCTAACTCTGAAGGAATGAATGTCCTCAGTGAACTTTTGAGATTCTTTTTCCATCTGGCAAATTTGACTTTTTAAGGCATTCTTCTCCTCATTGCCCCTTTGCACCTCCTTTGCCATTTGAGTTAATCTATTTTTTAAGGTGTTGTTTTCCTCAGTCAGGCTGTTGATCCTCATTTCATACTTTTCCTGCATCCTTCTCATTTCTCTTTCCAATTTTTCCTCCACTTCTCTTATTTGATTTTTAAAGGTCTTCTTAAGGTCCTCTATGGCCTGCAACCCACTCATGTTTTCCCCTGGGGCTTTTGGAGCAGGACTTCTGACCTCAGAGTCCTCCTACCACACTATGCTTCGATCCTCTTTGCCCCCAAAGTAGGAGTCTAAGGTTGCATTTTTCTGTTTAATTTGTTTCCTTTGCCTTGGCATGTTGCCACTTGAAATTACTTGACTTTTGGGCTTGCTGCCACAGTATGGCTATGGCGCCAGATGGGAACTTTCATCCCGAACGTGTAGGGGAGGACAACTTTCGTTTCTGACAAGCTGGAAATCCACCCACGATGTCCACCCCAGATCACAATCCAGATCCAGGGAGGTTAAAGCAAGAGAGATTACCCCCCAAGACTGATCACTGGATCTCCCTACAGTTTGCAGGCCAAGAGTTGGAGCTGCCTCTAAAAACTACAAAATGGTGTGTCTCCTCAGTGGCTTCTAGTCCCCAGGGGAGGAAGCCAACGCATTCCCCAAATACTGGTCCCAAAGTCCATAGGGCACTAACCTCTCACTTTGTCCTAGGCATGTCTATGTTGCTAATTCTGGAATTGCCACAGCTGCTGGTATTCTGGGGTTCCTCCAGCCGGCTGCTGGCCCTGCCGCCCTGGGGCTAAAACTGCGACTCAGGCGGACCTGTGCTCAGCTCCCCGCGCACTGCACTGTGCTGCCAGCTCCCTGATGGCTGCTCTGGTCCTTCCTGCAGAGCTGCTGGGCTGTCCTTAGTGGGAGATTAGCTTCTCTGTGTCATTCTGTGGGTGCTGGGGCTCCAGAAGTTGTTCAAAGTCCCCTTTTACATAGTTTGGAGGTAATCTGGGGGGAGGGTGGCTTGGATGCTCTGTTTCTACTCTGCCATCTTGGCTCCGACCCCCTTTCCAGGTTTTCTTTATTATATCCAGAAGAGTGTTTGTCACCCATTTTCTTTCTTACTGTTTTAGCTTCCTTTTATGTATTGTCTTCTCCAATTAGAAGGTAGACTCTTTGAGGTCAAGGACAGATATTCTTTCCTTTGTGTTTGTATTCCCAGTATTTAGTGCACCTGGCACATAGAATTTAATAAGTGCTTGTTCATTCTACTTGACTTAGAAGATAGGGAAGCACAGCTAGATATCAGCTTTTCTGGAAAATATCTGAGCATTTAAGTAGTTTGCAAGCTCAATATGAATTGTGTTATGTGGCAACCAAGAGAGTTAATACTATCTTAGGCTACTTTTTTTTTTAAACAAATGCTTTATTAACTTCTGTTTTACATCATTCATTTCCACCAGATTTTGAGTTACAATCATTTTCCCCCCATTATTCCCCTACCCAACCTCCCAGAATAGTAATCCCACAAGATATCGCTTCCTCAAATCTGCTCTCTCCCATACCTTCTCCCATACCCCCATCGACTTTTCCATTAGAGGAAGGTGAGTCTTTGTATCCCAATGCCTGCACATCTTATCTCCCTATTACAAGCAAAAGAGTATTAATAATAGTATTTATATATATTTGAAACATTTAATGTTACGACCTCAAATTTCATATCCATTTCCTTCCTCCCTTGTCACCCATTCCCTCTTGGGAGATAAGTAATTCAGTATATGTTGTATATGTCTAGCTATGCAAAACATTATCATAGTAGATATATTGTACAAGGCTGCTTATAATTCCCTCCCACTCATCCCACCCCCCACCTGGTCCATTCCCTACATGATCCTGTCCCTCTTCTATAGTGGGTACTTCCAACCTCCCCTCACCCAAGGATGCCCTCCCATCCATCATCCCTCCTCTCATCCCCCTTCCCCCTATCCTGCTGCAGGTTGAGATATCCCATTTAGTATGTATGTCATTTTTCTCCCTGAACCAAATTCAATGTGAATGTGGTTTTGCCTTTTTAGCCTTCCTTATTCTCCCCCTCCTTTGCAACCACTTCCCCTTGCTTCTTCTACATGGGGTAGTTTCTCCCCATCTCCTCTTGCCACTTTCCTCTCTCACCTCATACTTTCATCCCTTGAGTATTCTCCCTTCCCAACAAATTCAACCTATGCCCTCTCTCCATATATAACTGTAACCATATACACACACATTCACATATTTATTCATATGACCACACCCCCTTCTTCCATTATTTTCATAGTGAGAAATATATCATCAGTCACAGTTATTGCTTTTCCATATAGGAATGTAAATAGTTCAACTTTGATAAGTTCCTTTTGATTTCTTTTCCATGATTACCTTCTCAGGCATCTCTTGCTTCTTGTGTCTGGGTGTCAAATTTTCTATTCAATTCTGGTTTTTTCCTCAAGAATGCTTGAAAGTCCTCTATTCCACTTAATGACCATATTTTCCCCTGAAACAAAATACTCAGTTTTGCTGGGTAGGTGACCCTTGGGTTCATTCCCAGTTCTTTTGCCCTCTGGGATATCATATTCCATGCCCTTCGATCCCTCAGTGTAGAAGCTGCCAGGTCCTGGGCTATTCTGATTGTGTTTCCACAATATTGAAATTGTTTCTTCCTGGCTGCTTTTGTAGTATTTTCTCCTTGATCTGGGGATTCTGGAACCTGGCTATAATATTCCTGGGAGTTTTCTTTTTGGGATCTTTTTCAGGAGGTGATTGGTGGATTCTTTCAACCTCTATTTTACCCTCTGGATCTAAAACATCAGGGCAGTTTTCCTTGAGAATTTCTTGAAGGGTGATTTCTAGGTTCTTTCCTTGATCATGGCTTTCAGGTAGCCCAATAATTTTTAAATTGTCTCTCCTGGATCTATTCTCCAGGTCAGTGGTTTTTCCCATGAGATATTTAACATTGCCTTCTAATCTTTCGTTTGTTTGGATCTGCTTAACAGCATCTTGATTTCTCATAAAGTCACTAGCTTCCATTTGCTCCAGTCTAACTCTGAAGGAATGAATCTCCTCAGTGAACTTTTGAGATTCTTTTTCCATCTGGCAAATTTGGCTTTTTAAGGTATTCTTCTCCTCATTGCCCTTTTGGGCCTCCTTTGCCATTTGAGTTAGCCTATTTTTTAAGGTGTTGTTTTCCTCAGTCAGGCTGTTGACCCTCATTTCATACTTTTCCTGCATCCTTCTCATTTCTCTTTCCAGTTTTTCCTCCACTTCTCTTATTTGATTTTTAAAGTCCTTCTTAAGGTCCTCTATGGCCTGCAACCCTCTCATGGTTTCCCCTGGGGCTTTTGGAGCAGGACTTCTGACCTCACAGTCCTTTTCCCACTCTATGCCCCCAAAATAGGAGTCTAGGGTTGCATTTTTCTGTTTCCTTGCCTTGGCATGTTGCCACTTAATTGCTTGACTTTTGGGCTTGTTGCCACACTATGGCTTTAAGGCCAGCTAGAGGAATTTTCGTCCCGAATGTGTGGGGGACAACTTCCGTTTCTGGCAAGCTGTAAACCCACCCACGACTTCCACCCTAGATCACAATCCAGATCCAGGGAGGTTAAAGCAAGAGAGATTACCCCCCAAGACTGATCGCTGGATCTCCCTACAAATTTGCAGGCTGGGAGCAGGAGCTGCCTCTGAAAACTACAAATTGGCGTTTGTCCTCAGCGGCTTCTAGCCCCCAGGGGAGGGAGCCGACGCATTCCCTAATACCAGTCCCAAAGTCCATAGGACACTAACCTCTTATTTTGTCCCAGGCAAGTCTATGTTGATAATTCTGGAGTCGCCACAGTTCCTGGTGTTCTGGGGTTCCTCCAGCTGGCTGCTGGCCCTGCTGCCCTGGGGCTAAAACCTCGGCTCATGCGGACCTGGGCTGGGCTCGGCTCGGCTGGGCTCCTGCACTCTGCACTCTGTGCGCTGCCAGGTCCCAGACCACTGCGCTGGTCCTTCCTGCAGGGCTGCTGGGCTGTCCTCAGCGGGAGTTTAGCTTTTTTGTGTCGTTCTGTGGGTGCTGGGGCTCCAGAAGTTGTTCAGAGTCCCCTTTTACATCGTTTGGGGGGAATGTGGGGGCAGAATGGCTTGGATGAGCTGTTTCTACTCCGCCATCTTGGCTCCGCCCTATCTTAGGCTACTTTAAGAGGCACAGAATTTTCAGGGCCAAGTACATGATAGTCCTGCCATATTTTATCCTGGTCAGACAAGATCTGGATTACTTTGTTCAGTTTGGAGTGCCACATTTAAGGAAGATTATCAATATAAGCTGGAGAACATCCAGAGGAGCAAAGCTAAGTGAAGGACTTTGTGATCATGGTAGATGAAGACTGATCCAAGGTACCGGGTATATATAACTTGATGAAGGGTAGGCGTAAGGAGAATGGCATAATAGCCATCTTTAAGAATTTGAAGAGCTTTCGAGTGGTAGAAAGAATAGATTTATTTTTTTCTGAACCTAATGCAAGGAGTGAAAATCACTAAGAAGTTAATTTAGGTCTAATGTAAGGACAAATTTCCTAACATTTGATGTGATTGAAAAGTGGACTGGGATACCATTAAAGGTAGTGAGTTTGTCATCACTAGAGAACTTCAAACAAATAGTATGACCACTTGTCAGGTATGTGTTGTAGGAATGTAAATTTTTAAGATCTTCCCTGCCCCTAGTTTAAGTGTACCTGCAGCCTGTGGTGGGAGGTTTGTTTTTCAGGAACGCCCACACATTGGTGCTTTGTGGTTGGACAGTGGATGAAGAGGGTTGTTACATTCTCTGACCCAGGATGAGCCTATATAATCCCTGATGTGAGACTTTGTTTTGGGTCTCACTTTGAGAAGTGTTGTGTGATTTGACCAGATGAGACTCTGGTCAGCTATTGAGAGCCCTCTGGCCTTGAAAACCCAGATGTTGAGGCTTCTCTCTCTGGTAACTGTGATTTGGTATGGATATAATGGTTGGACAGTTGGAGGCCTGTCTACTTGAAATGTTTCTGTCTGTATACTCTGAAGTTCGGGGTGCTAATCTTTTTCCCCTAGGTAAATGATATGTTTGACTGATTAAAGCTAGATTGTTAACCCATTTTGAGTTGTTTTCCTTTAAAAAAGCAGATCTAAGAATCTGTGTTGGCAGCCACCCTAGTGATGCTGGGGTGCTTGCTGCTACAGTATGTTGTTAACAGGGTCCTTTTTTTCAGGTATCATTTGGCTTAGAGGACCACTGATGTCCCTCTAAGATTCTGTGATTCTGCAAGAGATACTCAGGTAGTTTCTTCTATGGGAGAATTGGGTTAAATAGTGTTAAATGGTAAATATATATATATATATTTTATATATTTTCTCTACTTTTTTTCTGTAGTTTTTCCATATTATTGATTCCATGATTCTTTTTAATAAAATCAGATAATGCATAGCCCTAAACTTAATATCTTTACATATATGTGCATGCATCTCTGAGTGTGTGTGTATATATTACCCACATTCTGTTATTGTTATATAGATTCATATGTGCACACACATACATACATATTGATGGCAAAACTAAACCAGTCTTAACTGAGATGTAATTTTCTCTTATCTTTCATTTTCTCTACACACATTTATTTGTGAGGAGAATTAAATTACAAATACAAAATAAAAATGTATTTGTTAGCACCTGGTACCATTGTTCTGAAAGAGATATTCATTTTCCCTCCCATGATTGCAAATCTTCCCTAAACTAAATATAACACAATTGAATTTCCACATAAAAAAGAAGAAAATCAACAAAATGTGTTTGCATTGGTTTTGTAATTAAGGGCACGATTAACCTGTGCATTGAAACTTCCTCCAACAAGAATTTGCAAATTTTGTGGGTAATTTCACTCAACAAGAAAGTGAAAGTAATGGGTAATTATTTTTCTCTTACCTGCCCTCCCATTAGATTGGATGTACATTCTGGGCCTGAGCTGTCATCTTTTTTTAATTTCAGCTGAGTTTTCAAGTTGAGCTCAGTGTATTTTCCCATTATTTTTTAATATGGCCTTCTTTTCATGGGAACAGAAATAATTCTGCGCCACACTGTCAATCATTTGCTTTACATGGTTTGGACCCATACATGAGAAATAGAAAAATTCTTGGACCTTCTACTTCAATCAGTTTACCTTATACATATATGAAAACCTGAGTTTTGAAACATTGCTGATGTGTAGTTGGTGAATGTGAACTGGTAAAGTGATGGTTAATGTCACATTCTGAAAATGATTATATATTTTATGCAAATAGATCATCTCTTCTACTTCTGATGAAGTTCTGTCATCTATAGGATTCCATTTAGGAAATACCATTCATATAGGTAGTAGAGGAAACTAGGCTTCTTGGAACTTTCTGTAACTTCCCTGGAAGCACAAGGAATAAACTGGCAGAACTTCTGATTAAGGTAGTTTGTTGGTTCATAAAGATAACTTATGAGACTTTTATCTGATGTATACTGACATCTATATCTAATAGTAATGTCCTCTATTCATTGACTCCATTCATTCATTCATTCAATATATATTGATTAAGTATTTACTATCATTATAGCTAGAGAGGCAGCATGTAGTAGTGGATTGAGACTTACTTTCTGACTTCATTGGACTAAGCAAGACCTGCATTGGTAGAGAGAGCACAGATCTGCATTGTTAGAAAGAGTTTCCTCACTTGTAGTTCCCTATTCCATAATAAGTTCATTAAAAAAACCTGTGCTTAAATTTATGTGATGATTTATTGTTTTCATAACATTTTCTCATATATAATTATATTTGATACTTAAAATAGGCCTAAGAAACAGATAGACCAATACAGTATTATCCTACTTTACAGATGAGGAAAATGAGGCCTAGAAAAAATCATTTGCTTACAATAATTCAGTTTGAAAACTGCTGAGTTTGATTTTAAACTCAGATCTTCTGATGTCAAATCCAATGCTCTTTCTATTAAGTCAAGATGCCTCAATATGCAAAGAACCATGCTATGTGCTTTGAGGGACTTCAGAGTAGAATAAGGTAAGATTTGTCCTCAAAGAGGTTACAGTATGAGTCATAATATAAATGTATGAATAATTATAAAACTAGGCAACATGTGAGAATGCACAGGTACAATGGATAGTGTTGGATATGGCATCAGGAAGTCCTGAGTTTGAATGCTTCCTCAGACCCTGGACAGAACTTCATTTGAACTCTCTTAATCTCAGTTCCCTTATTTTTAAAATGGGACAATTGTAGTACCTGCCTCAGATGGTTGTTGTGAGGATTGCATAAGATAAACTATATAAAGTACTTTGAAAACCATAAAACACTATATCTCTATATCTATATTCATGTGAATATATGTTAGTGATTACAATTAAGATTATTAAGTTCCATTAATGTCTCTGTGCCCCAGCCAACTCTTTAGAACAGTTTCTGGCCTGCCTTGGTAGAATTTGTTTCCTCGTTAGAAATTCACTATACTAATGAAATCACAAATCAAGTTTTTAAGAAAAGGGGGATTATAAACAAAGTTCTATAGAAACTCAGAGGATCTTTAACTGATCAAGTATGACTTCTTGGAGATGACTTTTGCATAAACTTTATATCAAAATTCCAAATCCTCAGTCAAAAGCTTCACTAATAAAATCTCATTTATTTCATTAGGAAGTCTATTTTTTAGAACATATTAATGTACCCCTGTGCAAAATCAAAGATAGGAATTTAGCAAGACTAATTATACCTCTTGTTCATTATTTTTGTTATTTGACTTGGGCCTTGAAGGATGGGAAGATGGAAATGATTTAGGGAAGGGCATTCCAAGCTGAGGGAACAATAAGCAATCTAGTCTGACTGGAATTTAGGATATAAAGGAGGATATATATATATATGTGTGTGTGTGTGTGTGTGTGTGTGCATGTATATATACATATATATATATATATACACACATATATATACACAATGTGTGTGTGTGTGTGTGTGTGTGTGTGTGTGTGTGTGTGTGTAAAGGAGGAATGGACAGCAAGCCTAGAGAGCTATACTATGGAAGGCCTTGACTATCAGAAGGAATTTTGATTTTATTCAGTAGGTAATGGGGTACTTTTGAAGTATTTTGATGATGGAAACTGCGATGAATGAAAAGCTTGAGAGACAATTTCTGAGTAATTAATCATTTTATTAAATTATGGCTAGCAAATAATTAATAAAAGAATGGTCATTTGGCCTTCTCTCATAAACCAAGATGGATCATGGCTGCCTATTGATGCTTATATGCCCTTGGAAGAGTGAGTGTTCCAAACAGATGGCAATCAACTCTGATTGGTTAACAATTAATAGGAAGAATGAATATTATAATAAGAAATGGACCTATTCTAATGAGGGACTGGGGAATATGACTGATTATGTCACTCTTACTTTCCAGAACACTTCTAGCCCCAGACAATCTAGGCAAAGGATCTTACCCTAATCCCCTCCCCCAAGCATGAGTAGGCTTCCTTAGTTGGGTGGGGGCTGAACAAGATTGAGAAGAATGCTAAATTCAATGTCATTATTATCCCTATTCTTCAGAGGCTGATTTGACCTAGTAGAGAATAAGAAACTAGTAAGGGAAAAAACCCTGGGTCTTCCCAATTGGTTATTAATATAAGAGAGAAATAATAATATTTCTCAGAATTAAGTGGTGAAAACATTGCTTGGGGGGATGTTTATATGATGATGGCATGTAGAGGAAGGTAAGAAAGGCTGGAGGCAGAGTGGTCAATTAGTATACTGTGGCTATTTGTATACTTAGGGTGAAGGTAACACAAGGGTTTGAACTAAGATAATAATAGTGAGAATTAAAAAAATGAATGAATGTGTGGCATAGAAAAGGAATAACCAAAAAAAATCTGGGAAATAATTATGAGTAAGGGGACAGGGAAAATGATGGGGAGAAGACATCTTTAAAGTTGACTGAAATTTTAAGCCCAGAAAAATGGTGACAACCACTAAGAAAAAGAAGCCACCCCCCTCCAACCCCAATTTGGAGGTGTGGTAATTATGAGTTCTATTTTATGCACATTGAATTTGTCATGGCAGCACTAATACTCCAAAGACATGTCTGTCCAATGGAAGAGATATTGTAGGAAAGTAGTTTAAGAGAGAAGTTGGGTATAGAGATGAAAGTTTGGAATCATCCTCACACAGGTAATACTGAAACCTAGAAATTTGATGAGGTAATTAAGACTGAGAGAGAAGAATGTAGAATTGAGCTTTGTTTTTTTTCACTTTCTTCTAGGAATAGGTATGTTGAGTACTTTAGATTTATAAAATTAGGACTACTGGATAGAACTGTGTACTGGGAGTAAAGAGAGTTGGAATCCTTCTGTTACCTTGTTCATTCATTACTTCATATTAATCATCTAACCTACATAAACCCCAATTGGTAGAATAGGAGTACTGTGACATCTTTGGAAGGTGATTCCTACTTGGACTCCCTTGAAAGGGATTTACTTATAAGAGTATTCAGAGCATCTTGTAACAAGTCTCATCTAAAATGTGACTTTGGAGGTCATTTTAGGTTATAGTGAGGTTCCAATATACATAGGCTTCAGGAGGCACTAATAATGATTTTATGTGACTTACATTATGTTTAAATAAGAAAGAAATGAGGTGGCATGACCAGAAGCATAGGAAATGTGGGTATGCATATTACTGTTGAATTACTAGTGGCTAGATATGGAAAAAATTTGGGTTTTTCTAGGGCTTGAATTGAGTGTAGAGAAAAGACCATTGGACTGGCAATCAGGATGATTTAAGTTTAGTTCCATATTTGTCACTACTTAACTCTTCATGACCTCAGATACTCTTTTACCTTATTGGAACTTCAGTTCTTTTATCTGTAAAATTAAAAGATTGGCATAGATGTTTTGATTCCTCCTTGAACCTGAAGATTCTAAGCCCTGCAAAAAACTCAACAACAAACTTAGATATAATATAATATCATATATAATTAATTTATAACTACAATTTATTCATAACTACAACTTAGTTTAGACCAGGGGGTCTTAATCTGGGGTCCAGAGATCCCTCAAGGGACTTGTGGGTAGATTTCAGAGTGTCCAAACCTGGAGAGGAAAAAGTACACCTTTATTAACCTATAACAAAAATTTAGCATTTCCTTTGATTGTGAATAGAGGGAACAAAATATTATTCTTAGAAGAGGTCTATAGGCATCACCAGACTGCCAGAGTCTATGGCACAAAGTACGAGAATGCCAGACCTAGGCCACTTTGCTCAACTGGCTACTATATAGTAGTAATAATAACTCATATTTATATATAAGCCAAAATTTTACAAATTGCAAAATAAACAAACCAAAAACCTATGCTACCTCATTATGGTTTCACAGCAACCCTGTAAGGGACATAGTATATACCTTACATAACACCATTTTACATATTTAGGAACTGAGACTGAGGGAAGTTAAGGTCTTTTAGCTTTACAGAGGTGAGGAACCTTTGGCCACAAGGCCACATATGGCCCTCTAGGTCCTCAAGTGTGGCCCTTTGACTAAATCCAAACTTCACAGAACAAATCCTCACCTCTGCCTTAGTATATATAGTAGATGCTTAATAAAAGCTTGTTGAATTATTCTGAAGTGACACAAATGGATAATGTTTGTAAATCATTTAGCTCAATTCCTGCTACATAGTAAATGCTTAATAAATGCATTTTCCTTTCTTGCATGGGAATCCACCTTGGCCTGAGTAGTGTGGCAGAGTGGCTCAACGTGCTGGCTTTAGAATCAGGAAGATCTAAGTTCAATAACACTTACCAAGTGTATCACCTGAGAAAATCAAGGACTTTCAATTATGGTTTCTGCTCATGGAAGAAAAAAAAAGACCCAGAGCAAAATTCTTTTCCAATTGGTTTGACTTTTAATTCTGGCTAGACACCTCTCAAATTGTGGTATTGTTCCTCAGTGGGAGCAGGCAAGAATACAATGTACTGATAGTGTCAGGAACATAATTTTGGTCCTTGAAGTAGGTTACACAAAAACTCATACATACATGCGCACAGGGACATGCATACAGAGCTTTTTCATTCAAATGTAAAGTTATTTTTATCTTGTGTCTCCTTATGAAACTTAAGTTTTTAATTCTTTCTTTTTAAGTTTAAAAGCTGAGTATTCTGGATAATGAACTGAAGTGGAATCTAGTCTAGGAAGGTTGTTCTATAGCTTCTAGGGAATATGATAAAAGCAATATTGAGATTCTCATCAAAATTAAATCTATAAGAAAGGCATAGTGGGATTGAAAATCCATGTACTTTGCTTCTCAGGAAATTCTAAGTTCTCTTGGCAAAAATACCTGAAAATGAAGCTACTTAACCCTAAGATATTGGCCTTTGCTCTCCAAGCAAATTGTTTCTTATGAAAAGGGGGCTGTTGGATCTTTTAATTAAAATTCTGAATACTCTGTGAAAAACTTCCCCAAAAGGGCTGTATGTAGTTTTAGTGGAAACTGGCCATTAACTCTCAATGTCTTTTTTTTTTGAAAG
Organism: Gymnobelideus leadbeateri; assembly: GCA_011680675.1. Classification (NCBI taxonomy): domain Eukaryota; kingdom Metazoa; phylum Chordata; class Mammalia; order Diprotodontia; family Petauridae; genus Gymnobelideus; species Gymnobelideus leadbeateri. The sequence continues at coordinate 286,116 of WOXC01006480.1, forward strand.
TTAGTTTGATTTTATTCCATTCTTTTTTTTTTAAACAAATGCTTTATTAACTTCTGTTTTACATCATTCATTTCCGCCAGATTTTGAGTTACAATCATTTTCCCCCCATTATTCCCCTACCCAACCTCCCAGAATAGCAGTCCCACAAGATATCACTTCCTCCAATCTGCTCTCTCCCATACCTTCTCCCATACCCCCATCGACTTTTCCATTAGAGGAAGGTGAATCTTTGCATCCCAATGCCTGCACATCTTATCTCCTATTACAAGCAAAAGAGTATTAATAATAGTATTTATATATATTTGAAACATTTAATGTTATGACCTCAAATTTCAGATCCATTTCCTTCCTCCCTTGTCACCCATTCCCTCTTGGGAGATAAGTAATTCAGTATATGTTGTACATGTCTAGCTATGCAAAACATTATCATAGTAGATATATTGTACAAGGCTGCTTATAATTCCCCCCCACTCATCCCACCCCCCACCTGGTCCATTCCCTACATGATCCTGTCCCTCTTCTATAGTGGGTACTTCCAACCTCCCCTCACCCCAAGGATGCCCTCCCATCCATCATCCCTCCTCTCATCCCCCTTCCCCCTATCCTGCTGCAGGTTGAGATATCCCATTTAGTATGTATGTCATTTTCCCCCTGAACCAAATTCAATGTGAATGTGGTTTTGCCTTTTTAGCCTTCCTTATTCTCCCCCTCCTTTGCAACCACTTCCCCTTGCTTCTTCTACATGGGATAGTTTACCCAACCATGTCTCTCCCCATCTCCTCTTGCCACTTTCCTCTCTCACCTCATACTTTCATCCCTTGAGTATTCTCCCTTCCCAACAAATTCAACCTATGCCCTCTCTCCATATATAACTGTAACCATATACACACACATTCACATATGTATTCATATGACCACACCCTCTTCTTCCATTATTTTCATAGTGAGAAAGATATCATCAGTCACAGTTATTGCTTTTCCATATAGGAATGTAAATAGTTCAACTTTGATAAGTTCCTTTTGATTTCTTTTCCCTGATTACCTTCTCAGGCATCTTTTCCTTCTTGTGTCTGGGTGTCAGATTTTCTATTCAATTCTGGTTTTTTCCTCAAGAATGCTTGAAAGTCCTCTATTCCACTGAATGACCATATTTTCCCCTGAAACAAAATACTCAGTTTTGCTGGGTAGGTGACCCTTGGGTTCATTCCCAGTTCTTTTGCCCTCTGGAATATCATATTCCATGCCCTTCGATCCCTCAGTGTAGAAGCTGCCAGGTCCTGGGCTATTCTGATTTTGTTTCCACAATATTGAAATTGTTTCTTCCTGGCTGCTTGTAGTATTTTCTCCTTGATCTGGGGATTCTGGAACCTGGCTATAATATTCCTGGGAGTTTTCTTTTGGGGATCTTTTTCAGGAGGTGATCTGTGGATTCTTTCAACCTCAATTTTGCCCTCTGGATCTAAAACATCAGGGCAGTTTTCCTTGAGAATTTCTTGAAGGTGATTTCTAGGTTCTTTCTTTGATCATGGCTTTCAGGTAGTCCAATAATTTTTAAATTGTCTCTCCTGGATCTATTTTCCAGGTCAGTGGTTTTTCCCATGAGATATTTCACATTGCCTTCTAATCTTCATTTGTTTGGATCTGCTTAACAGCATCTTGATTTCTCATAAAGTCATTAGCTTCCATTTTCTCCAGTCTAACTCTGAAGGAATGAATCTCCTCAGTGAACTTTTGAGATTCTTTTTCCATCTGGCAAATTCGACTTTTTAAGGCATTCTTCTCCTCATTGCCCTTTTGGGCCTCCTTTGCCATTTGAGTTAGTCTATTTTTTAAGGCGTTGTTTTCCTCAGTCAGGCTGTTGACCCTCATTTCATACTTTTCCTGCATCCTTCTCATTTCTCTTTCCAATTTTTCCTCCACTTCTCTTATTTGATTTTTGGCCATTAACTCTCAAAACATGTTAAGGAAGCTAATATAGGAAAAGAAAAGTCACAGGTATTTAATAAGCTTGCACTTTTGATACATTGTGCATATGGTATTTTCAGACAGGCTTATAATTAAAAGGTCCTTTAAAAATGTTTTGGACAACTCAGTCTCCTAAACACTTATAGGTTTTCAACTTTGAATTTCAAATGAACTGAGAAGGAAATTAAATGTTTCTCTGGGCAATTCAACTAAAATTCCCCCCTTTCTAATCTCCCTATACATACCAGTTTTGAAAAATGACAGCTTGCTCAAGCCCTTGGCAGTGCCTCTGTGGGACTGAAGAATACAGGAGGAGGAGAGTTCAGACTTAACTGGCTCACTTTAAGCTTATTGATCAACTTCTTCTTCAAAGGAGATTAGCTTGCAGTTTTTGAGGAAGATTGGGTAAAATTAGGTCAGGTGTTTTCACCAGGCAGTACTACTCAGCCCACTGAGAAGTCTCTGCTTTAGTACATGCAAGAGATTAAATGTGTTAATTAATTCGGGTATTGTTTTCCAAAAATGGCTCTACATCTACTCTGTTACAATGGAAAAGGAGAAGGAGGAACTTTCATAGTGATTTTTAGTTGCTAAGGGCATGAGTTGAAAGACAGCTCATTTGGAATTATAGGCTTGGTATCTATCAAAGTCACACTATATAAGTGGATATGTGTAAGACTGGATCTGCCTAGAATCCAAATTAAGGAACTTTAAATATCTGACATTGGTTCCTCTTTTCTCTTCTCCTGACCTGTACTTATAAATCTTCTTTAACTCTACTTTCTGTTATCTCTTTGGGTCTCTATCCCTTGTTTATGCCTACAGATGGACTAGCACCTCTGGGGTGAGGGTTTGCTAAGCCCTTTTTGTGGTTGCTCATCCCCTTTTAGGATTTACCTGTCACCCAGCTCTCACCTATGTCTCCAAGAAATTAGCATGCACAGCAGTCATACTCTGGGACAAACATTTTGGCAGATGGGCTAAACCAGTTTGAGCATAACCAACAGGCTTCAAACCTGTTTGAGTTAGGGGGATGTCTACCCCAAGCATGTGAAGACTTCCATCAGTGGAATAGGTGGATGAAAACAATTGTTCCAGTGAAAATGAAGGCAGCTAAAGTAGGCACCATGGAGCACTTAGAGCTTGGTTGGACATTGAAGATGCCAAGGTCATCCATTGCAAGTTAGGCCATCACTAGTCACCTTGACTTTTGTCTTGCTGCTGGAAGAGGCTAATATCTTTGTGCAACTCTGCCTCATTTAAATTCAATTCATATGGAAGTTAAGACATCACTCTGTGACGTCATTGGTTCTCTTCAAAAAACAATGAAGAAGAAGAAAAAGAACAACAACAACAGTAGCAAAAACAACAAAAATGTCTACACATGTAAGCAAACCGAATCATTCCCTCTACTGGCTACTTATCTACTCTTCATTTTCTCCTATTGCATATTTTTTATCTTATTTTTGATCCCAATTTTTTATACTATAATAGCCTTGTTTACCCTTTCCCTTCTCATATTTTGCACCTTCTAGTGTTACCTAGGGACTCTACCCATGGGTAGTACAAAGCCATCAGAATGGGGGAATGATAGGATTATTGACCTAGATATGGAAGGAACCTTCCAGCACTCTGCACCACACAATGTCTTTGTTATTCTCACACCCTTACAATCAGTCTCTCTTCCTTAAAATGGCATAGTCTATTAAATACCAGTGGTTGCTGTGAGGGTACATCCATGAAGTCTTATTGAATTTAGGTAAATGGAAGACAGTGTTGGTGATGAGAAGGTCATGAGATGCACAGGTCTTCAGTAGTAAGTGACTATTGCTGTTGCTGCTTCCAACTCCGTTCCTCTCGAGGACTCCTTGCCAAATCCGATAGTCTGAGTCTACTCTAGCATTGAAGTCACCCAGAATTATAAGTTTGTTCTCTTTTGGCACATTGATGATAAGGGTCTCCAGGTCTTCATAAAATTTTTCTTTGACCTCATCAGGGTTTGTCATGGTGGGAGCATAGGCACTGATGATATTAGAGTGTTTTCCTGCAAGTGGCAATCCCATTGTTATTCACCTGTCATTCACTCCTTTTGGCAGGCTTACAAGCTTGTTGACTAGATTAGTTTTGATTTCAAAATGCCAACTTCAGGGCACTCCCCTTTACTGTGACCACTCCAGAAAAATGTGTATCAAGCTCCAGTGTCAGTAAGCTGGCCTTCATTTGCCAGCCTTGTTTCACACAGGGCTGTTATTTGGATGCAATACCTGCTGGGTTCTCTTGCAACAAGAGCTTTTCATCTTTCAGGTCTCCTTTTGTGTGTCAAAGCACCTGGTGCTGATTCTATTCCAGTTGAGATTTGCAAGGTAACAGGTCCATTGCTCATATGAAAGCTGACTGAAATTTTTCAGGTTACATGGCAAGAAAAGGTTATCCCCTTGGAGTTTAAGGCTGCCTCCGTTGTCCATCTCAATAAAGGTAAAGGAAATAGTCTTGTGACAATCACGGGGGTGGGAGGAGTCTCTCTCTTAATAATTGCTGGCAAGATTCTTGCCAGAGTCCTCCTTAACAGGCTGATCCTTCATCTAGAAGATGGTCATCTATCTAAGCCAGTGCAGCTTCAGAAAGGGCCAAGAAACAGTCAATATGGTGTTTGCTGCCCAACAACTCCAGGAGAAATGCCAGGAGCAGAACGGAGGTTTGTAGATCTGATCAAGGCCTTTGATACTGTTAGTTGTGAGGGCTTATGGAAAATTATGCCAAAATTTGGTTGCCTGGAGATGTTCATCAGCTTGTTTGTCAATTTCATGATGGCATGTTTGCCCAGGTTCTAGATAATGGACAATGCTCTCTTACTTTCGTAGTTACCAGTAGAGTGAAAAAAAGACTGTGTGCTTGCTCCCATGCTTTTTAGAATGATGTTTTCAGTCATGTTGTCAAATACTTGCAGTGAGGATGAACATGGCATCAAGGTCAGCTACTGCACTGATGGTACATTCTTCAACTTGAAAAGGCTGCAAGCCAAGACCAAAGTGGAGGGAGTGTTGGTGCATGATTTTCTGTTTGCAGATGATTGTGCACTCAATGCAGACTCTGAAGCTGAAATACAACAAAGTATGGATCAATTCTCTGCTGCTTGTGCTAATTTCAGCCTAGCAATTAACATCAAGAAAACACAGGTGCTCCGTCACCATCACACTACCTATAGGTGGAACCATTGGTTATAGCAAATGGAGAAGTTTTGAATGCTGTGGATAACTTCACTTACCTTGGTAGTATACTTTCCATGTATAAACGCATTGATAATGAGGTTGATGCAGAGCTAGCCCAATTTTTGGGAAGCTCTGAAGAAAAGTATGGGAGAGAAGAGGCATTAGAATGACTATCAGACTGAAGGTCTACAGAGTCATTGTACTGACCTCATTGTATGCCTGTGAAACCTGGACAGTATGCCAGCATCATGCCAGGAAACTGAATTGCTTCCATGTGAATTATCTTAGGAAGTTTCTGAAGACCACCTGGCAGGATAAAGTACCAGACACTGAAGTCCTTACTTGAACTAAACTGCCAAGCATTCAAACTCTGCTTCAGGTAGCTCAGCTTTGATGGCTCTGGCCACATTGTTTGGATGCAAAATGTATGCTTGCCCAAAAGACTATTTTATGGAGAACTCACACAGGGCAAGCCTTCATATGGTGGTCAGAAGTCATACAAGGACACTCAAGGTCTCCCTTAAGAATTTTGGAATTGATTGCATGACATGGGAGACACTGGCACAGGACTGTTCAGCATGGTGTGCCCATATCAGAGAAAGTGTTGTGCTCTATGAGCAAATCAGAATTGAAACAGTTCAAAGGAAATGTAGGATTTGTAAATTTAGAGTATCCACCCGATTGTTCACACAGACTATTCGTGTCTGACCTGTGGCAGAGCATTCCAAGTTTGTATTGGTCGGATCAGCCATAGTCAGACACATTGAAACTTGACTTTAGCATATTGATGTCATTTTGGTCCTCTGAGAATGAAGGACAACAGCCATGGAAGGGACCTTAGAGGTTATCCACTCAAACTCCCTATTTTATAGATTGGGCGACTGAAGCCCAGAGGCATTAAGTGACTACTCAAGGTAATTCAGGGAATGACAGAGGTGGTATTTAAATACAGGTTCTGTGACTCTAAGTTCAGTCCTCTTTCTGCAGTACCTCACCATGGTGAATAATGGTAGGATTTGCTCATAACATATGGATGCTGAGAAGGTATACAGATCAGACTAAACCAAGAAAATATTAAAGTAGAGTTGGTTGATTTACTCAAGAAAATTGCTCCAACCCCTCTTAAAGTTAGTGATAAAGTTAGTTTTAGATACCTAAAAAGGTGAAAATGTATCTTAATGAAGCAATTGATTATTAGTTTTAGACCAAGTGTGAAAAGTATTTGAAAATGTAATGAAGACACATAGAAGAATGTATAGACTAAGGAAAAATGGTCATCTATAAATCATCAGGTATATTGAAAACTAGAATAATTGGAGAAGTTGGAGATAGATTGGGAAGCTAGTAAAACTCCTAAGGAAGAACTCTAGAACTCTCTAAGTGGTCCAGGGTAGGAGAATCCTCAGTTTTAGTATTGAGCTAGGTTTCTCTCTCTGCTCTAAACCGCCTCCTCCACCACTCCCTCCCTTTGGTTGACAGAGGGAGTCCTACTTTGTAAGGTAGGAAGGATATGGAGCATGGCGAATTTTTCATCTTTCCATCAATGTCCTACTGACATCACCAATCAGACAAGGATAGACGGACCTAGAGTCATAGCTCCACAAAGGAGCCCAACAAGGAAATTATACCATGCCTACTAAGGGAAATTTCTTTAATACTTGTGCCAATTGGAGAAAAGGACTTCCAGGAACTAGAAACTGTGAGTTATCCCTTTGCTATATCTGCTTTCTAAGTTTGAGCCCACTTTCCCTGGGAGTCTGTGTATACTTGAGTTCAAGGGTTAACATTGACTTTGGGGGGAATGTTTTGTATCAAGTGTTCTTACTGTACACCCCTTAGTAAATACTCTTTTCTAGAAGCTACTTAAGGCTGGCTAAGTAAAATGATTGGTAATCTTTGGAGAGAGTAGTTTGAACTAATGCCATTAGATAATTACTCCTTACTCTTTGAGGGTACCCCTGTGACCCTAAAGGGGAGATGTAACTCTGCTTTATGGACCTAAAACTCATTTGGGAGAGTGGAGATTGAGATAACTACAATAGAAAACTACAGACCCTTCTACAAATAGGAAAAAAAAGAACCAGAGTCACTTGGAAAGTCAGGACAAAAAGTATAGTAATAAAGGCTCATCAACTTATATTGAGGGTAGATAGAAGGAATGATGATGGAGAGCACTTTTTGAAATTCTGCATGCTGATGAATCAGTGCTCATCCTCAGATCTCACCCTCCATAACCATGAAGTTAAAGCTGGAAAATAAGCATCTTTGGTAGTATTTGTTCTTTATTTGCTAAAGCTCTCTTAACTGATTGAAGAATTTCTTCTTGCTTAGCGAGTGGAATTGCTTGGTGGTTGCTTAGGGTAATGGATAGGAGAGGGAGACATGGGGCTTATGGCTAGAACAACACTGCTGCTGAACTGGATGTCCTTATTTTTGACAAATCTTTGGCATCTACCCAGCTCAAATAGAATTCTGTTCATTAGTACAAAGGAAAATTGGCTTAATAAATTGCTTGATGATTTTTTCCCTTACAAGGCCATCCCTAGTAAACCCTTTTCTCCTGCTTTCTTTTATATCACATATTCCAATTTCCTCATTTTACAGACGACAAAATTGAGTCTCAGATAGTTAAACTGACTTGCATGGTCCCACCAGGAGTGGATTGAAATAGAGGCTGACTTCGAATCCAATGCATTTTTTAAAAATAAAATTTTATTAAAGAAACTAACAAGCACTGATTTTATTCCTTCCCCTCCCTCTGCCCCTAAGGAAAACAAAAAGGAAAATGAAACCCTTTTAAACAAATAGTGCATAGTCAAGAAAACCAAATTCCTACATTGGACTTTTAGCATAATAGAACTATAAAGCAAACCCTAAAAGTTAACATGAAGGGAAAGAGGTAATAGTGTTTTAGGTTTGAAGAATTGACAAACTGGTCAAATTTGAAAAAGGATAATGATGATGATGTCGATACCTGACATTTATATAATACCTTAAAGTTTGTAAAGTACTTTATATGCAATATCTTTATTTGATCTTTACAACAACCTTATGACGCAGCTACTGCAGGTTTTATTTCCCCATTTTGTAGATAAAGAAATTGAAGTTCAAAGAGGTTGAATGACTTGTCCCTGTCATATAGCTAATAAATGTCTGAGGTGGCATTTAAACCCAGGTTTTTCTAATCCATGTCCAGTATGCTGTTCCCTATGCCATGCTGCCTCTCCTTATGATCATTTAATCTATATCTGAATTGAAAATGAAAACAGGAAGCAGAAAGTCCATTGTGACCTCAATTGTTCCTTACTAATGATGACTAATCAACCTGATTCTTCAATTCTAACTCTATAGGGCAATGTATTGGTGTGACTGAATGTGTGTGTGTATGTGCATGTGATATTTAATATTCCCACATAAACCAATGACAGTCTTGCCTGCTTTAGTTTGTGACTCCCACTCTTTAATATGAAGCTAAAAGGTCACACGGAATATCACTATTGTGCATTTATATTTTGAACTTTCACATCCAAAGAGACTAATGGGTAATACAGTGGGTAATACAGCAGTGGACAAATGAGTTTGTTTATGATAACTGCTACAATAGCCGTGGAGTACTAGTAAAAGGATTATTTTTCAGTTCCTAAAATTTTTGAGAAACTGAGAAAGGAGACAATATCTGACAAAATCAGAGTCATTGGATATTCTGACAAATGACTTGATATTTGAAGCCACTCTAGTTCTGCTCCAAGCCTACATGTTCAACTCAAGGAAAGCTAGAGGTATAGATGCTATAGAGGGTATAGAGCACTGGGACTGGGGTAAGGAAGACCTTCTGATCTGTTCTAATCTGACATCAGACATTTATTAGCTGTGTGATCCTGGATCACATAGCTCTGTTTGCCTCAACTTCCTCATCTGTAAAATGAGCTGGAGAAGAAAATGGCAAAAACATTCCTGTATCTTTGCCAAGAAAACCCCAAATGAAGTTACAAAGGGTTGAACACAACTGAAACAACCAAACAACAAATGTATGACTAACTCAATCCTGAGTCACCTTACTCTGAAAGACCCCCACATTTACTACAGAGAAGAAAATAATTTCAGGTCCTTTTCACTCAGGTTCAAAATCTCCATCACTTTGACTTTTCTCTTCTTCCCTGCCAAGCTTCTTCCCCAAACCAGTTTTTTGCTAAGCATTATTAATTATACTTTTGCATTGTCTTCATACCTGTCTTTTCCCCTTACTATCCTCTTTTTTCACTCCTAACTCCACTACTGTACCTAATTCCCATTTGTTTTGGTTATTGTAACACATCCCTTTTGGTCTCTGCAAATCCAATCTCTATTCTCCTCTACGCTACTATATACACTACTGACTGAGAAATACTCCTAAAGCATAGCTCAGATCACTCTCCTGCTCAGAAACCTTCAATGACTTCAATTTGCCTACATGACATGGTCCAGATTCCTTATGATAGCAATGAAGGCTTTCCAAATATAATCACAATTTACCATTTCAGCTTTGTTCTTCACTACTTTCCCACCCACATAGGGCTACTTATATGCCTTGTACTTTACTTCTGGTATATCTATGCATCCTTTTCATTCCACCTGAAGTACTCTCCTCCAACATCTTCATCTATTGAAATCCTGTCTAGTTTTAAGGACAAATCAAATACTGTTGATTCCTTAAAATCTTCACTGGTGGCCTCCGAATGGATATGACTCTTCTTCCCCTATACTTCCAAGAAGGGAGTTTGAAAAGCTTAAAGATAAATGTAAATTTGAGTTATCATGATTATTTTAGGGCAATTTATATTTTTCTTATGGACTTATTGTTATTCTTCCCAACTTTATAGTCATTTGCATATGCATGATATTGCCCTAGTAGATTCTAAACTTCTTAGAGACAGACACCATCTCTTACTCTGTATTCCCCTACAGTACCTAGCACAGTGCATCACTCTTAGACACTCAACAAATATTTTATATATTAAATTGAATTTTCATACTGGGCCATGTTCTTGTTGCCCTACAGATCAGAGATGACCTTTGTAAATCCACTTCAGACTCTTGTTTCTTGAGTTTCACTGGAACCAAAGTAGGAGGGCAGGTATTGCTAGTCAATCAGCTACAAACTGGAACATTCTCTACATGACATTTGCTTCACTGGGGAACTCTTGTGATTGGTCTTCCCCGCCTGGAATTTTTATAACTATGGCTAGAGTGCAGATACAATCAATCTCTTGACATTTTAGGAGCCAGGGCCCTGAAATTCACATAGAGCTCCCAGACAGGAAAAATCTCAGGGGAAATTTTAAATGGGGAAAGGGAACCCTGTTGTCATAGAAATAATTGTACATCCATCCCTTGACGTCAAAGGAGATTCTTGGCCTTGACCTTTGGCATTCCCAAATGCTTAATTGGACAGGAAAAAATGAATCAATAAGTTGTAAGCAAGATGGTCAACAGCTGTATTTTTAATGACTACTAAGATACTTTGTACAGGGCATAATAAAAGACAGATATATATGTGTTTTGTGTGATTCTGAACAGTACAGGGACTCTTACCTACATTATTTTGGATACTATACTTCTATGAAAACAGTCTAAGATTACATTAAGTTTTTTTGGCAGTCACATCACAAAATTGACTCATGTTGAGCTTGCATGCTTCTAGTGATTACCACTTTCCTTTCTAAGTCTTTGCAAGCCATCTGTTCCATAATCCATTGTAGAATTTTCTTGTGGATTAACAGAAAGTTCATTGGTCTATGGTTTCTGACAGCAATCAGTTATCTATCCTGCCTCTTGCCCCATATACCTTGTTAGCGGTGGCCCACATTGTGATTCACATGGCCAGCATTGTTTGCAATCTGTGGTTATGTAGGGACTGACCCTGTGATTTTGGCCTTCATTAGTACAATGTTCTAATGAATCAAACTGAGCATCTCAGTCTCCTATTAGCAACTCTATAATATGATGCTTTTCTTCCTTTGTCATTGATTCATACTATTAAATCATCCTGATATTCCCCAAAGCTAGGGAATATTTCCCTTAAATAGTATTATACAGATGTAAGAGGTGGAAAAAATCAAATTTCTAGAAGTGAAGCACCTTTTCCAGCATCAGAAAGAACCAAGAAGGATCATTCTGTCAGGAAGCTAGATTTGGAAGAGACTTCTGAGGCCATCTAGTCTAGGATCAGACGCATTTTACAGATGAGGAAATTGAAATCCAAGGGAGGTTAATTGAGTTGTCCAAAGTCACATATGTAGTATTAGAAGCGGGATCCTAAAGGTGGCTTCCATAGTAGCCTTCAGGCAGTAATAGACTTTACCAGTACATGGCATGTTATTCCCAAGAAGATACAGAGACAAAGTAAATACGTCAGTGAAAATGAAGGTGGAGATTCATTTTACTATACTACTTAATACTCTAATCTATGGAAGTGACTCAGAATGATGAAAGGTGACTCAGTGCATTAGGCTGGAGGTAATTTATGACAGATCCTGAGAGTGAAGAATTATGAGTCCACCATGAGTAACGAGGGACCACTGAGAACCAGCTAGAGCCTAAAAACACCAAGTAGCCTGGTCTGACATTGCTTTGGCCAGAATTTATATATGATATGATGAAATGTGCTTCTTACTGGACCAGTAGAAGCAAAAGCAGGTCTTATTCCCCTTCACTTTTGGGGTCTACTGTTAATGATATATATTTCTATGAAAAGCAGGCTATTTCTGGAATAGACCAAAAAATAGGTCCTAATTTCAAAGTTCAGAAAACACACACTATCTTTGAATAACACATTGGAGAGTGAAATGTGATTTAAGATACACAAAAGACACATATAGTGTGATGCAGTGGGTAGAATGTTGCATTTGGAATCATGAAGGCCTGTGTTCAAATCTTCCCTCAGACACTTACTAGCAGCGAATCCTGGGCAAATCACTAAATTTTCTCATTTTCCTCCTTTGTAAAATGAGATTGATAATAGCAGATACCTCCTTCATAGGATTACTGTAAGGGTAAAGTAAGATAACATATGTAAAGCAGCTTGCAAACCTTAAAGCAATATATAAATGTGGAATTATATATACACAGACACAGACACACAGACACACACACACACACATATAACCTTCTTTTGAGTTCTATATATATAGCAAAAAGATTAATCACTAGGGAAAGATCAAATCTGCTTGAAAATCCAGATGTTCTGCTAATGAGCCCCTTTTCTAACATAGAAATCTAAGGACTGGATGGAGGAGGATTAAGCCTGGGGAGACATAGTAGGTGTCTTCCTTCAAATCAAGAAAAAAAATCTACTCTCAAGTTTGCCAATATAGTTAGATTCTGCAAGAAAATATTCCAGTGAGGTAATTTCAGTAGAATTTCATCCTGCCAAAAGGCAATGTTAGGATAAAAGACTTATTTTCTTGGAGAAAAGTTTAAGTATATTTTAATTCATATCAAGGCTATTTTAATGCCTATTCGTGTTGCAAAACCCAGCCCTAAATATTAAAGATTGGGAGAAGTAGGGGTTGGGGGGGGTGAGGTAGGGTGTGGGAGGGGAGAGGATATCCAATTTATGACTGTTTGCTAACAGCCTTCTGTAGTGAGCCCTAATCCATTTTTGTAAATGCCAATATAGAGATTCTCTAGGGAGTTTATTTGTGGAACTGACCATTGATGAAATAGTGCATCCGAGCTATTAAATTAATGTATTGATGATTAAGTTACCTCTTGTGGAGAAGGAGTGGTTCTTTCCTAATTTATGCTGCTTCTGCTTGCTTTTCCTGAATCACAGTCTCTACCTTTGTCTTTTTATATTTAGAACAAATGCATCTCCATGGGAGAAGATGGTGAACTCTCTCTAGTGTCATTGGGGTTGCATTGAGCTGAACTTGATAAGTTATGCATTATAAAGCAGGAAGCAAAAGCCTCCTTAGATTAAACTCCTGGTTTCTAGAGAGGAGGGGGCAGTAAGACACAGCCTTTATTTCTGTAATATGCCACCACTCCTGGGGCAAAGTTTCACTGTGAGCCTACCAAGAAGTGCCATGCTGGGCCAAATAACACTCCTTAATTAGACGGGAGATTGTAAGGCACTACTCAACATGGGCATTCTTTGGAACTGTGCCAGTAGCTATTGAGGAGAGGTAGTTCACAGAAGTCTTCAAGTTGAGAGCAATGATAGTGTGAATGGAGGACATATGGAAAGGGATAATAATAATAGCTCTCATTTATATGGAACTTTAACATTTGCAAAAGTATTTTAGAAATATCTCATGTAATCTGCACAACAATCCTGCACAACAAGGTAGGTGCTTTTATTATCCCCTTTTTCAGATGATGAAACTGAGGCAAACAGAGGTTAAGTAACTTGCATAGGGTCACACAGCTAGTCAGTGTCTTGGGCCATATTTGAACTCAGGTTTTCCTGACTTCACGTACAGTTCTGTTTCCACTGTGCTTCTCAGTTGATGGAGAGAAGTAGGGAAAAGTGGTATGTGGTTCAATAGGAAGTCCACTAGATTCAAATCAGAAGACCTGGGTTCAAATCCTCCCTTTGATTTTTATTACCACATGGACTTGAGTAAGTTTCTTAGCTTCTTTGAGCCTCAATTTCTTTGTCTGTAAAATGAAGGGCATTGGATGAGCTCTAGATCTAAGATCCTGAAACCAATCAATCCACAAACATTTTTAAGTTCTTAGTATGGGACAGGCACTATTCTAAGTGCAAGATATGAAAGAAATGAAATAAAGCCTATTTACAAAGAACTTACATTCTGATAGAATTAACAAGTGAGCAGAAATACAAGAGAATAAACACAAATGCATACTGGGTAGTTAAATGAGGGATATTTAGGAAGGGAGGAGAGCAGCAATTGCGTGTGTGGGAGGAGTCGGGAAGCATTCCACTGGAAGACACAGACTGAGCTGTGTCTTGAAGGAAGAGATAGATTCTATGGAGAAGAAGGGGAGGAAGGACTAGATTACAAGCAAGGTGGATGGCCATTGCAAAGACAGGGAGATGAGATATGGAATGCATTGGAAAAAAACAAAGAATATCAGTTTGACTGGATTTGCAGAGTACAATGGGAGAATGATAGGGAGCAGAATAATGTGTAACAAAGCTAGAAAGATAGGTTGAGGCCAGGTTGTGAAGGACTTTTGCACAAACATAGGAGAAAGTTTATATTTAATACTAGATGCAAAAAGGAGCTATTGGAGTTTATTGAGTAGAATAGTTATATGGTCAGATCTGCATTGAGGAAAATCACATTGGATATTCTGTGAAGTATAGACTAGAATGTGAAGGAAAGAAACAAACATAGTTAAGTACCTTTAAGCATCAGGCACTGTGCTGAGTGCTTTACAAATATAATCTCATTTGATCCTCATAACTGCCTTAGGAGGTGGATATTATTATTGCCATTTTATAAATGAAGAAACTGAAACAGACAGGGTGAGTGACTTTCCCTGGGTCACACAGCTAGTCAGTGTTTACATGAAGATTTGAATTCAGGTCTTTCCAATTCCAGGTCGAGTGCTTTATTCCCAGTGACACTAAATACCTTCTCATTTCAGACAGGAAGACCAATTAAGAAGTTGTCTCAATAATCTAGGTGGGAGGTGATGAAAACTTATGCTAAAGCTTAGTGGTGAGAAAAGAGATAAGAACTTAATTCCAAACTTGTATTAAACATGGGCTTTTTGGTATGGGACTTCAAATATGGGACATTTAGTATGGGAATTAGATTTTCTCCAACAGGCTTAACTGGAATGTGAATGGAAAAGTAGGTGCCCAGATTGCTTCATAATCCTGAGTTTGGTGGTACAGACAGCAGATTCCTATACTAAAACTATAATAAATGTTTATTGAATTTAATTGAATTTATATTACATGTAGGATATTTGGTGGGTTGGGAATAGCAGCTATGAGGAGCGATCTCTTTATAAGAGGTAGACTACTTAGAAATCACTCTCTTCTCTAATTATTATGCAAGTAATTTCCTTTCATGTCATCCTCACTTGGTGAAGTACTGCTATTTATTTTTCATGAAGTATTATAACTTCTTTCATTTCTTATTTGACTTTCCACTGATAAGAATGGTGTCAGAATGAGAAGTGCTTTGTGCTACTAACTTATACAAAGGTGTGGCTTCTAAGGTACCTTCAGAAATTGTTATTGTATTCATTCAAATGTGGGAAGCTTGTGTTTGTCCTTCATTTTCAAAGAGGACCATGGCATCAGGGAAATTATGACATGACTTGTGGTTGACTTTGATTTGAGGGAGGGAGGGCTGTGCAAGGTCTTTGGCCTCACTTTCTCCTCCAGAGCCTTCTGGGTGCAGTGGACAGATATTTATCAGGATGACTGGAGGTGGTTCAGGATGCAATGGGAGACCTTGGTTCTTTCAGGCTAAGGCCTTTTCAGGTTCTTACTTTGAGTGAGATAATACCCATTCAGTGAATAAGCCTCTTTAAGAAGTGAGTCAGGGGATGGCCCCTTTAATTTAAAAAAAATATGGTAAGCTAGAACTTCAGAGAAACTTCCCTTTTATTAGCTCAATTACTTTTAAGTCCATCATGACTTTTAATACTTCTAAAATAAGAATGCTATCATCTCCTTCAATCAACATATTAATATACTAATAATTAATATAGTAGCCCCTACTACTTGCTGGACCATGAGGATAGAAAAATAAAACTGAATCCATTTTTGCCCTCAAGGAGCTTCCATTCTACTGGGGTTGGGGAACAGAGATAAGATGTATATGTGTGTGTTTATCTGTATATATGCATGTATGTATATACAAAAGTCTGATGTAGAAAGTGGTTCTTGAGACTAGTCTTGAAAGGACATAGGGATTCTATGAGATAATGATGAGGAGGTACAACCAATGGAAAGAGATATAGACAGGAGATAAAGTATAGCATCCATGGAACAGTAAGGTGGCCAGTCTGGTTGACCTGTAGAATGAAAGAAAGGTAATAACGTGCTATGAGGCTGGAAATGTAGACTAGGTATATGTGTAATCTGTGAGAAAAGACTGTAGAAAATAGCACCTTAATTTTAGCTAAAACTAACTCCTAAACAAAATGATACCTTAAAAAATGTTAGCACCATTTCCCACTGGGAAAGATATTGAATATTTTTGTGCTCTAGGCAACCTCTAAGACTATGAGTTGCTGAGAAGCCCCCGACCCGAATTAGTAGAAGGAGTTTCTTCACTTGAAAGTTCACTCTACCAATAAAACCACAGGTCCAGTCTCCTTCCCCTTTTCTCCTCCTTCAAACATTTATAAGGTTCTATATGCATGTGGACCTGTGTCTGAAAGCTGTTTCTCCTCCCATGATGGAATTTTGCTTGAAGGGATGCTTAGAGGTTGGGGGGGTATCTATCTCTTGTCCAAGAGTCTCATCTCACCAAATGAAAATGATTTAAATGGTCTGAACATTTTGAAAGGTACAGAATTGGCACCAGCATGCAGAGCTCCTATCTCTTGGTCCAATATTTAAAAAAAGTGTTGTTACACCCCATGTTTATTTACTGAAGATATAATTACCCAGGAAATCCCTGAAGTGAGTGGAGATCTCAAAAAAATTTTGGGAGGACAAGGACAGGACTAATGGAGAGAATATATTTTCAGTAGGAATAGACTGGAAGCAAGTCCTTTTCAAATATTTCCTGGGGAATCAGAATTTAAAATTGTATCACTATAATTTTATAGTGTTTTTTACACTATAGCTAGGCTTATGAGGAAGTCCTCTCAAAGAAGAAGATCAGGATCCAAATTAGTATCTCAGCAGACATAAGGCAAAAGTCCACACTGGACTGAAAATTCTTTCTAATTCTTTTTTTTTTTTTTGCTTTTTGGAGGGCAATTGTGGTTAAGTGACTTGCCAAAGCTAACAAGGCTAGTTTTTGTGTTAAGTGTCTGAGTCTGGATTTGAACTCAGGTCCTCCTGACTCCAGGGCCAGTGCTCTATTCACTATGCCACCTAGCCACCCTGATTCTTTCTTATTCTAACATGTAAGAATGAGACTATGTAATAAATAAAATGAAGGAAGTCTAAGCTGGGTACCTCATTTCACATGGGCACTTCCTTCCTACTCCACAATATTCTTTGTAAAATGTAAAACATGATGCAAAATAAATCATGAAGGATTTAGTTAGCTGCTACCATGAACTGAACTCAGTGTAAAGAGGTTCAACAGTACTAAGAAAATAGAAAAATGGCTCCTGCTCTCAGAAACCTTTAAGCTGGAAGAGTAGAGAAAACTTGGTGACTGTATGTGGCTATACAAAGAAGTGGGAGCATCTATGGAGGCTTTCACGATGTTAAACCCTTGGAGAAGGGTAATTAAAAAAATGTCAAGAGAAGATCAAAGCTTGTGTGAGTGGAAGGAGAAGAGAGGATGGAGCCAGTTTTAAGTATGCTGAGTTTAGGGTGTTGGTTGGACACTCAGTTGGAGATGATCATTTTGTAGCCAGAAAACATGTTTATGTTTCCTTGTATTTTTTCTTAAGTCAATTTTAGATATTGGAAGTAACCTTCAGGAAAATCTAGTATGATCTTATTATTGATAAATGAGGAAACTGAGGACTGAAAGAATTAAGTTGTATATGTTATTTAGGGATAGGTATTAGACCTGTGGTGCAGTGGATAGAATGCTGGGTCTGCAGTGAGGAATACTCATACTCCTGAGTTCAAATTGGGCCTCAGACACTTACTAGCTATGCGACCCTAGGCAAGTCACTTAACTCTGTTTGCCTTAGTTTTCTCACCTGTAAACTGAGCTGAAGAAGAAAATGGCAGACCACTCCAGTATCTTTGCCAAGAAAATCTCAATCATGAAGTTGGACATGATTAAAAAGCAGCTCAACAACAGCATCAACAACACTAGACCCATGATTTCATTGGTATTAAGGAACTCCCAAGTAAGGAAAATCCATTTACAAAAGAAGGTTAGCACTTTCTTTTCAATTTACAATGTTGGAGAGCTGATCAGAACACTAAGAGATTAAATTACTGACCAAAGTTCATCATACATACCATTAGCCAGTATATCAGAAGCAGGACTTGAACCCAGGATTTATTGGCTTTAAGCCCCAATCTCTATCTATCCTCTATGGTATGCTAACTTGATAGGTGTTATATACTCCTGTAGATTATACATTCTCAGGATCAAGGTGCATATCTTATTTCTTTTGTACCTTCTCATTAGCTCCTGGCACATTGCTCCACATTGAACAGGATTTAAGTAATTGCTTTTCAGTTGATGGAATGAATGAAAATTTGGGCCATGATGCTTTAGAACAGGAGTGATCTAAATATGTGTCCTGGATTTTCAGGGTTTTGTGTGATTTCTACAATAGTTGTTTGAAATAAAGTGTGGCTGTGGTGAATATGATTAATTTGTATGGGCTCCATTGGTGCCAAGTCCTGCTGGAGGCCTGTGGTTCTATAGCATGAAGATTTATATAGTCCTCAAACTCTTATTACCGAAGAACCCCACAGTGAAATTTTTGTGAGCTCATATCTATAAGCTGTGATGAGGAAAGAAAACAAAACCTTTCTTGGAGAACCAAACTCTTGGTTGAAGGCAGTTTGAGGGTTTAGCAATGTCTTTCTCCCATACTTGAAGGCTGTATTCCTTGAAGACTGATATTTGAAAAGAGAGGGAGGGACAAGAAAAAAATATTCAGGGAAATGGAGGGTCTTTTGAACAGTTACGATTAATCTGTTCATCATTGGACACATCAATTCAACCTTATGGTTAATGCATGGTGTTAATGAGACTTAATGGGGCAGATTTTATTCCTACCTAGGACAAGAGAATTTGCTCTCTCCCTGCCATAATGACAGGCTGCATTCTAACTTCAGCTGGTCATCGTATAATTGCATTGAAATATTTGTAAAATGCTAATAAATGTGAGATTGATGATAATGGATAAAGATGTTGGAGGTTGTAGGAAGATGATGGTAGAGGTAGTATAAAAAACATAATGATGATAGTGTTAGAAGGTGATTGTGGTAAATGATTATGGTAATGATGTAGTATAGTGCATGAGAGAAAGATGATGATGGTGGTCGGGTAATAGATGATAAATTAGCATGTAAGACCTAGGAGGGGTGATGATAGTAGGGAATGGTGATGATGACAAAGAAAATATGTAGCAGACATTAAGACACAGTGCTGTAGAGCAGAAATATGGCCATATCTGGAGTCTGGAGAGACCTGGGTTCAATCTTTCTAACATAAATTATGTAACTATGAGTGAGTCATTTCTCTAAGTTTCAATTTTCACCTTTGTAACTTAGGAATAACAGCACAGTAACAATAATTCCTGCTTTTCAGGAATGTTGTATGAAACAAATGAGATCATGTATGTACTTTGTAAAACATATGACATACTATGTGACTTTTCTACTAATATGGTTTGCTAAATTTCCACTATTTGCAAAGTGTTCTGCTAGTCACTTTGGGAGATATAGAGATGAGTAAGACATTCTTTCTGACCACTACCTCCCTCAGTCTGCGCTCTCTTCTATCAGTCCCCTCCTTTTTCTTCCCCTTTACCCATATTACTTCTCTCCTCCCTTCTATCCACCCCTCCCTTCTCTTTCCCCTTTCCTCTCCTACTTCCTATAGTGTAAGTTCTATTTCTATACCTAATTGAGTGTTATTTCCTCTTTGAAGCAAATCTGATGAGAATAAGGTTCAAATGATGCTCATCTTCCTCCCTTCTTTCCCTTTACTATAGTAATTTTTTGGTGCCTTTTCATGTGATATAATTTACCCTTGTCTGCCTCTTCTTTTCCTCTTCTCATAGTGCAATCCCTTTTCACCACTTTAGATTTTTTTTATCATAACATCAAAGTCAACTTATACCTATACCCTCTGTCTATGTATATCCCTTTTAAATTTCATAATAATGATGCAATTCTCAAGAGTTAAAAGGGTCATCTCCTTTTGTAGGAATGCAAACAGTTTGCCCTTATTAATAACATGCTTTTTTCTTTCCTGTTTGCCTTTTTATGTGTCCCTTCAGTCCTGTGTTTGAAGATCAAATTTTCTGTTGACCTCTGGTCTTTTGATAAAGATGGTTTGGAAGTCCCCTATTTTGTTGAATGCTTATCTCCTCCCCTGAAAGATTATGCTCAATTTCTCTGGGTAATTGATCCTTGGTTGTAATCCATACTCCTTTGCCTTATGGAATATCATATTCCATGCCCTCTGATCTTTTAATGTAGAAGATGTGAGGTCCTGTGTAATCCTGAATGTGGTTCCATGATATTTAAATTGTTTCTTTCTGGCTGCTTGCCATAATTTCTCCTTGACCTTATAATTCTGAAATTTGGCTAAATATTCCTCGGTGTTTTTGTTTTGGGATCTCTTTCAGGAGGTTTTTGGTGCATTCTTTTGATGACTGTTTTATGTTCTGGTTCTAGGACCTCAGGGCAGTTTTCCTTGATGTTTTCATGAAAGATGGTGTCCAGGCTCTTTTTTTCATCATGGTTTTCAAGTAGAACAATAATTTTTAAACTGTCTCTCCTCAATCTATTTCCCAGGTCACTTTTTTTTTTTTTTACCAACGAGGTGTTTAATGTTTTCTCATCTTTTTTTTCATTCTTTTGCTTATTTTGACTGATTCTTGATATCTCACAAAGTCATTAACTTCCACTCACCCAAGTTGAATTTTTAAAGACTTGTTTTCTTCTATTTTATTTTGTACTTCCTTTTCCATTTGACCCATTTTACTTTTTAAGGAATCCTTCTCTTCAGTGAGTTTTTGTGCTTCCTTTTAAATTTGGTCAACTGGATTTTTAAAGATTTTCTTCAGTGTACTTTTGTCCAATTTAGACAATTGTATTTTTTTTCTTTTTTCCCCAAATACTTTATTAACTTCTGTTTTACTTCATTTCTGTCAGTTTTTGTCTTACAAATTTTCTCCCCATTTTTCCTACTTCCCCAAAATAGCAGTCCCCCAGGATATCCTCTTCTCTTATTTCCTAATTACATGTAAAATAGTATTAATAATAATAATAATAATATATATATATATTTAAACATTTGGTTTTAAAACTTTGAATTCCAGATTCATTCCCTTCTTCCCTTGTCACCCACCCTTACTGGGAAGATAAGCAATTCAATATAGGTTGTACATGTGTAGCTAATGCAAAACATTACCATAGTAGATATATTGTAGAAGACTGATTATATTTCCTTTCCTCCTATCCCACTTCCCACTTGTTCTATTCTCTACTTTGGTCCTGCCCCTTTTCAAAAGTTTGTGCTTCCTACTTCCCTCCCACCCAGCCTGCCCTCCCTTCCATCATCCCCCCTCTCATCCCCTTCCCCCCTACTCTCCTGTAGGGTGAGATACCCTATTTCATTTGTATGTCATTCCCTCCCTGAGCCTCCCCTCTGTTGTACCCATTCTCTCTCTCTCTCTCTTTTTCTTTTTGGAGGGCAATTGGGGTTAAATAACTTGCCCAAAGTTACATGGCTAGGTTTTTGTTTGTGTGTGTTAAGTGTCTGAGGCCGAATCCGAACTCAGGTCCTTCTGACTCCAGGGCCTGTGCTCTACTCACTGTGCCACCTACCCTCCCCATACCTATTTTTCTTGCCTCTTCTATATGAGAGAGTTTACCCCATTCTTCCCTATCTCCTCTCATTATATTCCTCTCTCACCTCTTGATTTCACCTTTTAAGTAACATCCCTTCCTATTAAATTGGTCCTGTGCCCTCTATCTATGTATACCTGTAAACATATATATATATATATATATATATATATATATATGCACATTCACATATGTATTCTTACACCTATATACCCTCCAATAAAGACGACACACCGCAAGACCTCCACCCCATACCACAATCCAGATCCAAGCAGTTTTGCAAGAGTGCTTACTCCCCAGACTGGTTGCCAGGTCACCCTAAAGTTGTCAGGCCAGGAGCTGAAGCTGCAACATGGTGCCAGCTGTGCCTAAGCCTCTCAGTGGCTTCTTGCCCTGGGGGCAAAACCTGATGCTCTCCCCAGTACTCCCAAAGTCCACAGTGCACTGACCTCTCACTTTGTCCTTGGCATCTACGTGTTGATAATTCTGGAAACACCACAGCTGTTGGTGTTCTGGAGTCCCTCCAGCTGGCTGCTGGTCAGGCCACCCTGGGATTGAAACCTCTGGCTCATGTGGGGCTGGGGTTGGCTCCCAGAGAGCTGTGCTGGCCGCTCCCTGCCAGGCTCCCAGGCTGTCCTCAGGGGGAGGTTAACTTCTCTGTGTTATTTTGTGGGTTCTGTAGCTCCAAAGTTTGTTCAGAGTCTCCTTTTACATGGATTGGTGAAAGTGGGAGCTGGAGCTGCTCAGAAGTCCTGTTTCTACTCCCACATCCTGACTCCGACAATTGTATTTTTTAAAGAATTGTTTTTTACAGTCATTTTTAGTGCTTCCTTTTCCAAGCTATTGATTCTATCTTGTATACCTCTCATTTCTTTTCCCATTTTTTTCTTCTATCTCTCTTATTTGACTTTTAAAATCTTTCTTGAGCTCTTCCAAGAAGAGTTTTTGGGCTTGAGACCAGTTCATATTCCCCTTTAAGGTTTCAGATGTGGGTATATTGACAATGTGGTCTTCTTCTGAGTTTGTGCCTTGATCTTCCCTGTTCCCATAATAAGAATCTATGATCATTGTCCATTTCTGCTTTTTGCTTGTGGTGTTTGCCTATTTTATGACTTTTAAAGTTAAGCTCTCCTGTTAGAGCACAGTGGGCACTGACCCAAGCTTCTTGTGCTAGAAGCCTGGGACCTGGCCACTGATTTGCGTGCTGGGGCTTCAGGTGCTGGTAGCTAGAGGCTGTAGGGGTCTGGCAACTTACCTGGTGCTGATCTGGGGTCAGCAACATTGGAGCTCTCAGGGTGGGGTTGGGGAGTCTCTCCCCTGGGGGATGCCTTCTTATCCTGGCTTTGTACTCAAATGTTTGACTGCTAGAGAATGTCTGCCAGCCTGGAGCTGTGCCTCCCGGAGTTTTGCTTCCTGCAATTGAGTTGAAGTGCTGGGAGACTTGGCTGCTGGAGAGAACCTGCACATATGGAGGTTTTCTGAATTGGTGTCTATTGTTTCCTCTGCCTGCGTGGAGGCACTTGGGGGTCCTGGTGTTGGTGCTTGCCTGCTCCACTACCTTGGGGCTTAGAATCTCCTCCTGGTTTTCTGAGGTGGGGCTTGCTGCTGGCTTGATAGAATGCTTCCTACACCCTCCTGCCCCCGGAGTGAGAGGAGCCTTTCCCATTAATCTCCAAAGCTTTCTGGGCTGCAAGACTGCTGTACCCATCTTTCTACTGGCTCAATTATTCCAGGATTTTTCCTAGGGTGATATTTTCTGGGTTTTCAGAGGTCAATAAGGGAGGGTGAGAGCTACTTATTTCTTACTCCACCATCTTGGCTTCAGGAAGCTGACATTCTTTCCCAAAAATAGTAGGAGAGATTTGATAGTCAAAGCAAAGAAAACAACAATTCCATTCAATTAAAAAATTTGGGGGGGGGGCATAAAGCTCCTACTATGTATCAGGCATTGTACTATGTCCTGGGACAAAACAAAATAAGAGTACCTATCCTCAAGAAGCTAATGTTGCTCTGGGAGTTGGTGTGGGTAATGGCTCACATTATTATAGCACTTTACATACTGAATCTAACCCTGATGAAGTAGTATATTATGATTATTATCTCCATTATATAGATGAGGAAACTGAGTACACAAAATAATGAAATGAACAGCTGAAAGGTCATACAGGGATAATTTGCATCCTGTTGATCACAAAGAGGACTTTGTGAAAGGAAGTTTATCCATCATACCTATTAATCAAGTAACTCATAGCATCTTTCAGTTTTGTTATTTCCATATCATCATTATAGTTCTCATTCAGCAAAAATTCACACCAATGTAGTTTTCTTCTTATCCCATTTTTCTTCATTTCCCATTACTGTAGGAGAAATTTAATGGCCCAGAGTACAGACATGGTGAAGGGTATTTGTACTTGGGAGAATAAGATGAGAAATGCATCCAGTAAAGAAAACTTACCTAGGTAAACCAAAGAGCTTAATTGAAATATAGTGCTGAGATAGGAGAGGGAATAAATGGAGACTAAAAAGCTATTGAGAATTTTAATATCTATTTAAATTTACAAAACTTTTACAGACAATCTGTGGATGATTCACCATATAAAGTTGCTTGTAAAAATAAATATGACACTTAGAGATATGGAAGAACATTAACATTCCTTAATCTTTTTCTTTTTGTGTAGGGGGGCATTTTGTGATTTTTAAAGGAAATTTCTAGTGTGGAAACTCTTTCTGCCAGTGCAAATCAGCATCTGTCTGTATCTTAGTCTTGAAGGGTTGTCTGGGAGGACTGAGGGGTAAAGTACATTGTCCATATTTACACAGCTAGTATGTTTCAGGGATGGAACTTGAGCCCAGGTCTTCCTGACACCAAAGAGGCCCCTCTAGGAACTACACACAGGATACATCTTAGAATCAAGAGAAATTGAGAAGCATTTAAGCTGAAGCTAAGGCTCTTGGCCCTGAATGAGAAAAGGAACACCAGAGGATAAGCTTTCCTATGAAGAAGGGAATAAGGTTGTCTTTGAGCAGCATATTTTTTTCCTCTAGATGACATTTTTCCATCTCCCTCTTCCCACCCCAACTCAAGTCCTACATCTAGCTGAAAGATGGAATTTATTTAAAATCTATTCAATATCTATTAAATATAGATATTGAAAGCTGTGTGTGTGGGAACAGAGTTATCCAATAATGTAGGTTATACCTCACCAGATTATGGAATCTAGAGTTGGAAGGAACTTTCAGATTATTTAGTCTGAGGATCTGTGATTGAAATCTATTAAAGCATGTCATAATTCCATTTAGTGAGGTAACAATGAGCCCTCAGGGTGTGAGAATCAAAGCTCTCATCACTAAATCTCTGTCAAAGTCATTGTTCATTTTGCTATTTAGGGCACTAGATGGCTTCAGCCTTAGCCCTCTCTGATCTAATGAACTCAAACTCCAAACCTACTATTTTTCTTTCCAATGAAATTTAGTGTTCTTGAACTTTTCTGTTTCCCATTTTAGTTGGCTATTTAAGCTGACTTGGAGAAAGAAATCACAAACCACTCCAGTATCTTTGCCAAGAAAACCCCAAATGGGGTCATGGAGAGTTGGACACAACTGAAACAACAATTTAACCTGATTAGCCTCACTTAAGCCAACTTAAATATGTGGTCTATCTTGTCCATTCCTTAGATTAGCACCTTAGTTATCTTGTCTGATTACCAAAAATACATGAATGTGAAAGAAAATGTCTTTAAACAAAATCCTAAATTCCTTTGAAACTCATTGACTAGTTTAATTGTAGTTTGGGAGTAGCCAGTTGGATGGTTCAGTGGATAGAGTATGGGACCTAGAGTCAGCAATATTTGAGTTCAAATTCTGTACTATCTGTGTGACTCTGGTCAAGTCCCTGAGTTTCAGTTTCCTCATCAGGAATATGAGGTTAGAAAAAGCTACAGTTTCTCAGGATTATTGTAAGGATCAAATCAGCTTATATTTCTAAAAGCACTTTGCAATGGCTAATATTATAATATTAGCTATAATATTATGATTATAATGTTATAGTTCCTTGAAGAGCTATAATAATGATAATGGCTAGTATGTATATTGTACTTTAAGGTTTGCAAAGCTCTTTAAGTGGTTTATCCCATTTGATCCTCACAATGATGCTGTGAGGTATGTCATAGCTTGTCTCCATTTTACAGAATAGTTAACTGAGCCTGAGAGATTATTATTATTATATTTAGGACAGATTTTTTTGGGAGATAGTACAGTGGGGTACAGAGAATAATCTGATTGTATATGCAGTTTTTCTGAGAGAGGAAATGGTCCACACTTAAAAGCCTGACAGTTAAGCCCCTCAGTTGGGAACAATATAGAGCCTAGAGATGGATGGTATGGTAATAACTTTCTGTAGTGGTGGTAGCATGTGTTGATGGAAAGGAGATTATGCTTAGACCAGGAATGAAACATTTCCCAGAAGAAACACATCTTTCTAGGAAAGCAGTGTGTACCCTCTTGTCTCTACATTTTGGAACACTGGGATAAAATTCTAATTCCTATATCAGACTAGAAGGTAAAGCCATAAGAATGATGTACGTTGGACAGAGACCTGCTTGTTGGCTACATGAAACTCACATGGCATGTGAATCTAGTGGGATCATTGACTAGTGGAAAGGTGTTTGCAACACATGAATGAGTGACTAAGCTGGTCAATTGCAAAAGATGTGGGTGAGGTCTATAAGCTTGAACTTGAGAGTTACATTCAAGACAATTCCCAGAGCTGTTGAAGCTCAAGAAATCTCTTCTTGGGCTAGAAGGCTAGACTGGGGTCTCATTAATTAGAAAATAAAATTTCTCTCTTCTTCATAGGAGGTTAAGGTTAGGAGCTTCCAGTAGTTAATGGTTGATAAACATTTATTAAGTGTCTGCTGTGTTCTAGAACACTGTGTGAAGTACTGGGCATACAAAGAGGCAAAAGACAAGGAGTTCTGCCCTCAAAGAGTTCATAATCTAGTGGAGGTGATAACAAACAAACATATGTGCAAGCAAGCTATAAGCAGGATAAATAATAGCTAATCTAAAGAGGGAAGGTACTAGAATTAAGAGGGTTTGGGGAAGATTTTCTGTAGTGTTTGAGACTTAATGGAAACCAGGAAAGACAGTAGGAAGGCAGAGATGAGGAGGGAGAATATTGCAGACCGAGGCATAGGGGATAGCCAGAGAAAATGTCTGGCACTGAGAAGATGGAGTGTCTTGTTCATGGAACAGTAAGGAGGGCAGTGTTATTGGATCAAAGAGTATGTGTTTGTGTGTGTGTGTGTGTGTGTGTGTGTGTGTGTGTGTGTGTGCATGTAGATTTTGAAGGACTTTGTATGCCAAAAGACTTCATATTGATCCTAGAGGTGATAGGAAACCACTGGAGTTTATTGAATATGGAGCTAATATGCTTACATCAATCACTTTGGGGATTGAATGGAGGTTGGATTAGAATGGGGAGAGACTGTTGTCAGTCAGGTCCACCAGCAGGCAATTCCAATGTTCTGCATATAAGGTCAATCCATGGAAGCTGTTGAGATCAAGTAAAGTAGTACAGAGGGAGAAGAGAAGACAGGCCTAGATCCATGGGATACCTCTGATTAGAAGGCACATTCTGAATGTGCATCAAGATTGAGGAGTGATCAGATAGGTCGGAAGAGAATTAGCAGAGAGTGGTATTCAAAAAACCTTAGAGAGAAGAGTGTCAAGGAGAAGAGGATAATCAATACTGTCAAAAGTTGAAGAGGTAGTCAAGGAGAATAAAGACTGAGAAAAGGGCCACTGAGTTTGGCTACTAAGTGATCACTGGTAACTTTGGAGTGAGCAGCTTTGTTGGGAATAATGAGATTGGAAACCATATTGTAAGGGATTAAGAAGGCAGTGAGAAGAGAGAAAAGATGTCTATTGTAGATAGCTTTTCTGAGGTGTTTAGCCATAAAAGTCAGAAGAGATAAAGATGATAGTTCTAGGGAATGGAAGGATGTAGTGGGGTATTTTTTTTCAGGTTGGGAGACATTTGTAGGCCGTAGGAAATAGGCCAATAGACAGGGAGAGATTGAAAACAATAGAGTGGGGATTACAAAGGAGACAATTTGCTGAAACTTTACCTATGAACTTTGACCTCTAGTTGAGTGGGCAAACACACACACACATACACACATCTATATCCGTAGGAATTGTGTTGTAGCCTCAGGGATTGTTTTGTTTGGATTGGATTAAATTCATTTTTAGAACTTCAAGCCACAGGACAATCTCACATCTACCTCTTCCATGTGCCTTCATGGAATTTCTATAATTGTTAAAGCTGCTGCCATACCTTGGGTTGGGAAAGTTCACTATCAAGTTTCTGATCCCTGGTATGTTCTCAGGAAATTAGATAGGCAAAATGTGATCAGGATCTTGAATTTAATGATCAGGCTTACTGGGCAAGAATATATAGCTTGACATATGCTTTGAAGTAAATTGCCATTAGTATTTTGGTGTTGAGGGAAGGGAGAAATCCCTTTCCCCTATTACACTTTGGAAAAAAAAGACTCAAAGAAAAAAAATTTTTTAAAAAGGGAGGGGGGGGGAGTAAAGGGCTAAGACTGTACCAAGATAGTTACTAACAGAACTGAAAATTTAAATTCCCCTCTTAAAACCTCCTACTAGAAATAAACATACATACACAAATTTCAGAAGCAAGTTTGACATACTTTTATTTTTGTTAAATGGTAAGCACCAAAGGCTTTGAAATTTCAACATCTTTGTGGAGCATAGATTCAATTGATTTCCTGGCTCTGACGGTTTTAGAATAAACATAATTAAGAGTAAGCATTTCCAGAATTTTCTCATTTTGCAAAAGTTTGAAATACTGTGCACCTATATATTATTACCTTTTTTGCTCATACTCCAAATCTTAGAAAGTGTGATTTTCAGGTATTACTTCCATTCTATCACATAATCTTCATAAGCTGAAGTTAAGCTTCTTGAGGGCAGGGATTGTTTTGTTTTTGTAGCTTGACTTCCTCTTACAAAGGAGGGAGAGGTAAAGAAATTTTAGAAACAACCTGATAACCATCTCTATGTTAAATCAATATTTACTGTAACATATGGTGATTTCAATATGGAAGTGGGAATAGGTTAGCACAGGAGGAAATATGTTGAAAAATATAGGCCAGGAAAAGGAAATGAAAGAAGTAAAAGATTTGTAAATTGAACAGAAGCTTTATGCCTACACATCATGAATCAATTTTCTTTGAGAGAAAAAAATAATTGCTAGTCCCTGAATAAGATCACCCCCCAAAAGAAATTGATTACATTTTAATGAACAGGGAGACTCATTCCCGGTGAAGGAGTCATTCCTGAATCAGCTATCTGTGTATAGCCATATCAGTAAAGAGAATGAAGCAGTTGGGAAAAGCAGTTAGATTTAAACTAAGTAGTTCACTAAACCAGGAGGACATCTCTGCTTGCCTTGGAGTCATA
This sequence comes from Gymnobelideus leadbeateri, assembly GCA_011680675.1. Classification (NCBI taxonomy): domain Eukaryota; kingdom Metazoa; phylum Chordata; class Mammalia; order Diprotodontia; family Petauridae; genus Gymnobelideus; species Gymnobelideus leadbeateri. The sequence continues at coordinate 315,426 of WOXC01006480.1, forward strand.
TAAATTTGAGTTCAAATCAGGTCTCAGACACTTAATAGATGTGTAAACTTGGGCAAGTCATTTACCTTTTGTCTGCCTCAATTTCCTCATCTGAAAAATGGGAATAACAATAGCACTTGTCTTCCAGGACTGTTGTGAGGGACAAAGTAAAGTAATATTTTTAAAACCTTTGTAAACCTTAAAGTGCTATATAAATGCTTGCCATCATCATCATTGTCATTATCATTATTGTTAATTGTAGATGAAGGAGGGGAAGATATCAAGTGAGTTGAAAAATTTATGACTTATTAATATAAAATACTGAGAAAATATCAACAAGTATTATGGTGTAATGTCTAGTTTCTCATCTATATAACATCTTAATTTGAATAATCTCAACATTTTTTTCAGGGAATTCCCACAAATATGTGATTATAGATCCATTTGAGTATTTGGGAATTTGTAGAATCTGGATATAAGATCTTACACTTTGTGCATAAGAAGTGCTTAATATATGTTTTAGCTGAAATATCATAATATTAACTCATAGTGAGCTTGTGATCTACAAATATGCTTAGATATATTTTTATGAAATGCTATTTATCTATGCCTCTTTTGGTATTTCATACTTGAGAAGATGGTTTTTTTTTATACTCAAGTGTAAGATCTTATATCCATATTAAAGTTCATCTAACTAAAAACAGATATAAACATTCCAGCCTATAAAATTTTCTTTGTATCCTGTTATCCATGTTATCTATTCATTCTAGCTTTGTGTCCTCTGCAAATTTTATGAACATACCATCTATGTCTTTGTTGAAGTCATCGATAAAATTATTAAAGAGATTACTAAGCACATAATGTTGGGAACCAATGGGGTCATCTATCGAGGTTTGACATCAGACCTTTCCTTGGGTCTGACTTTCAATCCATTCCAAAGAAATCTATCTGTAAACATCATAGTCTTTTCTTTTCTTTTTTATTAATTATATTTAGTTCTCAACATTCACTTCCACAATTTTGAGTTCCAAGTTTTCACCCCATCTCTACCACCCCCCCCCAAGATGGTGTATGTTCTAGCTACACTTCTATCTCTGTCCCTACCCTTCCCTTACTCTCTTCCCTTCTATTTTCCTGCAGGGCAAGATAGATTTCTATACCCTATTGTCTGTATATCTTATTTCCCAGTTGCATGTAAAAACAATTTTTTAACATTTGCTTTTAAAGCTATGAGTCCCACATTCTCTTTCTTCCCCCCTCCTTCCACACCTTCATTGAGAAAGCAAGCAATTCAATATGGTTTTTACATGTGTAGTCATGCAAAACACTTTCATAACACTCATGTTGTGAAAGACTAACTATATTTGCTTCCATCCTATGCTGCTACTCATTTATTCTATTCTCTCCTTTGACCTGGTCCCACCTCAAAAGTGTTTGCTTCTGATTACCCCCTCCCCCCCATTTACCCTCCTTTCTATCACACCCCTCTCTCTTATCCCCTTCCTCCCTCCTTTCCTATAGGGTAAGATGGATTTTCATACCCAATTGAGTGTGCATATTATTCCCTCCTTAAGCCAAATGAGATAAGATTAAGGTATATTCCCTCCAACTTCCCTAATACTGAGAAAGGTCTCATCAGTTACAAACATCATCTTTCCATGTAGGAATGTAAACAGTTCAACTTTAATAAGTCTCTTATTATTTCTCTTTCTTGTTTATCTTTTAATGCTTCTCTTGATTCTTGTATTTAAAATTCAAAGTTTCTATTCAGCTCTCGTCTTTTCATCATAAATGCTTTATATCCTCTATTTCATTGAATGTCTATTTTTCCCCCTGAAGTATTATACTTAATTTTTCTGGGTAGGTGATTCTTGGTTTCAATCCTAGCTCTTTTGATCTCTATAATGTCATATTTCAAACACTCCAAACCCTTAATGTAGAAGCTGCTAAATCTTGTGATATCTTGATTGTGTTTCCACAATACTTGAATTGTTTCTTTCTGGCTGCTTGCAATATTTTCTCCTTCACTTGGGAACTCTGGAATTTGGCTACAATATTTCTAGGAGTTTTCCTTTTGGGGTCTCTTTCAGGAGGTCATCAGTGGATTCTTTTCAATATCTATTTTCTCTCTGGTTCTAGAGTATCAGGGAAGCTTTCCCTGATAATTTCTTAAAAGATGATTTTTAGGCTCTTTTTAAAATCATGGCTTTCAGGAAGTCCAATAATTTTTAAATTATCTCTCCTAGATCTATTTTCCAGGTCAGTGGTTTTTCTTTTTCCCCCCCAGTGGTTTATCTAATGAGATATTTCACACTGTCTTCTATTTTTTCATTCTCTTAGTTTCATTTTATAATTTCTTGATTTCTCATAAAGTCATTAGGTTCCATTTGCTTCATTCTAATTAGCTTTATAAATTTATTTATTCATTTTTTTAGTTTTTAACATTCATTTCCATAACATTCTGAGTTACATATTTTCTCCCTGTCTCTTCCCTACCCTCCCACCCCAAGATAGCAAGCATTCTGAATATCCCTTCCCCCAATATGTTATTTTTTATATCTTCCCCCATAACTCCCCCCGCCAACTTTCTTGTAGGGCAAGATGGATTTCTATACCTCGTTGCCTGTGTATCTTATTTCCTGGTTGAATGTAAAAAGCAATTTTTAACATTTGTTCATAAAACTTTGATTTCCAGAATCTTTCCCTTCTTCCCTCCTTACCCACTTCCACTGGGAAGACAAGCAATTCAATGTAGGTTGTACATGTGTAGTTATGCAAAACATTTCTATAGTAGTTATATTTTGGAAGACTAACTATGTATTTCTCTCCATCCTATCCTGCTCCCCATTTATTCTATTTTCTCCTTTGTCCCTTGTCTGTTTTCAAAAGTGTTTGCTTCTAACTACCCTCTCCCCTAATCTGCCCTCCCTTCTATCATCCCCTCTTATCCCCTTCCCCTAATTTCCTGTAGGTTAAAATACCTAATTGAGTGTGTATATTATTCCCTCCTTAAGCCAAATCCAATGAGAGTATGGTTGACTCATTCCCTTTCAACTTCCTGCTCTTCCCCTCCATGGCACCAATTTTCTCTTGCCCTTTTTATGTGAGATAATTTATCCTATTTTATCTCTCCCTTTCTCCTCCAAATATGTTCCTCTCTCACCTCTTAATTTTGTTTTTTTAGATATCATCCCTTCATGTTCAACTCATCTTGTGTCCTCTATGTATACATATACACACCTATACACATACACACACATAAATACACCCACACATATACCCTCCTATACATATACATATATGTAGGTATACACACATATATTTATATTCCCTTCAACTATCCTCATACTGAGAATAGTCTCATGAGTTGCAATTATTGTTTTTCCAGGTAGGAATATAAATAATTCATCTTTAATAAGTTCCTTATGATTTCTTTTTCTTGTTTAACTTCTCATGCTTCTCTTGGTTCTTGTATTTGAAAGTCAAATTTTCTGTTCAGCTCTGGTCTTTTCATCCAGAATGCTTGAGAGTCCTCTATTTCTTTGAATGACCATATTTTCCCCTGAAGTATTATACTTAATTTTGCTGGGTAGGTTGTTCTTGATTTTAATCCTAGCTCCTTTGACCTCCAGAATATCATATTAAAAGACCTTTGATCCCTTAATGTAGAAGCTGCTGGATCTTGTGTTATCCTGATTGTGTTTCCACAATACTCAAAATGTTTCTTCTTGACTGCTTGTAATATTTTCTCCTTGACCTGGGAACTCTGGAATTTGGTTATAATATTCCTAGGAATTTTCTTTTGGGGATCTTTTCCCAAGAGGTGTTTGCTGAACTCCTTCAATTTCTATTTTGCCCTCTTGTTCTAGAACATCAGGGAAATTTTCCTTGAGAATTTCTTGAAAGATGATGTCTAGGGTCTTTTTTTGATCATGACTTTCAAGTAGTCCAATAATTTTTCAATTATCTCTCCTGGTCTATATCCCAAGTCAGCGGTTTTTCCAATGAGATATTTCACATTACCTTATATTTTTTCATTCATTTAAGTCTGTTTTATATTATATTGATTTCTCATAGTCATTTAGATTCCATTTGCTCCAATCTAATTTTGAAGGAATTATTCCCTTCAGTGAGTTTTTGAAATTCCCTTTCCATCTGACCAATTATGCTTTTTAAGGCATTCTTCCCCTCATTGGCTTTTTTGTACCTCTTTTTCCATTTGAGTTATTCTATTTTTTATAGTTTTATTTTCTTTAGTCAGGATGTTGAATCATTTTCATGATTTTCTTACATCATTCTCATTTCCCTTTCCATTTTTTCCTCTACTTCTCTTACTTGATTTTCAAAATCTTTCTTGAGCTCTTCCATGGTCAGCTTTTGATACAGGAGTTTTGACTTTATTGTCTCCTTCTCCTTCTCCTTCTCCTTCTCCTTCTCCTTCTCCTTCTCCTTCTCCTTCTCCTTCTCCTTCTCCTCCTCCTCCTCCTTCTCCTTCTCCTTCTTCCTCTTCCTCTTCCTCTTCTTCTTCCTCTTCTTCTTCTTCTTCTTCTTCTTCTTCTTCTTCTTCTTCTTCTTTTTCCTCTTCCTCTTCCTCCTCCTCCTCCTCCTCCTCCTCCTCTTCTTCTTCTTCTTCTTCTTCTTCTTCTCCTTCTCCTTCTCCTCCTCTCGTCTTGTTGTGCTTCCTCTGTTTGCTCATCTTGTCAGCCAATTGCCTGACTTTGGGGCTCTTTGCCAAGGTAGTACTCTGCTTCCAGAGTGGAGGTTGCTGTCCCAAATTTCTGGGGCAGCTGTTGTCAGAGTTTTTTCCAGCCATCTGCCTCAAAACTGTATAGAGGACTTTCTTTCTACAGCCTCAACAAGTTCTGCCACACCAGTGCTCCTCACCCCAGGACCACCCCCCAAGATTGCCACCCAGATCCAAGCAGGGCAAAGCAAAATAACCATGCCTCAATGCCATCAGAAAGATTCCTGCAAATACCCTCTTGGCAGTCATTTGTTCCCCCTACAAACTGTAGGCCTGGAGCCAGAAGCAACAGCAGTGTTAGCAGTTGCTGCTGCTGTCACCTCTGCTGCCTCAGGGCAGGGACCAAACCACACTCTTCTCTCATCCAGGATCAATAGAGTTCCCCGACTGACCTTTTACATTCTCTTTTCCATTAATGGGTTGAGAAATCTGGAAACCACCACAGGTGCCAGTGATTCACTCTCCTTAAGTCTTCTCTGGCAGGTCTGTCTCCATTCTAATTTTTAAGGAATTATTTTCTCCAGTGAGCTTTTGGACTATCTAGCAAACTTGTAAAATATAAATACAAAGAAATGAGGTTAATCTATTATTCCCTCTTCTCAGTGAATTTCCTTGTCACAATGCTTTTCTAGATATCAAGTAACCAGGCTTTTAAAAATATGTTTCAGTGTTTTGCTAGAAGTCAAGAAGTCAAGGCTCACTGACCTACTTGATATACTTTATTCTCTTTATCTTTTAGAAAACTGGAATAGTAAAGGTACCTCTCCCATTAATTGAGTGTCTGGCAAAGATCACTTTTAAGAACTCAGCAATCTTATTTGCTAGATCTTTTACTAGTCTCCATAGATTGAATTCAGTCCATTTGATCTCAGAGCTTCAGTTCTGAGCCATGGGATACATTTAAAGTACAAAAGATTACAAACACAATTTTAACAGAAATCCTGTCTATTTCTCATTTTCAAATGAGACTCCAACCTAACTTCCAGCTCCAAAAAATGATGAGGGACATGGAGAAAATTTCATTTTATTGCTTTGTGGGGGAATATTTTTATATTGTGAGAGTGTTTTGCACTCAATAGTATTTTTTTTCCAATTACATTTTTTTAGTTGGTCATTGTCCTTTCTTTATTTTTATTCCAAATGCTTTATTAACTTGTTGTTTACATCATTCATTTCTGCCAGATTTTGAGTTACAATTTTTTCCCCATTTTTCCCCTACCCACCACCCCAGAATAGCAGTCCCACAGGATATCCCTTCATCCAATTTGCTCTCTCCCATATCTTCTCCCATACATCCTTAGACTTTTCCATTAGGGCAAGGTGAATCTCTGTGCCCCAATGCCAGCACATCTTATCTCCCAGTTACATGCAAAATAGTATTAATAATAGTATTTATATATATTTGAAACACTTAATTTTAAAACTTCAAATTCCAGATCCATTCCCTTCATCCCTTGTCACCCACTCCCGCTGGGAAGATAAGCAATTAAGTATATGGTATACATGTATAGCTATGCAAAACATTACCATAGTAGATATATTGTAAAAGACTGACTATATTTCCCTCCCACCCATCCCACCCCCCACCTGGTCCATTCCCTACTTTGATCCTGTCCCTCTTCAAAAGTGGGTGCCTCCAACCTCCCCTCCCCCCAGCATGCCCTCCCCTCCATCCTCTCCCCTCTCATCCCCCTACTCTTCTGCAGGGTGAGATATCCCATTTAGTATGTATGTCATTCTCTCCCTGAGCCAAATTCAATGAGAATATGGTTTTGCCTTTTTGCCTTCCTGTTCTTGCCCTCCCCTGTAACTACTTACCCTTACCTCTTCTACATGAGATAGTTTACCCCCCTACCATCTCTCCCCATCTCCTCTTGCCACATTCCTCTCTCACCTCTTAACTTCACCCCTTAAGTATCATTTCTTCCCACCAAATTCGACCTGTGCCCTCTATCCATGTATACCTATAAACACATATACACACACTCACATATGTATTCATATGCCCATATACCCTTCAATTATTTTCATACTGAGAAAGGTTTCATCAGTCACAGTTATTGTTTTTCCTCGTAGGAATGTAAATAGTTCAACTTTGATAAGTTCCTTTTAATTTCTTTTCCCTGTTCACCTTCTCAAGCTTCTCTTGCTTCTTGTGTCTGAATGTCAAATTTTCTATTCAACTCTGTTTTTTTCCTCAAGAATGCTTGAAAGTCCTCTATTCCTCCATTTACACTTAAAGATGTTTTTCAACATTTAATTTTGTAAGATATTGAGTTCCAAATTTTTCTTCCTCCCTAGGGCCCTTCCATCTCCCCTCTCCAAGACAACAATCAATCTGATATAGGTCATACATGTACAATTATGTTAACCCTATTTCTATATTAGTCATATTGTGAAAGAAAATTCAGAACAAAAAGGAAAGATCATGAAAAAGAAAAGAAAAGAAAACAAAACTGAAATGGCACTCTTTGATCTGCACTTAGACTCTGCAGTTCTTTCTCTGGATAGCATTTCCATCATAAGTATTTTGGAATTGTCTCAGATCATTGTATTGCTGAGAAGAGCTAAGTCTATCATAGTTGATCATTGCACAATGTTGCTGTTATTGGGTACAAAGTTCTCCTAGTTCTGTTCACTTTACTTAGCTTCAGTTCATACAAGTCTTTCTAGGCTTTTTTGAAATCTCCATAATTTCTTATAGAACAGCAGTATTCCATTTTCATATACCACAACTTGTTCAGCTATTCCTGATCTGATGGGCATACCTTCAATTTCCAATTCTTTGTCACCACAAAAAGAAATGCTATAAATATTTTTATACATGTGGATCCTTTTCAGTTTTTTATGATCTCCTTGGGATACAGACCTAGTAGTAGTATTGCTGGATTAAAGGTTATGAACAGTTTATAGCCCTTTGGGCATAGTTCCAAATTGCTTTCCAGAATGGTTGGATACATTCACAACCCCATCAACAATGCATTAGTGTTCCAATTTTCCCACTTCTACAACATTTATCATTTTGCTTTTCTGTCATATTATTCAATCTAATAGCTGTGAAATAGTACTTCAGAGTTGTTTTTATTAGAATTTCTCTAATCAATAGTGATTTGGAGCATTTTTCATATGAATCTAGATGACTTTAATTTCTTCATCTGAAAACTTCCTGTTCATATCCTTTGACAATTTATTAATTGGGGAATATTGTGAGATTTTAGATACCTCCTACAAAAATATTTTTGTCAGATTGCATTTTGAAATTGGAGGTGTAAATCATAATCAATAAGCATTTATTAAGTGTCTACCAGGTACTATGCGTAGCTCTTTCAGTTTAATAAAAAACAATCATTAGATCACCTTAATCTCTTTTTAGGATATTGGCAAGGGTTTTTAGTATATAATCACACATCTACATATTAACAAGTATTATTTTAAATGCTCATTGGTCTATATTTTACATCTTGTTTTTCACACTTATTTTGAGTGCAGTCATTGTTGATTGAACAAATGGGTTATTTCTCATTTTCTGACCTTATGGTTCTTGGGAGAAAGTTGCATTTCTTTTGGTCCTCATCAGTAGCTTTTTCTCTTCCTCATTTGCAATTTAAGTTGCCAGTTTCTTACCATGTCATCATTAATCAAGAGAAAGAGTAATGTTGTCTACTTAACATTATTTTGTTTCTTGGTTTTAAGCTTTATAAAATTGAATTGTTAACATTTGAAATCATGTTACTTAAGCTTGCATTGCATACTGGAAGCTTTCATATATCTTATTAGCCAACTTTTGTTTTATCAAAAATGTGAGATAATGCAGAAACATAACATTCTTTATCAGTAAATATGATTTAACTGGGGTTTATAAACATTAGACTCATTACATTTTCCCCAAAGTCATTAATATTTTCAATTTTATTCAGAAAGTGAAAGGGTAGATAGTCCCCATATGGTTGATAATTGATTAAATTGACCTTGTTCTTAGTCTGAAGAAGGTAGAAGGTTTTTATACTACATACAGTTCTCCTAGTAAATAGCCCCTTATTAAACATAAAATTTCTAACACTATTCATGGAAATAAAGAACTGAGAGAGTTCATTTTAGGGATAATATGTTCATATTTTATGAAGTAGGTTCATATTTTTGTGAAATTTTGAAATTCATTGATTTCGAAGAGACAGAGGAACTAGAAACTAAATTTCAAACATTTGCTGGATAATGGACAAAGCAAGGAGATTCCAGGAAAAACAACAAAAACATCTACTTCTGCCTCATTGATTACAATAAAGCTTTTGTGTGGATCTTAACCAAATGTAGCAAGTCCTCAAAGAGATGGGAGTACCAGATCATCTTACTTATCTTCTGAAGAACCTGTGTATAGGTCAAGAAGCAACAGTTAGAACCAAACATGAAAAAGTACAAGACTGTATATTTTCACCTTATTTATATAACTCATATGCAGAATATATCATGTGAAATGCCAGGCTGGATCAATTAAAAATCAGAATTAAGGTTGCCAGGAGAAATATAATGATGTTAGATGTGCAGATGATACCACTCTGGTGGCAGAAAGTGAGGAATTAAGAAACCTCTTGATGAGGGTGAAAGAGGAAAGTGTAAAAGCTGGCTTAAAGCTTAACATGAAAACAAAAACAAAAAACTACTAGGATTATGGCAATTGGTCCCATTAATTCCTGTCAAATAGAGGGAGAAGAAAAGAAAGCAATGTCAGATTTTATTTTTGTGAGCTCAAAGATCACTGTAGATAGTGACTGCAGCCACAATAAGGACTATAAGGAAAATTGAACACCACAGAATTGATGCTTTTGAATTGTGGTGCTGGAGAAGACTTTTTTGAAAATCCTTTGGACAGCAAGGAGATCAAATGAGTCAATGCTCAAATTAATTCTGAGTATTCATTGGAAGGACAACTAGTGAAGCTGAAGTATTTGGTCATGTAAGGAGAAGACAGGATTCATTGGAAAAGACCCCAATGTTTGGAAAGATTGAAGGCGAAAGGAGAAATGGATGATAGAAGGTGAGATGGATAGATAGGGTGATAGAAACAAATAATAAATGTAAATTTGGACAGACTTGGAGAGGTGTAATGGAAATGCAGATTTAAAGATCTTCCCTGCCACTAGGCCCTTTGATAGGCTTAAGAGACTCTGAGAACCTTCCTTGATTTACAAATATACTCTGCCTCCTAACAGGCTGAATGTGGTCACGTGGAGCCTATGGCAGGAGGCTTGGATTTCAGGAATACCCACACCTTGATGCTGTGTGATTGGGCAGTGGGTCAAGAGGATTGTGACATTCTCTGATCCAGGAGAAGGCTATATAATCCCTGATGTGAGGCTTTGCTTTGGGGCTCACTTTGAGAAGTGTTGTGAGATTTGACCAGATGAGACTTTGGGCAGCCCTTGAAAGCCCCCCAGCTTTGAAAACCCAGATGTTGATGCTTCCCTCTCTGGTAACTGTGATTTGGTATTGATGTATGTAATGGTTGGACAGTTTGGAAGCCTGTCTGCTTGATCTGTTTGTTTCTCTGTCTTGTAAGTTCTGTCTGTATACTTTGCAGTTTGGGGTGCTGACCTTTTCCCCTCTGAACTAAACAATATATGTTTGATTGATTAAAGTATGCATGTTAACCCATTTTCAGTTGCTTTCCTTTAGAAAAGCAGATCTAAGAACCTGTGTTGGCAGCCACCCTGAGGATGTTGGGATGCTTGCTGCTACAAGAGGTAGTGGAGAATAGAAGTGCCAGGTGTGGTACGATCTCTGGGGTCATGAAAAGTCTGACATGACTGAACAACTCAGCAACAACCACGAGGATGACAATAACAATGATAGATTCAGTTCTGTACAGATTAAATTTGTAGTGAGTGACCAAAAGGATATACAATCTCATATTCTAAGATAAGGACAAATGTGTCAAATGTCCATTGCTATTTTTAGGAAAATCCAAAGGTTATCCAGTCAAATTAGGCTTTCTCATTTATAAGAATGTGCTTATCAAAAGGATAAACAGGAATTTCAACAGTACAAGTAAGAGATGCCAGAAACAAAACCAATATCAGTGCATGGCCATTAATGAGAAGCTGGGAAAGGAGGTAGTACTTCCAAGTCAACAAAAGTGTCTAGTGCACAGAAAGGGAACTTTCCAATGGAGTTAGAGTAAAGGACAATGAATCTGCAAGAGTTTGCTTGCTTGGGAGTATCAGGTCTATCTGATTCTGCTAGCACGGTGTCCTTGAAGGTGTAACTAGAAGGCATGAAGACACAACCTGAAGACAAAAGCAGTCAAGGTCTCTATGGAGGAAAGGATCAGAAAGACCAACATATAGGAATCTCTTCCATGTTGTTTTTATGGGTGAATATTCTCATATTGTGAGTATTTAGAAGATTTCTACTAAAAGAGACAAATTTAATATATTATAATAGTTATTTAAAATTTTAACCTCAACCTGGTGCCATTTGTAATTTCGCCTCCCTATTTCATTTTTATCTGATGTTTTTCCTTAAAAGAACTATCCCAGCTTAAATTTCTATTGTTTCCTAGAATTCTAAGATAAATGCCATAGCCTGGACACATCTGGACCAAATTGGGAAAGAGATATTTTATCTCTAATGTCACTCATTTTTTCCTTCATGTTCTCTCATATTTCAATGTCTACATCTTTAATGCCACAGAGAGCATATCCTAGCACATAAAGTTAGAATCAGGAAGTTCTAAGTTCAAATTCTACTCCTGACACTTAATGGCTGTATCATTTGGTACAAGTCACTTAAACTTTCTGAACTTTAATTTTGTCATCTGTAAAATGTAAATAATCATACCTGTAAATGTGATTCAAATGAGATAATGGATGTAAAAAGATTCCTAAACCTTAAAGGGATATATAAATGCCAACAAATATTATTTTAGTAATATCATGTTGCCCATGTTGTTGCCCATTCACTGCTTAGCAGGTATCTAGGTGGTAGAGTCAATAGAGCATTGGATCTGGAGTCAGGAAGACTAGAGCTCAGATCTGGATACAGATATTTACTAGGTGAATGACAATAATGGTAATGGGGATTTGAAAATCTTCCCTGTCCCTTTTAATGGCAAGCAAACAAGTACTTAGCACCTTGTTTCAGTTGATCCTTACCATGATTATATCAAGTCTTTGTTAATAAACACAACTTGTGAAACCCACAGTGGAAGGGACTTGCCAAAGACAGGAATAGGGAGGAGCTAATCACCATATAAAAAGCTGAGCACAAGCTGAGAGAGAAAGAGCCAGAACTGCTGGGAGCAAACAGTGTGGAGGCTGAGCAGCTAGCATGAGTGACAGAAGGGCATGCTTGCTTAAGGAAACCTGTTTTGTTTTGAAGGCCTGATGGAGGGAAGGCTCAGGAAGGCTTGGGAATATTGGTGTTTGCTGCATTAGTTATGTGTACCAACTTTGTGATTACTATGATGAATTTGGCTTTCTGGTTTCGGGATTCCATTTTCTGGTATTTAAATAAATGCTTTGGTTCTGTACTCCATGTGGAGAGCCTGTTACATTTTGTGGTTCACAAATACACCAGCATATTCATAGGCACTGTGGGTGTTGTGAATATCACATTGGTGTTATAATTGTCCTTAGCTCAATTATCCTTAAGTAGCAAGCATCCTTAAGGGACACAAAATACAAAGGTCAAAGTTCTCTACCCCTAGGTCACCTTGTCTTAATGTATGGAGTACAAAGTTTCTCCCTAGGCCAGAGTAAATCATTATCTTCTCAGTCAGCACTAAGTACCCAAGGAGAGGTCTTTTCATCTTGACTTGAGGCTGTCTCCCAAATTCCATGGTTCCTGTTCCATGGGTCCAGCTCCTGCCTGAATCTACCCAATTGTCACTTGGATTCACAGGTAGGTAGCTCTCAGCATCTCATCCAGCTCCTTGTCCAGGTTGTCATCCAGCTCCTTGTCCAGTTTCTCTTCCAGTTCCATATTGAAGCTCACAGTATCCAGTCCACCTCAAATCCTTCACAGTTTCTGTTTCTGGGAAGACAAAGCTTAAAAGAACCACAATAACATTCATGAACATTGCCAGCACCATCATCAATTTATTATCTGCTTGTGAAATCAACACAGACCCACCAACAAGGTCTGAGAACTCAATACACATCATCAATATGGTCCCAGGACCTCTGAAACTCTGCTCCAGGACTTCTGTGAACAGAGAACAAGAAAATCCTCTCTCAGGGCTTCCAGTAAGGTTCCAGGACTTCTGTACAAAGTATCACACACAAAAATCAACACAGACAGAACAGACAAACAGAGTGCCAGCCTCCACAACTGTTCTCAGTTCTTCTCTCCCAGCTTGAGCTTCTCCTTATATATGTTCATTAGCTCCTCCGTGTTCTACTCCTTCCTGTTACATCAGCAAGTTTCTCCCGCTGTGGGTTTCACAAGTTCTGTTTCTTTCTTTCTTTCTTTTTTATTAATTTATTCATTTATTTTTAGTTTATAGGATTCAATTCCATAGTTCCTTGAGCTTCAAATTTCCCTTCCCTCCCTCCCCCCATCCCCCATGATGGCATATACTCCAGTATAGGATCTGCAAATACTTTCACATTAGACATTAGTCAGGTTACAAAGGCATATTGTACTATATGGAATGAAAAATGTTAAAGAGGAAATAAAACCAAACCATGAACAGAAAAATATCAAGTAGTTTGCTTCCATCAGGATTCAAACTCAGTTCTTTTTAGTTATTACTCTGGATGTAAGCATCTCTCTCCTTCATGAGTCTTTTGGGATTGACTTATATCACTGCATTGCTGAGAAGAGTCCAGTTTATCATAGTTGGTCATCACACATATGTTGTGTCTGTGATTTTATACAAATTTCTCCTGGTTCTACTCTTCTCATTCAGTTTGTATAAGCCTCTCCAGGTAAATATGAAGTCCGTCTGCTCCTCGTTTCTTATAGCACAATAGTAATGTTATTGCTTCATTCTCAATGGTGCCTTTTAGCAGGATATATTTTCCTTCCTTATCTCTTTTAATTAGATCTATTTTTGCTTTTGCTTTATCTGAGATAAGGATTGCTATCACTGCTTTTTTTAACTTTAGCTGAGGCATAACAAATTCTACTCCAGCCTTTTACCTTTACCCTGTGGGTATCCCTTTGTTTCAAATGTGTTTCTTGTAGACAGCATATTGTAGGGTTATGGTTTTTAATCCATTCTGCTATCTGCCTCTGTTTTATGGGAGAGTTCATCCCATTCACATTCACAGTAATGATGACTATCTGTCTCTTCCCTTCCATCCTATTCCCTCCCCTGCTTATATTTTTTTTTCTTCCTTCTCCCTTCCCCTCCTTGAAGTTTTCCCTTTTGACTGACCCCCCCCTCAGTATTCTGACCTGGTGACACCCCTTCTTTATTTACCTTCTCCCCTTACTACTATTTCCCTCCCCTCTAATCCCCCCCTTTATTCTCCTCCTTTTTATCACCCCCTTACCCTCCTACTGCCTATAGGACACAATAAATTTTTATACCTATCAGAGTTTGTTACTCCCTGTTTGACACCAAACCAATAAGAGTAAATTTCAAACAGTGCTCCTCTCCCTCCTTTTCCTCTATTAAATGAATTTTGGGGTCTATTCACATTAGAATCTTAAACTTAATTGATTATGTTGATCCCTCTTTGAACCAGAACCAGTGAAAATATTGTTAAAATGATGTTCCTCTTCCTCTTTCTTTCTCCTCTACTATAGTGTGTTTTTATGCCTCTTTGAATGGCGTACTTTACCTTTTTTTTCTCATCCTTTCCTTTTATCCTATTACAGTCCCTTTGATCCCCTTAATAAGGATTTTTTTTAAATCTTCAGGTTAGTTCATTCATACCCACACCCTCTATCTATGTGTAACCCTTTTAAAGGTCATGATAATCATATAAATTTGAATATTGACAGTTATAAGCTTCTCATATAGGGATGTGAACATTTTGCTCTTGTTGCATCCCAAGTTATATGCATGTGTGCATGAGTGTGGGTGTGTGCATGTATGTATGTGTGAGTCTGTGTTTTCCTTGTTTACCTTTTTATGTCTTCCTTGAGTCTTGTAATTGGAGATCAAACTTTCCATTGAGCTCTGTCTTTTTCATCAGGAAAGTCTGGAAGTCCCTTATTTCATTAAACCACCATTTTTGCTGGGTAGTTAATTCTTGGTTGTAGTCCTAGTTCTCTTGCCCTAAGAAATGTCAAATTCCAATCCTTCTGATCTTTTAATGTAGAGGCTGCTAGGTTCTGTGTGATCCTGACTGTTGTTCTGCGATATTTGAATTGTTTCTTTTTGGCTGCTTGCAGTGTTTTTTCCTTAATCTTGTAATTCTGGAATTTGGCTACTACATTTCTTGGAGTTTTCAATTTGGGATCTCTTTCAGGAAGAGTCTGGAGGATTCTTTTGATAACTATTTTATCTTCTGATTCCAGGACTTCAGGACAATTTTCTTGACAATCTCTTGGAGGATGTTGTCCAGGTTGCTTTTTTCATCATGGCTTTCTGGTAGACCAATAATTCTTAAGTTATCTCTCCTGGATCTGTTCTCTAGGTCAGTTGTTTTTCCAGTGAGATATTTTGCACTTTCTTCCAATATTTCAATCTTCATGTTTTGTTTGATTGCCTCTTGGTGAAACATAGAGTTCTTTTTTTTTTTTTAAAGCAATTGGGGTTAAGTAACTTGCTCAAGGTTACACGGCTAGTCATTTGATTTATGCGTGGGTGCTCATTTTCTGAGGCCGGATCTGATCTCGGGTCATCCAAACTCCGAGGCCGGCACTCTTACTCACTGCGCCACCTAGCCGCCCTGAAACATAGAGTTCTGAGTTTCAATTTGACTGATTCTAATTTTTAGCGAATTATAGTCTTTAGTTAGTTTTTGAAGGTCCTATTTTAGGGAGGTGTTTTCTCCAATTACTTCACTAATTTTACTTTTTAAGGATTTGTTTTCTTCAGTGAAACTTTTTTTTCCAATTTGGTCACTGCCTCCCTGATTTGGTCTTTAAAATCTTTCTTAAGCTCCTCCAAGAATGCTATTTGGGCTTGAGACCAGTTCACATTTCCTTCTGTGGTCTCAGGTGTGAGTAAAGAGTCCAAGTTGTCCTCTGTATTTGGTTGTTCTTTACCTACATAATAAGCTTGGATCAATTTTCTTGCCTTCCCCTCAGCTTCCTTCCTTCCCATTATAATTTCTTATTCCTTAATTTCTCAGGCTGTGAACTACAGGCCTGGTCATTGACTTTGAATGCTGTAGTCTCTGGCTATCTAGTTTGAGGCTAAGGCAGGAGTCTCAGCCAGGTATGCTGATGTTCACAGAGTAATCTGTGGAGGAGGGGTGGTCTGGCCACTTCATATTTCTGCCTCTGTACCCCTGAGCTACAGCTCGGGAAGGCTTTTGCTGGTCAGATGAGGTGGGGCTTGTTGGGACCCCTCCCCCTTTTCTTTTCAAACTCCTTGCTGCCTCAGTTACACCCCTTCTTGATGACTCCCAATCCTGAGGCCATTTCCATTATCTTAGGGTTTCACTCTGGTTGGGAGACTTATCTTTGGGTTTTCTACTTCATGAAGGAGGGATCAGAGCAGCTAGAGTTTACTTTACCATTCTAGCCCCTGCATAAACAGGCAGGTGATTTCTAAACTTCCAGGCTGGGGGCTCATAGACCCAGGTGAAGCTGCTGTCTCTGCTGGCGGCCCTGACCCCTCTCTTACCTGGCTCCAATGAGATGTTCCCTGGTAAGATGCTGGTGAGAAAGCTGTGATTCATCCTTGGGATGGGTAAGTTGGCTAGCTGGGGCTTCTTCTGTCTCTGGTGTAGTCTGCTTATCTGCTCTCAAGTCTGAGCTGTACAGACCCCAAGTGTTCCATGCTCCCCCTGTCCAGACCCACTGGGCACTTTCCTGGGCTGGATTCTGCCACACTCCGTCTCCCAGTGGATTCTGTCACTCCAGAATCCATTCAGATTCACTTTTTAAGTTTTAGTGATGGGATTTACAGAGGAGCTTAGAGAAGTTACTGCTTCCTTTCTGCCATCTTGGCTCCACCCCACAAGTTCTGTTTCTTAACAAAGACTTCAAACAATCAGTGCAAGACTCAAAAGAAACTTGAACTGAAACAAGGTGCTAATTAAATAGCTGAAAGAAGGTGCTAAGTATTTCTTTGCTTGCCATTACATTGACCCTAGGGAAGTCATTTAATCTCTGTCTGTCTGTTTCCTCATAAAATGAGGATAATGACAATATTTATCTCTCTGAGTTGTAATGAGACTCAACTGGTATGAAATTTGTAAAGCACTTTTATAAAGTTATAATTTTCCTCCTCCTCCTCCTTCTTCTCCTCCTTCTCCTTCTCCTTCTCCTTCTCCTTCTCCTTCTCCTTCTCCTTCCCCTTCCCCTTCATATTCCTGGACAGATTAACATCACTCTATGACTTAATTTTATTGTCTGTTAAACTAAATGATCTCTTAGATCATTTTAAGTTTTAAACTCCAAGTGTTTAAAATATCTTATCTACACTGATAGAATAGTAGATAAATATTTTATCCCATCAGGCAAAAAAGAAGCCCCAAACAAACAAAAAACAACTCTTTTTTTCCCCAGGGAAGGTAATTGCAGGAGATATTTTTTGTAGGTAAGAGTTATAATACCATTTAAATCATTATTCTGCCTTATCCCTGACCGCAGCACTTGAAGTTAATTTGGATATCCCAGAGGCATTTATTTTGTCCATGTGTTTTCAGTTATCCCATTTTTCCTTCTCCATATAAGAGTTCCTTAGGATGACAACTGGTTCTTTACCTTGAATACACCTGTGACCGATCACAAATATCAGTTCTTCATATCTTAATGCTAATTTTTATTGCGTTATCTTTCATGAGGAAGATATTTCCTTTTTTCTTTTTGTTCTCTGATTATAGATTAAAAGTCTTTCCGCCCCCCCCCCCCCGATTATAAAAAATTAAGGCATATATGGGTAGGTGGGAAGGTATTAGACATCAAAGATCATATAATATAGGCGGGTGCCTCGTCTATGTATGTGTAAGGCCAACCCTAGGCAGAAAATAAATCTACCTTCAGTAGACCAGTTAGAATAACACACTGTCAGCATGTTCCCTATTTAAGTCTCCATTAAATATCTTCTGTATGCCCAAGAGTGACCTTTCCCATATTTGGAGTGACAAATCTTGGCTCACAAGTGACTATTAGGATCAGACCCAGGACACTGGAGAATTCTCATTGCATCCCATATGGCCTAGTCTGCAGGTGAATGGTTTCCTGGGTGACTGAAACTCAATGAAAAAGCCTTGAACAAGAATGAGATGAAAATGATAGAGAATACAGATGAGCCCTCTACAGATAGATTGACATCATCTATGTCCATATCATGGATTGGATTCAACTGTCAGATGGTTATGTATTATTCATGATTAAATTCTGGGTAAAGGTACCAGATGGCAAAGGGATATTCATGGTCAGATCATAGTTGTTAGATTAATTATAAATCTACATGAGAATTAGATAATAATAATTTAGACCCATGAGAAAGAGATTTGCTGTGGATTGTAGAGTATAATGCAAAGCATTTCAAAAATAAGGTTCATAGGTCATTAAGTGATTTTTGAGCTGTTGTATTGCCAATCAGTTGCCTTTAAAATATCCTCTAAAGAAACATTAAACTTTTCCCAGTTTCTGTTAACATGTGGCTTTGGATGTAAGTATTGCCTATAGGTTGGAAAATACTAATTCTTTAAGGGAACAACCCAAATTAACCAAAGTGCCAAGAAATCCAAAGAGTTGGTGGCAGGGTTCCTGAACCTTGGACACTAAATTTTGCTGGCATAATCATACCTAGTAAACTGAGTACCAAACACCCCCACTAATTATAGTGAATCACATTTGCATAGTGCTTTAAGGCTCAAAAAACACTTTATTCATAGCAGTCCTATGGCGTAGATACTGAAAATATTATTAACCTCATTTTCAGATGAGGAAACTGAGATACATGGTTGTTAAATGACTTTTCAAGAGTCATGCAGCTAGTGTCAGAGAACTGATGAAGACTAATCCCAGGTCCAGGATTTTCTCCACTGTATAATACTACTTTATTAAATGATCCAATGTCCTATGTATTCTATGTGCTCCTTTCAATTCTCTTTGATTCTTATATTTGTAAAAATTCAATTTTATTTTATCATCTCTGAATTACCTTCCTTTCCTCTTCCCTTCCTAAAGGAAAAATCAAGAAAACCAAAATCGGTTACATACATATATAGTCAAATTCATAGTCAGATAATGAAGATTTTAAAGTATTTACTGTGTACTATCAAGCAAAACAAATACCTGAATCAGCAATACCCAAAATTTTATCTATATCCATGTACAACTCTACTTATCTATGTCTCAATCTGAGTCTATCACTCTTCTATCTGAGTCTATCACTCTTCTATCTGGAGACAGCTAGGTGCTACAGTGGATAGAGCATTGGGCATGGAGTCAGTTGTGGTTATTATGAGGACCAAATGAAATAATATTTGTAACTGCTTAGCACATAATCTGGTACATTGCAAGGACTATATAAGTGCTAATTTCTTCTTCTTCTTCTTCTTCTTCTTCTTCTTCTTCTTCTTCTTCTTCTTCTTCTTCTTCTTCTCCTCCTCCTCCTCCTCCTCCTCCTCCTCCTCCTCCTTCTAGTATGTTTTATCAAAAGTATTTCCATTCATTCTCAAGGTGGTAAAGGGAAGGGTCTCAGGTCATTTGGTTTCAGACAAGAGTGAATGAATCAAACCATCATGAAGCAGTTTTGTGATGTAATGTGAAGACCTGTATTTGAATTCCTGCTCTGTTATAGCTCTTATAGAAATTATTATCTGTATTGATGATTACCAAGTCTATTTAACCATCCCTAAACTCTATGGTGACTTCTAGTTTCCCATCTCCAATTCCCTATTAGACAAAACCAACTGGATGCTCTATAGACATATATTAAACTTACGATGTCCAAAACTGAACTCATTATCTTTTCCCCAAAATCTTCCCTGTTTTCTAACTTCTCTATTACTGTTAAGGGTAGCACCATATTCCCATTCACATAGCTTGCAACCTAAGTGAAATCCTTAACTCCTTGTTTTTTCTCATTGCCCTTCCTACCACATCCAAGTCTTTGTCAAATCCCTTTGATTTTACCTTTGCAACATCTATCACATATTTCCCCCTTTTCCCTGCTCTGACACAGATACCACAGTGATGGTAAAGGCCCTCATCACCTCATGCCTAAACTTTTTCAATAGCTTTCTGGTTTGTCTCTTTGACACAAATTTTTCATCACTTTAGTCCTCCCTTTAACTGCAAAGGTAATATTCCTAAAATGCAGGAGTGACCATGTTAACTCACCAGATTCCATTCAATAAAACCAAGTGGTTTCCTGTTACCTCCAGAATAAAATATAAAATCTGCCATTCAAAGCCCTTCATAACATGTTCTCCTCCCCCTTTCCAACCTCTTTGTATCTTGCACCCCCACCATGTTCTCTTCAATCCAATGACACTGGCCTCTTTGCTATTTCTTGAAGAAGAAACTCCTTTTCTGACCACAAACATTTTCAATGGGTGTTTCATATGCCTGGAATGCTCTCCCTCCTTATTCCCCTTATCTCCTGGACTCTGTAGATTCCTTCAAGTCCCAACTGAAACCCTTCTTTATAAAGAAATCCTTCCCAATCCGCCTTAATTGTAGTATCTTTCCTCCATTCATTATCTCCATTTCACCTTGTATATTGCTTGTATTTAGTTGTTTGCATGTCTTTTGCCTTTCTTTGTATTCCCAGAACTAAGCACTGTACTTAATACACAGTATTAAAACACAATA
Source organism: Gymnobelideus leadbeateri (assembly GCA_011680675.1). Lineage (NCBI taxonomy): Eukaryota > Metazoa > Chordata > Mammalia > Diprotodontia > Petauridae > Gymnobelideus > Gymnobelideus leadbeateri. Next base: position 336,043 of record WOXC01006480.1, read on the forward strand.
AATATTTATTGACAGACTACTGCTTACTTCCCTGGGTACCTTGGGCAAAAGCCTTAACTACTCTAAATCTTTGTTTACACAATTGTAAAAGAAAGAATATGGACCAAATGATCTCTGAGGTCCCTTCTAGCTCTAAATCTCATGATTTTATTATTTTGAAAATGACTCTATTAACCCAAGGCCACAACCTGAGGAACTGATTATCTAAACTAAACTAAAAGGGTCCTACATTAAGACCCTGTTTGTTCTTCAAGGAACACAAAATTCATGTCGACCCTATCCTGATTCAATAACTGAAACTAAGTAGGCCCTAGGCATTAGAGTCTATGATTATTGCATCTTTGATAACTCCTTCTTAGATCTTTCTCCACCCCACCCTCTCTCCTCTTCTTCCTTCTCTTTTCCTTTCCCTTTCCCCAATACTCCCCCTCCCCATCATCTGGGTGATGTACATTCTTCATCTCCCTCCACTTCCTAGTCAAAATATAATATGTTGGATTTTCATTTTAAGAATTTTTTCTGTCAGGTAAGCCACCTGCATTTTATTTCTTCAAAATTAATAAGATATCAAGATTAAAACAAAACAACCACAGAAAGAATAGAAATATTTTCCTTCTAAGATAAAACAAGATAACCAATCAACCAAAGGCTACCATTTGAATACAAAAAACAGAATGAGAAAAACAATCCCAACTTTAGAAAAACTTGATTTTTCCCACAGTCGTGGTATATGCCATCAATTTTTTGGGGGGTTTCATTTTTATATAAATGATGGTGACTAACCAAGTTTATTACTTACCAGTGCATCTGAGATGATAAAGAGAGTCCTGCATGGCCCTTACACTTGCTAGGTATTGTGAGTCCTTTGTCAGATTTCACTTCTCACCTCCCTCATCTGTAAAATGGGGGTAATAACATGTTTCTTGGAATTATGATAATTGAAGAAGATACTCTATATTGAGCAATATGTGTGTGTGTGTATACATGTCAAACCCCAATATGTGTGTGCATGTGTGTATACGTGTCAAGAATTTGGGATGCTACAAGGCAGAGAGGAGACAAAAATAGGTATCATCCCTTCTGGTGAGAGTTCCTCTCCATTTCCAGCTATTGTGGTCATGGAAAGAGGGATGTAAAAGTAAAAGTCATTAATAAAACTTTAAAAATAGTGACACAATATTATTTGAATTCCTTTTCATGAATTTCTATTCTTCCTTAGGCAAGGATCAAGTTACCAAATGCAACCCCTCTCCTAGAAGTAATTGAAACATACATATACACATATATATTTATATGTTAAAGGTAAAACAATGACAACTTTTCAGGGAATAGTTAATTTGATTCACTAGCATTTATTAAGCATCTACTACATGTAAAGCACTGAAAATAGTTGGTGATAATTGTTTTTTTTCTTTTTTTTATTATTATTTTTTAAACAAATGCTTTATTAACTTCTGTTTTACATCATTCATTTCCGCCAGATTTTGAGTTACAATCATTTTCCCCCATTATTCCCCTACCCAAACTCCCAGAACAGTAATCCCACAAGATATCACTTCCTCCAATCTGCTCTCTCCCATACCTTCTCCCATACCCCCATCGACTTTTCCATTAGAGGAAGGTGAGTCTTTGCATCCCAATGCCTGCACATCTTAT